>JAEVLN010000018.1:1266184-1836505 GCA_018350325.1 Globodera rostochiensis
TCACCACAAATCAGTTCAGTCTCATTCATTGACCACATTCAAGGCATTTTGCCGCTCATCAACAGTTTCACTCTCGACCGTCCTATACCCCCCTCACTCTGCATCCACACATTTGCCAATCGATATCCGTCAGTCCAAATCCATTTATCTCTTTTGGCCAACTCATCCAAAATCCATGTCACACTTCAAATCCATTCCTTGTCTGGCCAAAGCCGCAAATTCAACCATCACTCATTTCTGGGGATTCGGGGGTCATCAATTTCCGGTTTTTCCATTGCATCCAACTGTCCAATTGAGCATTCACCATTGTCCCCCACTAGTCAATTGTGTGGTCACCTCAATCCTAGGTGATCATATTTATTTTCCACATTTCATGTAAATGTGGGGTTTAATTACCCAAGTTTGAGCTGATAAAATTGTGCGAAATCTTGGCGTATTTTCTCCAACATTGGCCCAAATCCCCACCACTTTCATCCGGCCCACCAAAGCACTATCGTGTGCGAATCTTGGAGGAACTCCATCTCAATCAACCGAGAGGAGTTCCGACAGTGGCGACCCTGGCAGGGACTTGTGAACAACAACCTGCGCAACAACAAACATCTTCAAATTGGTGGCTTTGATTTTCTTTTGGGGGGAAAATCAAAGAATTCGTTGAGTGTCGACTCTCCGTGGTCGAGCTTAACCGAATCAATCAAAAGGGTTGGAAAAGTGGTTCAAAGGTTGGACTAGGCACTCTTCGTGGTGCCAGTTTAACTAGGGGTGGTGTACTGTTCGCTCTTCGTGGCGAAGGTATATCCAATTGGGAAAAATTCGTGCTTTTCCGAGTGTACTGTCTGATCTTCGTGTCAGAGGTACATTTCAGCGGTTGTACTGTCTGATCTCCGTGTCAGAGGTATATCCTTCTACAGTTGTACTGTCTGGTCTCCGTGTCAGAGGTACATCCTTCAGTCACTGGTTGTACTGCTCGAACTCCGTGTCAGCTCAGCATTGCAACAGCATCGTTCACGCCGAACAACTCAATCAATCAACGGCAATAAAGCGGCTGAACAAAAGCACGAACAAGCAACACAAAGCAAGTCTGCAACAAAAAATTCAAGCAGCACATCAAGGGCCAAACCGGCAACGACGCCAATCAAACCTTGGACAACGAGTCCAAGCAGCACAACAAGTGCTTAAAGCTGCACCGACGCCAAACAAGCTTTTGAACAAGTTCAAGCAGTACAACGAACAAGCTCTTGAACATCAAGTTCAAGCAGTACAGCAAGCAACACAACCAGCAACACAACAATGTCGGGGCCAATCCAGCAAAAATTGGAAGCGGCACTCCAGGTTCTGACTCGCGCACGCACAGCGGCCGAATTGAAACTCCTGGCCGACAACAACGCATCAAATCTCGAGAACGCGCTCAGGTTCGAGACACAGCTCGAAAAGGCACAACAAGAGGCAAAACACTTGGAGATCTTTATGGACGACATTCGCGAAGCGTCCAGTGCCTGGGCCGACCTGCTCCGCAAACTACAAGCGGCCGACAGAGATGCAGGAGACGCGGAATTCAGCGCGTTCAACAAGAAAGAAAAGATAAACGACCAGGCAGTCGAAGCCTCAACCAAACTACGGGACTTGCGCGACCTCATCGGCACACTTACGGTCCAAGCCCGGCTCTACCGCAGCAGAGCGGACAAAGAAGAGCGAGATGCTCAATCATCGCATGCACAAGCATTCCAACAGAATGCCACGGCACCAACGCGCAACAATGCGCCGGCTTTCTCCGCGCCTCTTTATCAATTCCAGCCAATTCAAGTGGAACGTTTCTCCGGCCAAAAACGTCAATGGCCGGAGTTTTACGAGTCGTTCAAATCGGCAATCGGAGGTCAGCCAATCAGCAAAGCCGAAAAATTCAATCTCCTGCGCAACATGCTTGGAGGAGAAGCCCGGCAACTTGTCTCCGGCTTCAGGCTGGAAGACCAGAACTACGACGTCGTACTTCAGTTGCTAAAAGACACATACGGCGCACCGGAAGAGCACATCAGAGCTCTGCACTTCGAACTGGCCAATCTCAAGGCCTGCAAAAGTCTTCGCGACACACAGGAATTCCTGCTCCAGCTCGAACGACTCACGCGCGAACTCAACAATGCTGGAGAGGACTTCGAAGGTCCGCCAACCTTTCTCATGCTGGAAAAGAAGCTGACGCCAGCATTTCTCCGGACAATACTCAACAAAAAAGGGGAGGATCCTGCGCAGTGGAGCACCACTAAATTCCGCAACGTACTCAACGAAGCAGTCCGAAAGGAAACACAAATTCAAGAAGTAATGAGAGAGTACGGCCATCAGCAATCTGCGCAAACACACAATCAATCAACGCACGCCCAACCGCATGTGGCACCCAACAAAGCGACAACAGGCAGAAGCTACAATCCAGTTCCGACACAAAGGGAACACACATTCGAGGCATACAGACGTCACGACCAAGCCCCGGAACAACCGGATCGCACCTTTGTCTCCGCAACGGTCGATGAGACACGGCAATGGCACAGCGAAATGCCACCGCAACACAAGCACCAAACGATAGGGCAACAGACGACCCAACAGCAGCAAATCCGCGTATCGGAGCACTCACAGCAATCAAGCCCGCAAGAGACAGGAAACAATCAGAGGGAACCGCCCTATCTCTGCATCTTCTGCGGAAGCAATCATTGGCACGAAGAATGCCAACAATTCAAAACACTTCAGCAACGGCTCGAAATCATTCGAGAGAAACAATTGTGTTTCAAATGCCTGAAGCCAAATCATCGAGCATACGCCTGTTCACGTCCAAACAAGTGCTACAGATGCAAACGACGTCATCCTACAGCGCTTTGTAGAGACGGACTCAACGAGTCAGCGCATGACACAACGGCAACAAACGAGCGCAACAATTACAACCAAGGACCAACTCAATTTGCCACCGCAGCGATAGATCCAGTCAACTGCAAACGCGGATCCAAATCCTCCAACAGCATCAAAGCAAAAGTTATGCCGCAACAATGCAACGCAATCAGGGGCAGCCAAACAAAAGCCCTACTCATGACAACAACGTCAACAATCTTCAATCCAGCGCAACCGCATCGCAACATGGCGGCAACGGTGTTTATCGACCCAGGAAGCCATCTATCATTCATCACAAAAAGAGCAGCAAGACAACTGAATCTACCCGTAGCCCACACGGAAGAATGCCACTTAACCAGCTTCGGCGCTCGAAAGCCAAAGAAGTACATCAGCGATCTGGTTAAGATCGGAATTCAATGCGCAGGGAGGAAACGACTCATCTTCAACCTTAACGCGCTACAGTTTCTGGTAAACGACATGCCAGTAATCCACTTGAACCGATTGGGCAAAACACAAATGCAACGCACAAAGCTGTCGCCACCGCATAGCGAAAAACAACCCGACATCATGCTAGGCATGGATGTCTGGCACGAACTCAACGTTCACCCAATCAAACGCCTACCCAGCGGCTTCATGCTATGCAATTCAACAATCGGCAAAATCCTCAGCGGATCTGGACGAGTCGAACTGACTCAAGTCTCCAACGTCACGTTTGTTGGCCCAGTACAGGAACAAACCACAACTACACCAAAAAGGCACCCAGCAAAAAGCCAATCGCAAAGCAGCCCGCCAAAGAAAAGGCACAGTCAAACTTCTGGTCAGAAGAAGAACAAGAAGAAGCAGCCTCAAGTTCGACCGGATTCGAACTCAACCACCACCAACGTTGATCCAAACACCACGGTGCAAGGAGTTCAGACAAGCCGACAAGAAAAAGAGAGAGCATTTCTCAAACAGCATCAACGGAACAAGCTGTTGACAAACACAGCTCGGCTGCGCACAAATGCAACTCATCCAGCTGCACCTCAAGCAAAGAAAGCACCGACCATTGACCTCACGTCAGACATCAACAGCAATGAAGACAAATCAAATTCATCCGACGTGGAAGTCATCGAGAAAAGCCAACCAATCACGCCGAATCGGAAGCAAGCAACATTGCAATCGAAGTCAACAAGACGAAGCGCACCTTACGTCAAACAGACTCTTGGCACGCTTATGCTCATCAGCATAATTGGACTGATAGCCATGCATCCAATCGCAGTGGTACAACTCGCACATCCGACTCAAGTACAATCAACAACCGAAACGACGGCCGATTGGACATCAACCACAGCACGAGCATGGAACACGCCTCCAACAACGACATGGCCTCAATCAACGACAAGGCCATGGCCAACGTTAACAGTGCCAACGAATCTACACGTGGACGGCCACAGCTGTAAAACCTACAACGACAAAAAGGAAACAGCGCGGCACGACAAACCACACAGCGCCAAACAGCAAATTCCCTTCCGCCGCAGGTTGGGATTCGACAACAGCAGCAACCGCCAATGGCAACTCGACAACGACACCGACGCAAAAGCAATATGCGGCTCTGGTGCCCGGCCTGTTCGCCTACCTACGACGACGGACAGACGTGCACGATCAAAAAGAAAGGAAGGATGAGCCCAATCTACGGATGAGCGCTTCGCCGTCGGGAATGTCGGATTTAGTCGTAAAATCCGAAAAATCGAAAGTTTCGATTTAACCCCAATTTTTGGCCCAATTTCCCTTGTTTGCACAAATGTGCACATTTTGATAAGAGAGCCAAATAATTCGTAAGTCACCCCATTTTTGCCCATTTTTCGCTCTTATCTTCCCCAACTGATCAAATATGTCAGTCAATTTCTGCTCACCCCACCTTCTTGTAAACAATTTTGGCCCCTTTATAAGCCCGCTGCTCTTCACCACAAATCAGTTCAGTCTCATTCATTGACCACATTCAAGGCATTTTGCCGCTCATCAACAGTTTCACTCTCGACCGTCCTATACCCCCCTCACTCTGCATCCACACATTTGCCAATCGATATCCGTCAGTCCAAATCCATTTATCTCTTTTGGCCAACTCATCCAAAATCCATGTCACACTTCAAATCCATTCCTTGTCTGGCCAAAGCCGCAAATTCAACCATCACTCATTTCTGGGGATTCGGGGGTCATCAATTTCCGGTTTTTCCATTGCATCCAACTGTCCAATTGAGCATTCACCATTGTCCCCCACTAGTCAATTGTGTGGTCACCTCAATCCTAGGTGATCATATTTATTTTCCACATTTCATGTAAATGTGGGGTTTAATTACCCAAGTTTGAGCTGATAAAATTGTGCGAAATCTTGGCGTATTTTCTCCAACATTGGCCCAAATCCCCACCACTTTCATCCGGCCCACCAAAGCACTATCGTGTGCGAATCTTGGAGGAACTCCATCTCAATCAACCGAGAGGAGTTCCGACAGTGGCGACCCTGGCAGGGACTTGTGAACAACAACCTGCGCAACAACAAACATCTTCAAATTGGTGGCTTTGATTTTCTTTTGGGGGGAAAATCAAAGAATTCGTTGAGTGTCGACTCTCCGTGGTCGAGCTTAACCGAATCAATCAAAAGGGTTGGAAAAGTGGTTCAAAGGTTGGACTAGGCACTCTTCGTGGTGCCAGTTTAACTAGGGGTGGTGTACTGTTCGCTCTTCGTGGCGAAGGTATATCCAATTGGGAAAAATTCGTGCTTTTCCGAGTGTACTGTCTGATCTTCGTGTCAGAGGTACATTTCAGCGGTTGTACTGTCTGATCTCCGTGTCAGAGGTATATCCTTCTACAGTTGTACTGTCTGGTCTCCGTGTCAGAGGTACATCCTTCAGTCACTGGTTGTACTGCTCGAACTCCGTGTCAGCTCAGCATTGCAACAGCATCGTTCACGCCGAACAACTCAATCAATCAACGGCAATAAAGCGGCTGAACAAAAGCACGAACAAGCAACACAAAGCAAGTCTGCAACAAAAAATTCAAGCAGCACATCAAGGGCCAAACCGGCAACGACGCCAATCAAACCTTGGACAACGAGTCCAAGCAGCACAACAAGTGCTTAAAGCTGCACCGACGCCAAACAAGCTTTTGAACAACAAGTTCAAGCAGTACAACGAACAAGCTCTTGAACATCAAGTTCAAGCAGTACAGCAAGCAACACAACCAGCAACACAACAATGTCGGGGCCAATCCAGCAAAAATTGGAAGCGGCACTCCAGGTTCTGACTCGCGCACGCACAGCGGCCGAATTGAAACTCCTGGCCGACAACAACGCATCAAATCTCGAGAACGCGCTCAGGTTCGAGACACAGCTCGAAAAGGCACAACAAGAGGCAAAACACTTGGAGATCTTTATGGACGACATTCGCGAAGCGTCCAGTGCCTGGGCCGACCTGCTCCGCAAACTACAAGCGGCCGACAGAGATGCAGGAGACGCGGAATTCAGCGCGTTCAACAAGAAAGAAAAGATAAACGACCAGGCAGTCGAAGCCTCAACCAAACTACGGGACTTGCGCGACCTCATCGGCACACTTACGGTCCAAGCCCGGCTCTACCGCAGCAGAGCGGACAAAGAAGAGCGAGATGCTCAATCATCGCATGCACAAGCATTCCAACAGAATGCCACGGCACCAACGCGCAACAATGCGCCGGCTTTCTCCGCGCCTCTTTATCAATTCCAGCCAATTCAAGTGGAACGTTTCTCCGGCCAAAAACGTCAATGGCCGGAGTTTTACGAGTCGTTCAAATCGGCAATCGGAGGTCAGCCAATCAGCAAAGCCGAAAAATTCAATCTCCTGCGCAACATGCTTGGAGGAGAAGCCCGGCAACTTGTCTCCGGCTTCAGGCTGGAAGACCAGAACTACGACGTCGTACTTCAGTTGCTAAAAGACACATACGGCGCACCGGAAGAGCACATCAGAGCTCTGCACTTCGAACTGGCCAATCTCAAGGCCTGCAAAAGTCTTCGCGACACACAGGAATTCCTGCTCCAGCTCGAACGACTCACGCGCGAACTCAACAATGCTGGAGAGGACTTCGAAGGTCCGCCAACCTTTCTCATGCTGGAAAAGAAGCTGACGCCAGCATTTCTCCGGACAATACTCAACAAAAAAGGGGAGGATCCTGCGCAGTGGAGCACCACTAAATTCCGCAACGTACTCAACGAAGCAGTCCGAAAGGAAACACAAATTCAAGAAGTAATGAGAGAGTACGGCCATCAGCAATCTGCGCAAACACACAATCAATCAACGCACGCCCAACCGCATGTGGCACCCAACAAAGCGACAACAGGCAGAAGCTACAATCCAGTTCCGACACAAAGGGAACACACATTCGAGGCATACAGACGTCACGACCAAGCCCCGGAACAACCGGATCGCACCTTTGTCTCCGCAACGGTCGATGAGACACGGCAATGGCACAGCGAAATGCCACCGCAACACAAGCACCAAACGATAGGGCAACAGACGACCCAACAGCAGCAAATCCGCGTATCGGAGCGCTCACAGCAATCAAGCCCGCAAGAGACAGGAAACAATCAGAGGGAACCGCCCTATCTCTGCATCTTCTGCGGAAGCAATCATTGGCACGAAGAATGCCAACAATTCAAAACACTTCAGCAACGGCTCGAAATCATTCGAGAGAAACAATTGTGTTTCAAATGCCTGAAGCCAAATCATCGAGCATACGCCTGTTCACGTCCAAACAAGTGCTACAGATGCAAACGACGTCATCCTACAGCGCTTTGTAGAGACGGACTCAACGAGTCAGCGCATGACACAACGGCAACAAACGAGCGCAACAATTACAACCAAGGACCAACTCAATTTGCCACCGCAGCGATAGATCCAGTCAACTGCAAACGCGGATCCAAATCCTCCAACAGCATCAAAGCAAAAGTTATGCCGCAACAATGCAACGCAATCAGGGGCAGCCAAACAAAAGCCCTACTCATGACAACAACGTCAACAATCTTCAATCCAGCGCAACCGCATCGCAACATGGCGGCAACGGTGTTTATCGACCCAGGAAGCCATCGATCATTCATCACAAAAAGAGCAGCAAGACAACTGAATCTACCCGTAGCCCACACGGAAGAATGCCACTTAACCAGCTTCGGCGCTCGAAAGCCAAAGAAGTACATCAGCGATCTGGTTAAGATCGGAATTCAATGCGCAGGGAGGAAACGACTCATCTTCAACCTTAACGCGCTACAGTTTCTGGTAAACGACATGCCAGTAATCCACTTGAACCGATTGGGCAAAACACAAATGCAACGCACAAAGCTGTCGCCACCGCATAGCGAAAAACAACCCGACATCATGCTAGGCATGGATGTCTGGCACGAACTCAACGTTCACCCAATCAAACGCCTACCCAGCGGCTTCATGCTATGCAATTCAACAATCGGCAAAATCCTCAGCGGATCTGGACGAGTCGAACTGACTCAAGTCTCCAACGTCACGTTTGTTGGCCCAGTACAGGAACAAACCACAACTACACCAAAAAGGCACCCAGCAAAAAGCCAATCGCAAAGCAGCCCGCCAAAGAAAAGGCACAGTCAAACTTCTGGTCAGAAGAAGAACAAGAAGAAGCAGCCTCAAGTTCGACCGGATTCGAACTCAACCACCACCAACGTTGATCCAAACACCACGGTGCAAGGAGTTCAGACAAGCCGACAAGAAAAAGAGAGAGCATTTCTCAAACAGCATCAACGGAACAAGCTGTTGACAAACACAGCTCGGCTGCGCACAAATGCAACTCATCCAGCTGCACCTCAAGCAAAGAAAGCACCGACCATTGACCTCACGTCAGACATCAACAGCAATGAAGACAAATCAAATTCATCCGACGTGGAAGTCATCGAGAAAAGCCAACCAATCACGCCGAATCGGAAGCAAGCAACATTGCAATCGAAGTCAACAAGACGAAGCGCACCTTACGTCAAACAGACTCTTGGCACGCTTATGCTCATCAGCATAATTGGACTGATAGCCATGCATCCAATCGCAGTGGTACAACTCGCACATCCGACTCAAGTACAATCAACAACCGAAACGACGGCCGATTGGACATCAACCACAGCACGAGCATGGAACACGCCTCCAACAACGACATGGCCTCAATCAACGACAAGGCCATGGCCAACGTTAACAGTGCCAACGAATCTACACGTGGACGGCCACAGCTGTAAAACCTACAACGACAAAAAGGAAACAGCGCGGCACGACAAACCACACAGCGCCAAACAGCAAATTCCCTTCCGCCGCAGGTTGGGATTCGACAACAGCAGCAACCGCCAATGGCAACTCGACAACGACACCGACGCAAAAGCAATATGCGGCTCTGGTGCCCGGCCTGTTCGCCTACCTACGACGACGGACAGACGTGCACGATCAAAAAGAAAGGAAGGATGAGCCCAATCTACGGATGAGCGCTTCGCCGTCGGGAATGTCGGATTTAGTCGTAAAATCCGAAAAATCGAAAGTTTCGATTTAACCCCAATTTTTGGCCCAATTTCCCTTGTTTGCACAAATGTGCACATTTTGATAAGAGAGCCAAATAATTCGTAAGTCACCCCATTTTTGCCCATTTTTCGCTCTTATCTTCCCCAACTGATCAAATATGTCAGTCAATTTCTGCTCACCCCACCTTCTTGTAAACAATTTTGGCCCCTTTATAAGCCCGCTGCTCTTCACCACAAATCAGTTCAGTCTCATTCATTGACCACATTCAAGGCATTTTGCCGCTCATCAACAGTTTCACTCTCGACCGTCCTATACCCCCCTCACTCTGCATCCACACATTTGCCAATCGATATCCGTCAGTCCAAATCCATTTATCTCTTTTGGCCAACTCATCCAAAATCCATGTCACACTTCAAATCCATTCCTTGTCTGGCCAAAGCCGCAAATTCAACCATCACTCATTTCTGGGGATTCGGGGGTCATCAATTTCCGGTTTTTCCATTGCATCCAACTGTCCAATTGAGCATTCACCATTGTCCCCCACTAGTCAATTGTGTGGTCACCTCAATCCTAGGTGATCATATTTATTTTCCACATTTCATGTAAATGTGGGGTTTAATTACCCAAGTTTGAGCTGATAAAATTGTGCGAAATCTTGGCGTATTTTCTCCAACATTGGCCCAAATCCCCACCACTTTCATCCGGCCCACCAAAGCACTATCGTGTGCGAATCTTGGAGGAACTCCATCTCAATCAACCGAGAGGAGTTCCGACAGAGATTTTATTTAATAATCATTGCATAAGTTGTCGATTTTTAGCTCCACAGGTAGCAAATATCGTTGTGTGCGCGATAACAAGGCGTATTCTTTCTTACCTCCGCGTTTGTAGCAGTTTATAATTTTCTCATTATTTATTACAAACAGTTTTAGATAAAAATATTAAATGTTTACCATTTGTATATCTAATTTTTTTTAAAGCACTTTATATATCGAACGAAAACAAATAATAATTAAGTTTATTATTTAGTTTGATTTGGAACTGCAACCCTTTGAATTGCAACATATAATTTTTGGCATAAAAATAGTTTTTATTCTAATTAAACTCTTTGTACTTATTGGCATTTTCAGTGCAATTAGGTAATTACGTTTTTGAATAGATTAAATGCCTGTTTTCCTGCATTTAGCTCAACTATCACCTTCTCGATATCCAGTGTCGGAAATAACTTGATTGAAAATTATTTATTGCAGTAAAAGCTTTTGATAGAGACCGGACCAAAACTAAAAAAATTTTTGGTTTTTGTACAAAATAGTTGACCAAAATTTTTGTACATTTGTTCGGTCAAAATTTGGCCCAAAATTTTTAGCTGACCAAAACTTTTGACCAAAAAATTTTTGAGCTTTTTTGTATAAACCCAATCTTTCCGGGTACATCAAAGTCAATTACTAACTTTGGGCACTTATGGTCGAGTAACCGGTAAAAATGCATTTGCGGCGCAAAATTCTGCGGCGCAAATGTCCAGTCACGTCTTTTTTTGGGTTCATTTTTGTATGGACGCCAACTATTCGATGTAAAAATGAATGAATGGGTGTCGTTATGCGGAGAAAGGTCAGTGCACAGTCCAATCGATGGATGAGAAAATAGCATTTTTTTAACACAATTTTATAATTTTAATTAAAATTAAATTAATGTTATGATTAACAAATACTTTCCATTTATGACACATTTAACAGCTAGAAGTTTTGAACGTTCAAAGATATTTATAATATTGTTATCTGTTTTAATTTTTAAATATTCATGCTCGTGTTGAATATTGAATGTTATTGAATGGATGCTATAAATCAACGAATTATTATTTTATGTCACTTTTTTTTTGAAAACTTATTAAAATATATTTATATTCAATATCAGTGGACCTCTATTGGTTTGTCGATTAATTTTTAGGTATTTAATCACATGACGCTTCCAAAGCATAATGCCCGTGAAAGCGCGGTTGCACAGTGCATAGTTGGAAGCATTGAATTTGCTTAATCATTATTAATTTGTTTTTATTCAAATAAAGCTTAATAAAGATACATTTTCAAATTTATTTAATGTTACTTATATTAACAGAAATTTTTAATGTTTAAATTTAGTTTTTGCACCCGCTCTTAATAATTTCACCTCTTGTTGAATGATAATTTTTCTATTAATGAATGAAGTTTCCTGCTTAGCTTTTAATTAAAAATTATAAATGCTTGGCCAGTAGCGATTGCCGTTTCAATTAACAACTTTTGCATGATGCATTGCACGAGTCCTTTTCGCTCGAATCTCTTCAATAGCAACCTTAAAATTATATAGTCTTTTCCTATTATACAATAATTCTATTTCTCGTCTTATATTAATTTTGTTTGTACGTATCATTATCATTATCTTACTTTATCTTTTTCTTCTTAATTAAAATATATGTAACTAATTTGTTTTTTGAGATTTACTATAACAGATTTTGTAATTGTTCTATTATGTTTCAGCAAATCAACACTTATTTGAACCTCAGATTATGTGGTCAGCCGCACACCCAACTTTTAAATAAAATTTTTAATCATATTATTTATTTAACCTTACATTTTAAAGGATTATTTTTCAAATAGTAATTTTCACATAATTTTGCTGCCAAAAATCGCAGATGTTTTAATAAGCACGCATTCAGTGGAATGCATAATGGAAATTTTTGAATTGTATTTATTTTTATCGCATTTAAATTGTTGATGTAAAAATGATGTTAAATTTATTTGTGCAAACTTTTTTGATTTTATGTTTTTTTATTTCTTTGTAAATTACATTAATTTTTTCCTTAAATATTGAAATTATGTAAGGTTAATCTGGCTTAAAATTAGCTTTCGGTTATATTTTATTTTTGGATATTGTTTAAGAAATACTGCGATCCTTCGTAGATGGGTGTAGCAGACCTGCAAGGAATCCTTTCGCCTCCTTTTGCCATTATTAAGTGGTAAAGAGGCGATCGGATGGCCCAACCCGGCACACCTTATTCCCCAATCACGGCATTCATCCTTTCGAATTTTTAAGATCAATTTCATCACATTTCAGTTCAAATTAATTTTAAATATTTTATTCTCCAACTCGAACCTTCGAACTCTTCAGATCAATTTTAGAGAATATCAGCCATTTTTCTTGGCTCACCATTACATCAAGGTTAAACAGCCAAATTTATCGTACATTTCGCCAAAAGCAAATTTTGGTGCCAAATGCAAAGCATGTGTCTTGGCGAATTTTTAGAAATTCGGCCAAAAACGAACCCTAGTTATTTTTACATATTATTTTAAATTGCTTTTTTTAAATAAAAATATATTTATTCAGTGATACATATTTATTTTTGCCCTTTATTAAAAATAGACATTTATTATTTTTATTTAGTATAAGTTGGTATATTGAAATAGATTTTTTATTAATAATTTACAAATAATTTACTTAATATGACTTGCACTTAAAAATAAAATGGGGATAAAGGTTAAATTTACAAAAATTAAATGTAAATAAATAAATCCTCTTTCAATAGGGTCGAGCTAAATTAATTTCTTGCAACAAATGTAGAGGTCGGCTGTGGATATGTTGCTATTTACTATTTTTCTAACGAATTAAAATCAAAGTTCAATAATCATTTTTAAACAATTACGAATTATTTTAAGCAATGTCCGTGTGGCCATTTCGTTCCTTCAGTGTAATCCATTTCGTCATTTGCTCTTTAAAAATAGCATCGTTTTTTATTGGAAAGAAAATTTTTTTATTGCCCTAAAATGCACCCCGTAAAATCCAACTTTTTTGCACAAAATATATCTCAAAAGATTTACACGCATTTTTGGACTTTGGCATTTTTTGGAGCCTTTTTAGGCGCTATTATGAGATTTTTCGAGCTTAAAAGTAGCCCTATTTGTAACATAGAAATTTACATTACTTTTATTTATTTTTATGTTATAAATTTAGCTTTCGGTTATATTTTATTTTTGGATATTGTTTAAGAAATACTGCGATCCTTCGTAGATGGGTGCAGCAGACCTGCACTTTTCAGTTGCTATATTTTGTTGGCACGATACAAAATAATTCTATATTTTTGCCCGTTAGTCATTAATTTCTAAATTTAGTAAGTAAGTTTTTTATTTGATTGCCTTATAGGTTTCAGATTTTATGTGTTTTTGTTGGATTCTACATACGTTCAGCGGTACTCTTTGAATCGTCCCAAAATGGGATCCAGTTTGAATACGTGCCATTAAATTGAGGCAAATTTTGAAGAGGAAACTTTATTTTTACTCTATTATGCTGTGTGCTAGCTTTTGTGGATTTATCGCTATAAATCGTATCTGATTCCACTGTCTTGACAACGTGTCGGTGGTGGACAGTTACGAAAGGGACCGGCAGGAAGAGTGCCAAATGTGGGTCGGAAGATTTGTGGAGAGGGAAGTACCTTTTTGGAGCAGTCAGGCACACTCGATTTATGATGATGTTAGTGGGTTTTTGATGGAGAATTTACCCAAAGTTTGGCAGTAGATGAACGAAAGATTTTTATTTGAATCGATTTGGGATGCGAACAAATGCGCCCCCGCTTTGGATGTGGAGAATTGGTAAACGCCTCTTTCTTGGGTTGCCAACAATTTTGTTTACAGTAAAAACGTTTGATTTAATTTTGATTGATACATTTTGGCCCAATTCCTAAATGTTATTTTGTTTTTGTTCAATTTTATTTCCATAACATTTCATTCATTCCGTAACTTTTCTTAAAATTTTGTTTTATTTCTTCGTTTCTTTATTTTTTCATTTCGTTAACTTTTGATCATCATTTTTTGTGTGACATTGTTGGCCTACTTATTTACTTTGTGAACATTCTATTTCAACATTAGAGGCTTATTCACCCTTTTAGCCGCCCTTTCGCGCTTGTTCCATTCATTTCATTCATTTTTTATTTAATTTTGATGTTTTTTCTTAGGTTTCTGTAAGACTTTTTTAAAATTCGGAATTTTTACGCTTGACTAAGTCAGTGGTGGTCTTTCTAATGGATCGGGTTTCAGAAATTTGAATAATGTCATTTTAATTAAATTTTTCTTCATAATCGCAGCTTTTTTTCTTTCTTATTTTGGTGTTGTATTTCTTTTCAACAAAGAGTCAGATAAAAATGTAAAGCCCCATTATTTGATGTTGCCCTTGCACATATAACATATGGGATTGCTTTTCTTAAGTTAATATGGAGCTAACGGACCTTAAGTTTAGAGTGCGGACAAATTATTTTTAAAAATTCTTTATCTCCTCATAAAATATCCAGATATATTATAACAGTTTTAGTTCTTTTAAAATTGAAATTCAATATTTGCTTTATTGTAAGAATATTTTTAATATAAATTTGGTTTGTACGATATTTTAGTTTTTAATTTAACTCTTATTTTAAAATTTTGTATAATTTGGTTTTAATTTTGTGTTTATGCAAATGCCATTGTTTATAATCGTTTAGAGTTTAAATTAGCATTTCTTTGTTAAAATCTTGGGTTGAATTTATTTATTTTGATGCAATTGCATTGGATTGTTTATAAATAGTTATAATTCTTTTACTGGATGTTTTTATTCTATGTTTATTATTTTATTTTTTTGCTTTTTATTATGCTTTTCAAAGCATTTATTAATGATTTTTTGTAACTTTCCTGATATTTTTAATTAAAATTTATTAACTCGAATTATAAGCTTCTCGGCACATTGTTTGAAGAACTATTTGTTCCTCCTTTCCGTCACTTTAATTGTCCCAACCTTGGCTTGAATCGCTGCATTGGCATTATTGTAGAGAATTTTTGTAAATTCTTTGTTCACGGCTTCGGCTAGCGGAGAACTTGGGTCTTTCCTCAAAAACTGCGTCAAAATCATATTTATCTGCGTGTCCACGTCGAATCCCAAACTCGCGAAGCTTGACATTGTAAATCATTGGTGCTAATTGTTAAAATACATTTTACTTCATTTAAAATTTTTCTTCAATTTTTATTTTAACTTTATATAGTTCAATTCAATCTTTTCTATTTAATTTGTAAAATAATGAATTCGGACGAACATATGTGTTCGGGGTACATCTGCTTTGCACCCTTTTCGTTGAATGACAAAAATATTATAAATTAAAAAACAGGAAATTAAAATATTCAGTCGATAAATGAAGTCTTTAGCTGAAGTTTTCTATAAAAAACTATAAATGTTTGGCCAGTAGCGATTGCCTTTTTCAATTAAAACGTTTTGCACGATGCATTGCTTCTTTATTGAGACGAGAACCCAATTCTTCTATAGTTGCAAGGTTTGCGATTTTTATTAACGTTTTTTGCATTCAATAGTTATTTATTTAACCATGCATCCGTTTCTAGATGGGAATGGCGAACCTCGCGCCTTTTATGAACACCATTCTGATGTGACGAAGCTTTTAACCTGTCGGAATCTTTTTTTTTTTTGTATATTTTCCAATTTTAGATAAAGAGTTTTAAAAATGTTTGGGTTTGTAATTTCTATTAATTTTATAATTCTTCATTTGAATTTAATGGGTTTATTATTTTTTGCTTTAATAAATTTATTTCAACGAAGAATGTTTCTAAAACAAATACTAAATCTAATTTTCAAACATTGTAATTGTTTTTAATTTTTAGTATTTTTTGAATTTTTTACACTTTCTTATTGTAAATTTTTATTTAAAGCTTGCGGTGCAACGCATTTCACATAAATCATTTATAATAAAAATATGGACTTTCTGTTCTTTTCAACACCCTAACATTATTTTTAGGATAATTGTTGTATTATAATTGTTTTAATGCCTTATTGCCTTTGTTCCAAGCCCCACTTTCTTTGTGAACGTTGATGATGGTTATATTTTCGATAAGGATAATAAATAGATCGTTAGCGTCATTTTTATATTTTAAATATTTTGCAAATTTTATTGAATTATTCATCGTTCTCCAGTTGGATTAGTTATTTATGAAAACATAAAATTGTACAAAATTCCTTTTATTTGTTTAATTCGAAATTATTTACTTTCAATTTTTTTGTAAACAATTTTTGCTTTGATTGAAAATTAACAATTTTTAATAGCAGTACATGTTCTGATTCTATCTATTATTGATAAATTTATTTTTAATATTTTTATGTTAAAAAAACAAAAAAAAAATTTTTTTAAGATAACAAATAAACTGATTGTTAATTAGCTGATGATTCTAAATAATTAATATTATTCGTCAACTGCGAGCTGCACACAATCCCATTTTGGAACGGTTGTATTTAATTTCATATGCACGGCAATATTTATATACCATTTTTAAATTTAGGTGTTGACTTTATATATAATACGTTCAAACGATTGTGTTTTTAACCTGGTTGTTTGTTCTTTTTTGTTTAAATTTATTCTGTCCGGAATAATTTGCTATTTTCAATAATGCAAGTCCATAAAGCGATTATTGTTATAAATTTGCGAATTCAAAGCTTTTTTTCATTAAAAACAAATTTAAAATTATCATCTTCAAATTAAAAATCACAAAACAAAAACTTCTTAGGCTTTTTGATAATTGATTAAAAAGATTTTCTTAAATGATATTTAGAGCTTGAAATTTGCAAACCTTTTTAAAAGCTTATTATTAAATTTTAAAAATTATTGTTTGAAATTTTATTATGGTTGAAGTTTTGCAGCAAAAAGCGAATTAGTTAGGCAGTTGAACAAACTTCATTGCCATTGTTTTCTTTTGATTAGTTTTTTTTAATAAATAATAAAGATACTTACTTTCTTTATTTAGGTCTAAATATTTTCTCCCATCATTTAGTTTAAAACAGTCGATGTGTTTTTTTTAATAATAATTTAAATCCCTTTATTAATGCAAGTTAAATTAATATCTTTCAATTTAGTTTAAACTTAAAAATATTATTTTAATAAGGAATATGGTGTAAATAATCGCAGAGTGAATCGACGACGCCGCCGCATTGGCTGTGATTTATTTTAATTTTTTACATTTATGTTCTTATTAATTAAAAAAAATTTATTAGGGACAGAAAGGCCAGTTGTTCCACCGCCTGTCAGTCTGCGGTGCCCAATTTCTTTTGACTTTGTTAAATTGCCTGCTGGGCGCAGTTTGCCGTTCTACGAATTGGTTTCGTGTTGTTCGGAGCAGCGCAGAAGTTGATTGTTGTGTCGACGTATGTACGTTGTGGGTATTGCCCTGCCCTGATTATATTAGTTTTTTTGAGTTTTAAGAGTATCTTTTTATATTTGCTAATTTATAATTGTTTGAATATTCGAATAAATTAATATTGTAGGTTTTGTTTAGATATTATACAGCTTTTCATTATTTGCCATTACCATTTATCGCTTTGAAGATCAGCTTCCCCAATGAGTCAGATAAAAATATAAAGCTCAGTTATTTCATGTTGGCCTCGCACATATAACATATGTTTTCTTCAGTTAATATCGAGCTAACGGACCTTTATGTTTTAAGTTTATTAGTTCACTAAATTGATGACTTATAACAATTTGATAGTTTTTAAACAATTTAAACTTTTTTTATCTGCTATATTTGATTTTGTCTTTTGCATATGCCTTGCTTTATAATTTATAGGTCAAGTCTTTCTTAGTGTTGTTTTAATTTTCATTTTTTAAATTTAGACGTATTTTATATTATGTGCACGAAGCTGCTAGACTTTTCATTATTAGGTCGAAAAAGAATGCCTTTAGTGAGCGTTTATATACGACGGAATTTTGGGTAACAAACATTTTCTGCTTGCACGCTACCGCGCATACATCTTTTTATGTTTTATAAATCTTCTTTATAATATATGCTGAATTATTTTTGTTTTTTTGTCTTGCAACGTCTAGTATTTCTGGCAATGTTCATTTATATTTTGGTGATTTCAATGTATGTTGAATTCGAGAAGTTGCTTTGAACGCGGATAATTTTGCATATTGCCTTTGTTCCAAGACTCCCCTTTCTTTGTGAACATTATTAGATGAGTTTTCACCTACGCGTAAATTTATTGCTTACTTTCAACTATTACTTCAATGGCAACTCCAGCTTTAAGTAATACGTGTGAGGCAACCACTTAAGCAGCATGAAGATTTATCATAAATTTTCTATGGTTATATTTTCGATAAGGATATTAAATAGATAGCGCATTTTTATATTTTAAATATTTTGCATTAAATTTTTATTTGAATATCATCGTTCTCCAGGTGGATTTGTTATTTACCAAAAACATAAAAATTGCACGATCCCTTTTAGTTATTTATTTCGAAATTGTCTTACTTTCAGTAAATTTGAATTATTATGACTTCTTTAAAACCTTGAAAATTAAAGATCTTTTTTTCATTAAATGAAATATTTAGAAATTATCATCTTCAAATTAAACAATTTCACAAAACAAAAATTTAGGCTTTTTGATAATTGATTAAAAAGATTTTTTTAAATGATATTTAGAGCTTGAAATTTGCAAACCTTTTTAAAAGCTTATTATTAAATTTTAAATTATTGTTTAGAAATTTTATTATGGTTGAAGTTTTGCAGCAAAAAGCGAATTAGTTAGGCAGTTGAACAAACTTTTATTTTGATGATTTCTGTAAGCAACATGAATTTTCTTTTGTTTGTTTTTTTAAACTAAGTTGTCAAAAACTTTGGAATTGGTTCGATAAACAGCCTATTTATAGTAGATTTCCTCAACAATACAACCAAATGAGAACTTTGTAGAAGGCTTCTGCGAGAATGATGTTTATAGTAATTTGATGACGGGCATCCTTCTACTACGTTTAATTTATCAATTATTTTAATTTATTTCGTACAATTAAGTTTGAATTCAAAGTTTTATTTTATTTAAAAAACGAATTTTTAATATTAAAATTTGTTCATTTCATTATGTTAGCGTTTTATATCGTTTCAAAAAAAGAAAGTATGCACAATTTCGTCATTTGCTTTCCTTCTTATTATTATGATTTAAATTTACATTTTTTAGGTGCTATCTTTTAGTTTAATGCTTCCTCTTTGTTTTCCTCTCTTTTTCTCGGCATGATTTTGAGCGACAGGACAAACCACGGTATTCTTGGTAACAGACATCAGCTCCGGCATAGGCTCTTTAGATTTTTATGAATTTTAAGCTAAAATAATGTTTTTATTATCTTAATTCCGAATTGGACAATGAAAAATGACTTATCTTCCTAATAATAGTATTCTTTTGATCATATTTTTTGTATAACAAGTTAACTGAATTGAAATTTATATTTAGTCAGTCTTATTCGGTATGCCCGTATTTTTGTGTTTTCAATATTTGTAGTTTCATTTCAAATTGTAATTTTCATAATTTTGCTGCAAAAATTACAGATGCTTTAAATTAGTACGGATTTTAATTCAAATGTTCTTGTCGTTCGTCTATGCGCCACTCTAGTCCTTGAAGTTGAGCGAGTGATTCACCTTCAGATGCGTATAACCTTCTCTAGCAAGAGCTTCCAATTAATTTGAATCGGTATCATTATCATCATTTTTATTCTTTATTATTCTTTTTAATTTGAATTTTTGTGATTTTAAAAGTTTCCAAAAATTTTAGTTTTCTTTCAGTGAATAAATATTGTTGTTACATATATTATATAATTGACATGCGCCACAAGTGGGATCCTTGAAGTTGAGCGAGTGATTTACTGTCAGATGCGTATAACCTTCTTTAGCAGGCCAGTGTACGCTTCGACAGTTCGTCCCTATCATTATCATCTTCTTTTACTTTCTTTATTATTCTGTTTAATTTGAATTTTTATGATTTTAAAAGTTAACAAATATTTTAATTATATATTGTTGTTACCTATTTTTTTTAATAAAAAAAATATTTATTCAGCAATACTAGTTATTTTTTTAATTCTTTTTAAAAATAGCACATTTATTATTTTTATTTAGTATAAGTTTGTATATCGAAATAGATTCTTATTAATAATTTAACCGCCCTTAATAATATAACTAATTTGTTTGTTGAGATTTACCATTATAAATTACAGAAATGTTATCATTTATTTTGATACTTTTGCGGCGTGCATGTCTTTTCGCTCCTTTAGATATTGGCTCGTCTTCGTCAAATTAATTATATTTTTAAATTATAATTAATTTGTTATATTATTTAAATAATCTAACTTATCCGGCGCATGCATTTCCTTTAATTAATGGAGCAATTTAGTCTTTAATCTTTATATTTATTTTTATACTCATTCTAAAGGTTTTATTAAAATTGTTTTATTCAATTGATTTAAAA
Organism: Globodera rostochiensis; assembly: GCA_018350325.1. Classification (NCBI taxonomy): domain Eukaryota; kingdom Metazoa; phylum Nematoda; class Chromadorea; order Rhabditida; family Heteroderidae; genus Globodera; species Globodera rostochiensis. The sequence continues at coordinate 1,286,839 of JAEVLN010000018.1, forward strand.
TACGCAGGATACCTCTTTATTTCGTTGGTTTAAATTTTTTTAAAGTTTAAAATGTTATTTCTAGCAAATTGTTTTTTATTATTGAATATTAATGTTTCTTTAAACACATCATTTGGTTTCTAATTTAAAACTGTAGTTGAGTTTTAAATAAATAAACTTAAATTCAATAGAGATTTGTATTTCAATATTAATTAAGGGTTTATTAAATTTCATATTTAGTTGTTATAATAAATATCATTGAACTTGAGGTTAGATGACCATTTGCATTGGCCATTAACATGTACACTTTTTAATTGTCATTTATCAAAAAGCGTTTTTACATAAAAATGAAATTTTCCGATAATTGAATTTCACCCTTCATAATTGTTTTACTTTTATTAGATTTGGTTATTATTTATGGTGTATTTATATCATATTATTGGAAATTCTTTTTTTTAATTTATTCGTTTTTAATCTTCAATTTGGAATTTTACATGGCCAATGTCGTCTTCATCCAATAAAAACATATGACCACTGGTATTGAATATGTACGATAGAAATAAAAATTTTTCTATATTTTTTCCCGTTAGTCATTAATTTCTAAATTTTAGTAAGTATGTTTTTTATTTGATTGCCTTGTAGGTTTCAGATTTTGTGTGTTTTTGTTGGATTGTACGTACGCTCAGTGGAACTCTTTGAATCGTCCCAAAATGGATCCAGTTTGAATACGTCCCATTAAATTGAGTCAAATTTTGAAGAAGAAAGTTTAATGTAAATAAATTAAATCCTTTTCCAATCGGCTCAGCCTCCCCAATCACTTGCATCAAATGTAGAGGTAGGTCGGCTGTGGAAATGTTGCTATTTACTATTTTTCTAACGAATTAAAATCAGTTCAATAATCATTTTTAAAGAATTACGAATTATTTTAAGCAATGTTCGTGTGGCCATTTTGTTTCATTCAGTGTAATCCATTTCGTCATTTGCTCTTTAGAAATAGCATCGTTTTTGTTGTTTTCTAATAATAAAAAATCATTTAAAAATGTTTCAAGCTTAAGGCATTAATCCGACCTAATTATAAAATAGTTAATCAGAATTTTTATTTGAATGATTTTTGTATACAAATAAATTTGTTTAGGGTTTATGAGTTTGTAAATTTATTAGTAAATTTGTTGTATCTTTTGATTATAATTATGTTCTTGTAATCCTTCTTCAGGTTCTCTATATAATTGAATTGGAACCTAAGCCGATCACTGTCTGTAATACAAAAAATAACATTTTCAATAATAATTTGAGTTTTGCAAACAATTTTTAATCATTTTCTAGTGACAAGATCCTAAATCTTCTCTTATGAATATTAAATTTCAAATAAAATATTCAAATAAATTAGTTATATGTCAAAATGTTTGTTGTAGCTGAATTGTCATTAATAAATAATTAGGTTATTGTGCAAAAGTCAAAAAACATTGATTTTTATTTATAAATTTTTGATTATTCAATCATATTTTTCAAGAATAATACTTTACGTTTTTTTTAAAGTTTAAGAGCTGGTGAAGTTGCAACAGCAGGCCAACCTGCGCAGTAGATGTAAATTATTTCTTATTATCGCATGATTATTTTGTAGTAGTTAATTTCTAATAAAGTCCGTCATTAGAATTCAAAACACTTTTTATAAATATTTCATTATATGTATTGTTATAAATGTTAGAATTGGTTAGATTTGTTTCCGAATATTATTTTTTAATAAATCTTTATATTTAGCTAGTTGGGTTTCAAATCAAAATTTTAGCATTTTATTCTTTAATTTCATAAAAAATAATTTTGAATTTCTATTTATATGTGTCAATTTAATCCGATCCACGCAACATATCCGAATTCATTTAATCCACCCTTCCTATATAAAAACACATTTTGTTATATGTTTTCCTGACATAATTTTTTATAGCAGTTTTTAATTTTAAAACATCTATTATAGCAAACGAGAAACAAATTAATTTTTAAAGTTAATATTCAATTTAATTGGAATTGACAATTTGGTTCAAATACACGCTTCGATAAAAAAATAGATTCGTAAAAAAAGAAATGCTACTGAAATAGATATTAACCTGCTTCCTTTAGTCTTAGCTGTTTGTTGTGAATATAACAAGCCCCAAAAAATATTCGGGTAGTATGAGAAACGCGTATTTCATTTTTAGTCGAGCGAGATCTCGAGGTCGAGATTTCTCGAAAATCTCGTCGAGATTTTTCGAGATCTCGAGACGATATCTCGTCTCGTTCCGCGCTCTAATTTCTGGTCCATTTTGGAATGGACGTCAACTATTCGATTTGAATAATAAATGAATGAATGGGTGTGGTTGGCGAAGAAAGGTCGATGCTCACAAAGGAAGGCCCCTTGGTGTCCGTGAAGTTTCTTGAATGAAACTTAGTGCGTGTATATAACATAACAACCCTGGCTTCTTAATTAAACTGGTGTTATTTTCTGCAAAATGCCCTCCGGGATTGAGATAAAAGGCTTTAAACATTAAGCCATCACAGCATTGTGATTTAATTTGAGCGCCGCAGGTCTTCTTCAGTGACGCGGTGACTATGGTCTGCGTTCGATTTTTGTCCTTCACGGGTTCATACTCCTGTTGGTGCAGGTTGATTTTTATGATTTTTTTAAATTTTTTTTTGTTGTTCTCGGTAGGTAGGAGAGTTTGTATTTTATTGTTGTTTGTCTTATTATTGTTTCAATTTAAAGTTATTTAAATCTTGTGATCCTTCTTCAGATTCTCTTTATAATTGAATTGGACCTCAATCCGGTCACTGTCGGTAGGAATTTTCTTTGTTTTTATCTTAATAATTTTAAATATATTTATGAATTTTTTTAAAAATAACGGATGTGGATGTTTTTTATAATTAAAAAAAATAAAAGATTTTCTTTTCTCTTCCGGATTGCACGAAACTCCTCTTATTGTTACTTTATAATTATTTTAAGAAGCTTTTTTTATTCCAGACAATTAATTTTAATTTTTTTTAACTTGATTTTTAATTTAGTTTTTATTTTCTAAAATTTTTTAGCGTAATAATATTTTAATTTAAATATTTTTTTATTACATCATTCCATTATAAACGGAACCGGCGACCCAGTTATGCGCCGTTGCGATTGGTTCAAGTTTTAATGGTCAAGAATTATTTTTATTTAGTATAAGTTTGTATATCGAAATAGATTCTTATTAATAATTTAACCAACCTTAATAATAATTTAGAAGTAGGTCGGCTGTGGATATGTTGCTATTTACTATTTTTCTAACTAATTAAAATCAAAGTTTAATAATCATTTTTAAAAAATTAGGAATTATTTAAGATAAAAAGGAAATTTTCTTTGAATATAACAAATGAACAGATTGTTAATTAGCTGATGATTCTAATAATTGTGTATTAAACAAGATGCTGAATTAAAAATTTATATTTGGTCAGTCTTATAGGGTATGACCATATTTTTGTGTTTTCAATATTTGTAGTTTCATTTCCAATGTTTTATTTAAAATTATGTAACTAATTTGTTTGTTGAGATTTACCATTATAAATTACAGAAATGTTATCATTTATTTTAATACATGCGGCGTGCATGTCTTTTTGCTCCTTTAGATATTGGCTCGTCTTCGTCAAATTAATTATATTTTTAAATTATAATTAATTTGTTATATTATTTAAATAATCTAACTTATCCGGCGCATGCATTTCCTTTAATTAATGAAGCAATTTAGTCTTTAATCTTTATATTTATTTTTATACTCATTCTAAAGGTTTTATTAAAATCGTTTTATTCAATTTATTTAAAATACGCAGGATACCTCTTTATTTCGTTGGTTTAAATTTGTTTAAAGTTTAAAATGTTATTTCTTATTGAATATTAATGTTTCTTTAAACACATCATTTGGTTTCTAATTTAAAACTGTAGTTGAGTTTTAAATAAATAAACTTAAATTCAATAGAGATTTGTATTTCAATATTAATTAAGGGTTTATTAAATTTCATATTTAGTTGTTATAATAAATATCATTGAACTTGAGGTTAGATGACCATTTGCATTGGCCATTAACATGTAAACTTTTTAATTGTCAAAAAGCGTTTTTACATAAAAATGAAATTTTCCGATAATTGAAGTCAAGATTTTATTTATAATTTTTACCTTTTTTAATATATTAAAAGATATTCTCATGATACAGTATTTTGATTTTCAGTAATTAAACTTAAAGTATTTCAATATATGTATTGTAGTATAAATGTTAAAATTGGTTATATTGTTTCCGATATTATTATTTATAAATATTTATATTTAGATAATTTTTATTTCTTGGCGTTTTAATCTGTTATAGACCTTATAAATTTTTTTTTCTTGGTTTCGAACATGTTAATCCAGCCCCTAATAGTAAGGTTTAAGTTCTGGACCATGTATTTTTGTTTTAAATGCAATTTATTGATTAAATTCAAATTTAAAATTGCTTTGTGAATTATCAATATTAAAGCTGCCTTGTTAATCTGACTTTTAGTTGTAATCATTAACCAACTTCTTCCATTTATTTATTTTTATTTAATAAATAAAGTTTGCTAGGATTTTTTAAATTGTTAAAAAAATTTTCAAAATATTCCATATTCTACATAAAATTCTCCTCTTTGAATATTTATTTAAAATATTTGTTAAAAATTTCTTTAATTGAAAATAACTTTACAATTTAAGATCCATTTTAATAATTTCTGTTTTAATTTTTTAATTTAATATTCTCAATAACTATCATGTTTATATTCTTCCAATTTGTTGTTTGTATTTTTTATATTTTTATCTTATTATGATTTAAATTTACATTTTTTAGGTGTTATCTTTTAGTTTAATGCTTTCGTCTTAGTATTTCCTATCTTTTTGTTGGCTTTTTTTTTTTGCATTTTGAGACGACAGGGCGAAATCACGGTTTTGTTGGAGCAGACTGACATCAGCTCCGGCATTGGCTCTTCGATTTTTATGAATTTTAAGCTAAATTAATGTTTTTATTATCTTAATTCCGAACAATGAAAAATGATGTAATTTAGTAAAATTTTCATGCAATAATCTTTCTAAAATTTTTGGTTGAACTTTCTTTAAAAGGGTTGGATATAGTTTTTTTATTAATTTAAATAGCTGAATAAAATTTATTTATTTTTTAAACTAAATTCATGAAGGTGAGCTTTGTTAACGTGAATGCTTAATGGAAATTTTTGAGTTGTATTTATTTTATCGCGTAATTTAAATTTTGATGCGAAGATGATTTTAAAATTATTTGTGCAAACTTTTTTCTTGATTCATGTTTTTTTAAATTTCTTTGTAAATTACATTAATTTTTTCCTAAAATATTGAAATTACGCAAGGTTAATCTTTAGGCTTAAATTTAAAAAAATTATAATTAATTTTGTCTCCAAATGTTTATGTCTATTTTTAGGTTTGCTTTTTATTAATAAAAAAAGTTGTAGACACTTAGCAATAAAGCTCATCGTACAGGTGTCTGTTGTTCTTCTTTAAACGTATTTTATAAAGTTATTTGTGCAAACTTTTTTGATTTTATCTTTTTTTTATTTCTTTGCAAATTACATTAATTTTTTCCTAATATATTGAAATTATGTAAGGTTAATCTTTAGGCTTAAAATAAAAAGAATTATAAATTTTGTCTTCAAATGTTTATGTCTATTTTTAGGTTTGTTTTTTATTAATAAAAAAAGTTTAGACACATGGCAAGAAAGCTCATTGTGCAAGTGTCTATTGTTCTTCTGTAGTTGTATTTGAGATGCATTTCCGTGATAGGCTTTACATTTTGATAGAGGTGCTGGAGTCGTTGTTTTTGATGATTTTATCGCAATTCGTGGGACGCAAAACACAATATGTCGACTTTTTTGGTAGCATATTTAGTACCCAATCGATTTTAAGTATTAAAGATTGAGTGAGGAGAGATTTATAAAAATATTTAAGTTTTATAATAAAAAAGTTGAAAATTTTGCATTTGCTCAGAGCGTATCACTTTTAATATTTATATAATTTTCTTTATATTAAACCATTTTTTATTATTTTTAATTCTTGCAAGTTTCAATTGTTACCAATAGTCGCGGCCAAAGGTTTGCTTTAAATAAAGTCTCATGGTGTTTTATATAGTGATATAGAAGATATTTTTGGTGAATAATTATTTTCCTTAAATAAATTTTGTCGTGGTTATACATTGCATAAAATCTTTTAATATTGTTTTGTTTTATTATTCATTAATTTTGAGTACAAGGGGTATATTTAATTTATATCAGCTCGTCTTGAAATAAGCCATTTTCGTGATTTTTTGCATCTTTATTGAGATATGTAAATTTATTTAGTTGTGCGCCATTTTTTCTCGTTGTTAGGGCCTGCCGACCGGGCTTGGCGGCGTTAATCGCGTTATCATTTGAATTTTTTTTGAATTGTTAGGTGATAAATAGTAAATTTGCCTCTTTGGAATTGTTGCTGCTCCAATATCCAGATCTATTATAACAGTTTAGTTCTTTTAGAATTGAAATGGAATATTTGCTTTATTGTAAGAATATTTTTTATATAAATTTGGTTTGTATGATGTTTTAGTTTTTAATTTAACTCTTTATTTTAAAAATTTTGTATAATTTGGTTTTAATTTTGTGTTTATGCAAATGCCATTGTTTATAATCGTTTAGAGTTTAAATAGCATTTCTTTGTTAAAATCTTGGGTTGAATTTATTTATTTTGATGCAATTGCATTGGATTGTTTATAAATATTTATAATTCTTTTACTGGATGTTTTTATTCAGTTTAATATTTTATTGTTTTGCTTTTTATTTAAAAATAATGCTTTTCAAAGCTTTTATTAATTTTTGTAACTTTCCTAATTTTTTTAATTATTAACTCAAGTTTATAAGCTTCTCGGCACATTGTTTGAAGAACTATTTGTTCCTCATTTCCGCCACTTTAATTGTCTCAACCTTGGCACGAATCGCTGCATTGGCATTATTGTCGAGAATTTTGTAAATTCTTTGTTCACGGCTTCGGCTAGCGGCGAACTTGGGTCATTCCTCAAAAACTGCGTCAAAATCTCATTTATCTGCGTGTCCACGTTGAATCCCAAACTCGCGAAGGTTGACATTGTAAATCACTGGTGCTAATTTTTTAAATAACGAAATGTATACAATCTTCAGAAATAAGCTATGTTTTAAATTAAATATTCATAAAGAGTTTTTGTAAACAACGTCTATTTTTTTTAAATTAAAGAGCAGTCAGAAAAAAGACAGAATTTAATTGCACTGACTTGAATATTTTAAGAATTCTTGATAGGAGGGATTTATTTTTGAGTTTTTTTACTTGTAATATTATGTTTTAGCAAATATAACATTATTTGAACCTCATCAAATTCGTCGTCGGAATTGGCCGTTAAAAAAATATACCTAGCACTTTATGCCTTCCATCAAATAGAGTACATTTCCATGGCAACATATTTTTTTGTTTATTAATTTCTAATATTTTACAGTTTTAGTGTCAATTTAAAATGGTTTGCAATTAAAAATAAAAAATGAGTTAAAGGTTAAATTTACAAAAATTAAATGTAAATAAATTATAACTTTTTCAATTAGTAGTTACCCTCAGGAAAGCTCACTTTTGACTTGGGACGCGCTTGGAAAAATGAACGACCTTGTACTGCTTGAAGTTCAATGGGCGTCAGCGGCTTCTTTATCAGATGCCCGCTTCTAGCTTCTCACACAGTTGCTAGGGATGGTGGACTAACGAACGGTTTTTCTCTCGCTAAAGATCGTTCTATGTTATATTGTAGAAACTTTTTAAATGAGCACGATTTCAGTTTAATTAAAATGTTTCTGTCGATTGGGTATGCGCCACACGTCCTTGAAGTTTAGCGAGTGATTCTCCTTTAGATGCGTATAACCTTCTTTAGAAGGACAGTCTACGCTCCCAATAATTTGAATCGGTAATGCTACTGCGTGTCACGTAGCCATTTTCTTAACAGTTTTGTTTGGGATTTAAAGCGTCATTCTGTTTAATATAAATCTATTTATTTGTATTAGATTTTGTATAATGCACAGCGATTCAACTTTGCAGTTAGTCCGTATCATTATCATCTTCTTTTACTTTCTTTATTATTCTTTTTAATTTGAATTTTTGTTTTAAATTTTTCCAATTATTTTAGTTTTATTCTCAGTGAATATAAATTGTTGTTACATATTTTATTTAAATTGCTTTTTTTAATAAAAAATATATTTATTCAGGCACTTAAAAATAAAATTGAGATAAAGCTTTAATTTACAAAAATTAAATTTAAAAAAATTAATTTTTCAATTGGCTCAGCGCCGTTCCAATTTCCTGAACCAAATGTAGAGGTAGGTCTGCAGTGGTTATAATGCTATTTACTAATTAAAATCAAACTTCAATTTTTCAAAAAAATTACGAATTATTTATGCAATGTCCATATGCCCATTTCGTCATTTGCTTTCCTTCTTCAGCTTTTCTTTAGAATTGAATTGGACCTCAAGCCGATCACTGTCGGGGATACAAAAAATAACATTTTAATCTTGCGTTTTTGAAAAGCCTTTTTAATAACTTTAGGCTCATTTTTTCTACTTTTTATAAGCAAATTCTTTTGAAAGACGGGCAAGTTTTTGGGTTGGCCGTTAAAAAAATATAACTAGCACTTTTCAATTCTCTAGAAATAATTCATAAATTATTACATACAAGAACTTTTCAAGCCAATAATTTTTTTTAAAGTATTTTGTTTTTTATAGTTGATAAAAATTTGATGAATTAACCAATTAGGCCTTTCCATCAAATAGAGTACAATTTCCTTGGCAACTTGTTTATTAATTTCTAATTTTACATTTGTAGTGTCATTTATTTTGTTTAGGTGTTAGTTTTTAATGAATTTATAAAGTTGTTTGTGACGTCACATTAAATTTGTTGTTTTATTGGTTTTTATTAATTTTAAAAATGTTTTTAAATAGTTTTATTGATAAATCAAACTGATATATTTTATATATTTATATTATATTTTGAATTTAAAATAATTTTTTATTATATGTATGTTTTGTGGCCATCGACCATTTATCCAGCTTTTCATATTTTTTCACTGTTTATTTTAGAAGACATCCATGGTCAGTAGCAACAGCAGGGCAACTTGCGCAGCATGAGTGCTGCATTGGCTTTGGCTTTTGCTTTCTGTAAACGAGTCGCTTTGCCACAGAGCTCGCATCCTCACTATCTGACGACAACACGAAACGCTTAAAAGTTGGATTTTAGGGATATGATTTTTTAAAGAACGATCAGCGGTACCGACAGGTGCCGCCTGGGAAAATTTTTGAGTTGAAAAAATTTCTTAAGAATGGAAATTTTTGAGTTGTATTTATTTTATCGCGTAATTTAAATTTTGATGCGTTATGCAAACTTTTTTCTTGATTCATGTTTTTTTTAATTTCTTTGTAAATTACATTAATTTTTTCCTAAAATATTGAAATTATGCAAGGTTAATCTTTAGGCTTAAATTTAAAAAAATTATAATTAATTTTGTCTTCAAATGTTTATGTCTATTTTTAGGTTTGCATTTTATTAATAAAAAAAGGTTGTAGACAATGGTAATATATGGAAAACCCCGAAATATGGAAAAATATTTATTTCCATTGTTTTTTTTGAATTATTGATCATTAAAACTAAATGGTATTCGACATCGAGTAATGTCCAGCCGTTTGTTAAGTGGGCGTGCTTTGCCAAAACGTGGTTTCCACCGAGTACGGCAGACGACGCTTGCAAATCGCACCAAGACGAATTTGAATTTCGCCTTACAGGATCGACATCTTTTGCACAATGTGTCGCCTTTTTTGGTTGCATATTAAGTACGGAGATTTTAAGAAAATATTTAAGTAAATTATATAAATATTTAAGTTTTATAATAAAAAATATTAAGTATGGAATCGATTTTAGGTGAGATTTAAGCAATAATAAATATCATGTTTTATAATAAAAAAGATTAATAAAGGAATTGATTTTAGGAAAGATTTAAGCAAATTTTAAAAATATTCAAGTTTTTTAAATAAAAACATGGAGGATAAAGACAGGCAAGTTCGGATCGATTTAATATATTTACGACAAAATCGAAAAACATTTATTTTTTTATAAATTTGAGCAATTTTTTGAATTGAGCATCAAATGTTGGAAGATGGAATTAATAAACATATAATTGTTGACGCGCAGAAATTCGCATCGTTTAATGGAGGGGGGGGGGGCAAAATTTTATTGAGAAATGAGTAATTCAATTAGGAGCAATTCTTTTCATTAATTTTTTGCTACGATTCCGCGATAAAATCTTTGCTTGCGCGTCGGCTGGTTGCTCGATAATCGGTTTTGAGTAGAAGCGAATGAGCAAATTTGGTTTAAAAACTTTGGGGAGTTAAACCATCTAGGAAAAGATTTTTTGAATCTTTTTTTATGATTTTAAAGCGTAATAAGAGGGGGTTCGGTTTGGGGAGAGGGGCATGGAACGCCGAGAAGGATCGGGATTTTGGGGCGGGTTTTGTGGCGTAACACTTCTGGTAAGAGCAAAGAAAGATTGGTTTCCTTAATTTTCTAAAACTTCATTAAAAGCCAATTATCAATAAGAATTCGTTGTCAGTGTATTAAAGAATATATTAAACAATTTAAAATTTTTCCACAAATTTTGACCAAAAGGGTCGTCCGTCCTCCATATGGTTTTGTGAACTTTGAGGGGATCATCACTTACTTCAACGTAGGTTTCTAATCAAATTATGGATAATTATTCGATTTATAAATTAATTTTAAAAACATTTTTCGTTTATATAAAAAGTAAAATTTTTTTTTCCTACAATTCTTAAAAATTCAATTTAAAATTTATAGCATATACCTAACACTTGAGTACAGAATTCTTTTCTATATTTATAGAATTGCCGGAAAATATTTGATTTGCACAATTTAGTCCAAACTTTAATTGTGCTTAACAAACTAAACAAAATTTGTTCCTTTTTTTGAGAAACGTTTATAGGTATGCCAAATCGAATTCGTGGCAAAAAAGATGCCAACTTTTGAAAACATTTAAAAAATTGAGCATTTGTCATCGCAAGAATTTCAGCAATCAAATTCGAATCCGAAATCGCTAAATTGTCATCAATGTTTCTCCGTATTTGACATCAACAAAGTAACTTTATTTTTGATAGAAAAAAATAAACCAAAATTTTTTATTAAAACACCAAACACAATAAATTAAATTGAAAATTTGTAAAAGAATTTATTTGAAATGTTGTGAATTTGTTTAAAATATAGCTTGATGATTTTGGCAAATACTTAATTAAATAGAAAAATATTTAAAAAACTGACCATAATTTATTATTTTTAGTGTCCGTAAATAATGCTAAGGCATCATCTAATAATTTGAATGAATTTTTTGTCTAATATTGAATAATTGTAGATGAACCATTCTGATTGGACCTTTGAACTTTTGCTTTTTTCCTGACCAACATTTGCTCATGCAATCATCGGAGAGTCACAAAAAGTGGGCCAACAAACATTTTTCTTAATCAATAATTTCGGCAATAAAATTATGCTTATTGGTCATTCGCATCGGAGTTTGTCAAATAAAAGTTCAATTTATAATACAAAAAATTTTAAAAAATAATGCAAGCCGCAGGATTCGAACCTGCGCCCTCCGAAGAGGACTGCGACCTGAGCGCAGCGCCTTAGACCACTCGGCCAGACTTGCACGCTCCCTTTGGCAAATAAATCCCTTTTTTATACACAAAAAGGTCACGAAAGCCAAACCACATCAGCAATTAAAATTGCCTATTTAAAAAACGGCATAGAATTAAAAAATTAAATACATTTACTTAGCTCTCAAATAGCAGATATAAAAACAGTTAAATTTAAGATAATTTATTGATCATGAACAAAAAATTCTTATTTAATTAATTTTTTAAAAAACTTTAATATTTTATTGCAAAAAAAAAATCACTTTTTCCACAAGTTTTTCCCAATTTTTGCACAATCCAAGTAATCTTTTCAATTTACCCAATGACATTACTTTTATGAAAAATCTTCAATTGTGTTTGCATTTGCAACTGAAAACATTGCCCAATTTGTGCCAAAAAATTTGGTCCTGCTCATTCATTTGACTAATACTCACCAAATGACTAATGACCTGATTTTAAAAATAGGGTTGCTCCCCGAGCCCTAAGCAACTGCACTTTAATTCTAACCTACAACAATGGCTGTGCGTGAATGAATGCAAAAAATTTTATTTCATTTAAAATTCGTAAAAAAACAAAATTTTGTAGTTGAACGGAATGTGTGAAACAAAAAGTGTAATAGACAAAAAAAAAAGTCAAAAGAAAAGCGAACAGTCAATAGTTAAAGACAGGAGGATAGAGGAAATATTGTGGAGGAAAGGCAGAACGAAACGATTAAAATGATTGGTTAAAACATGTTGGACAATTAGGAACAAATTTCCAAAACAATTTTACGATTAGCACTCGAGTTTTTGGTATCGGTCTTATACCGAATATTTAAATACCGAAAAAACGCATTTACCCGCGAGCACTAGTCATCATTAGGGCAGGGATTTATAGTTGCTAAAAATCTCAAAATAGTTAGGTTGTTATAGTTTCTAAAAAGGGCCGGAATTAGGGATGTAAACAAGTCAAAAAATTTTTCACTATATTTATTAATCAAAATTCATTTTTGTTATAAAAATTTCAATTCAAAGGCAATTCAGTCAAAAAAAAATTTAAATTGGAGAATTTAAAAAAATCCATTTGTTGGCTGGCAGAATTTTATTCTCGACAAAAGTCCATTTTTATGGGTTTTTTTTGAAAATTTGTAAAAAATCGGTTTTCGTTTTTAATGCATTTTCTTAAGGAATTATCCGAAAAAGGCTAAAATAGTTTTTTTAAAACTATTTATTATAGTTTCTAAAAAATAAAGAACTATGAAATAGTTGCTAATAACTCGATAAAAAACAATTGCTGTGATATAAAACATGATTTTCGTGCTTTTCAGAGCAAAGCGCTTTCAGGAAAAAAAAGTTTAAAAACTATAAATCCCAGCCCTAGTCATCATACAAAAGCAGAGCGGTCGTCTTCATTCTCAACAACATTTTAGAAGCAAAAAGAATTGTACAGCAAAACAGCAAAAAGCATTATGAAAGAAATAATTCCAAGTACTAAAAATATGATCGTACCTAGTTCTCTCTTGTGACGTTTTGTTTTGTTTGCTTAAAGTGAAATTTAGTGATTTGTATTAAAAGTACACTTTAATTGAAATTTAATTGTTAATATTTAATTTCAAATTCAAAAAATGACAAGGGCCTTAATTTATTTTTAAGGGTCTAGTCTTTCGTGTTTATTCCATTTTTCTTATGCAATTATAAAAATGTTTGGATTTTCAGGAGCGCATTTTCCATATTTATTTATTTCAAAAAACTTGAAATGAAGGGGTTTCGCTTCAGTAAATAAATGTAAACTGAAATTAACAAGTTCTGAAAAAATAATGCGGATATGCACGGGCGGGAGCATGCCGTTTAGGCCCTAAGAACGTTTGGGCCCCTGGACGTTTGGACCCCCCAGGCTTGGGCCCCAAGGACGTCTGGGCCCCCACGTTTGGGCGCATACATATAAGCAGGGTGCGTAACTAAAATTTTTGAAAATAAGGACAGTGAAAGTCAAAAATAAGATTTTGGGGTCAGAAATAAAGACTTTTTACAAAATGTTCAAAAATGCACTAAATCTTTATTTTTTCGCATGAAATGTACTTTTTTAATCATATTCTCTCCACCAACAATTTTCCTCAACAATTCGGGGTTGGAAATTGCTGCCATGGATTTTCGAAAATTTTATCGATTTTTTAGGAATATGAACAAAATTCGAAAAATAGGAACATAATAAGGACAGAGGCCTCAAATAAGGACAAATCTTATAAATAAGGACAGTTACGCACTCTGCATATAAATAACAATTCATCCATCGTTTTCACTACTATTTTTTTTAAAATTAGTTAAAAAGTTTGAATAAGAATTGTTTGGCTTGGCGGCCATTCTCCCCTTTGAGAACCATTAAAGGGCCCAAACGCTCTTGGGGCCTAAACGTGGTGGCCGAAACGTCCTTGAGGCCCAAACGACCCCACTCACACGGTCACCCACGGATATGAGTGTCAGATCCGTACACATTTTTATCCGCATACGCGCGGATATCCGTGACCAGCGTTTGGTCTGTCTCAATATTGTTATTTCCCATTAAGAATATTTTTAATTTTAATTTTTAACCATTTAATAGAATTACTTGATTCCAATATTGATTTTGCAAATCCAAAAATTTTAACCACCATCTCTTTTTCCATCAAATGGTTTTTTTCGTTTGTGTATTTAAACAGTTGTAGCATAGATTTGAAGAGTTCGAAACGGTTTTTAAACTTAAAACATTCTCTTTTTAATTATTTTAATATTCATTTACCTTTGACGGCTTAATCTCGGACAAATTGACTCCAACTTTTGATGCCATTTTGTCAATTACATTAGCAATTGACAATTTGATGACAGAAATTCTATTCTCGCTAATGATTTCATTTGACATTAAATTTTTCTTTAATTCAGCCGAATTTACGCTCAACTTTTCAAGCATTGAAGCCAATTGCAAATCATTTTCTCGTATTTTTTTAATTCCATATTTCACCATTGAATAGCGCTCCAACAATTTTTGACTTTTTTGAATAATTTTTGGAATTTTGTCACTGAAAGATAGGTTTCTTCGCAGAATTTTGCCAAGTTTACTTTTTATAACGGGCAATTTGTTATTCTTTTGTTGCTTTACTTGTTCAACAGCCATTGTGTCAACTTCATCATTAATTTTGGCCGATGGTTTGCCAGACTATAAAATTACAAAATAATCGGCATGGCCGGAACTCGGTTGCGTTTTTTGTGTTCTGACTTTCCGCTTCTGGGTTTAGCGTAGGGTTGGCACCCCGACGTCGGGGATGAGAATTGCGGGGTCGGGGTTTTTCGGGGCGGGAGTGTCGGGGTCGGGAGGGCCTAATTGGGTCGGGGATCTGGGTGTCAGGGACGGGGTCCAGGAAAACCCTAAAAAATGGCCTAAGGGGGGGGGCGGAGTCGGGGTGCCACCCGTAGTTTAGAGTTTGGAATGTTACTTCTGGTGGATGGAAGAAGCCGCTATAGGCACCCCTTTAGGTTTTCGGTGGAGTGCCGAAGAAAACTTTCCAAGAAATTTTCCACCCAACAAAAACTTTTAAAGATTTTATTGGATAAATAAGCATCGCTGAATAAAAAAAAAGCTTTACCGAAAAGTAGACCCGGGAAAATTCACTTTCCCAATTTTTAAGTCCAATTTCCGAGTATTTTTGGACTCGGGCTTTGCACTTCCGGTAAAACCGGTTTACGTTTTTGTTCCCTGGTTCTTAAACTTTTTTAGATGATTTCAATATAAAATCCATTACTTGATCCGGCGAATGCATTTCTTGGGCAGGCGGCATCAGCACGGCATCAATTATCACATCGTTATGACTCAATTCACAAATCAATTCTTCAGACATTTCGCTCACATCCAATGCTCCTTTTTGGTATAAATTAGCCCAAACATCATTTGAGCTAATTTCAAATTGTTCATTGCCGTCACAATTTATTTGATTTGTGCCCACCAAATTCAATTGAAACAATACAAATAAGATAAGAATTTTCATCGGAAAGTATTGCGTCTGAAAAACAGTCCGGTTTAAGCGAAATGGAAAAAGTTAATAAAACTTTGTTGATCAAAAGCAAAGCATTCTCGATTTGATACTTTAACGATCAAGATTCTGATCCACCGGATTTTACAATCGGGATTTTAACGAGAAAAAACTAAAACCAGTAAGAGTTGGAATTTTTTTAAAAAACAAAATTCAGAATTCGATTCCGATCCAATGCTTTCATCTTTATAAAAATAATTAAACAGAATTGTTTCAAAAATAATATTTTCTTTAAAGCAACATTTCTTTGAGATTATATTTATATATGAGAATATAAAATTAAAATGCGTATTGACTTCCGCAAAAGAATACGTGGATTATTGGTTTTATTGATTGATTTCTTTCATTTATGCAGTTTTGTAGGGATGTAAAATTTTTTCTTGCATAATTATTATTTTTTTATAATATTTTGTTGAATGTCAATTAAAATTAAATGCTTATTGGCAAGAATACGTGGATTATTGGTTTTGTTGAATGATTTCTTTCATTTATGATACTGCAGTTTTGCAGGGATGTAAAAAAAAATTTGTTTATTAATATTATTTTTTTATAAATTTTGATGGTTTATTGAATGATTTCTTTCATTTATGATACTGCAGTTTTGCAGGGATGTAAAAAAAAATTTGTTTATTAATATTATTTTTTTATAAATTTTGATGGTTTATTGAATGATTTCTTTCATTTATGATACTGCAGTTTTGCAGGGATGTAAAAAAAAATTTGTTTATTAATATTATTTTTTTATAATATTTTGATGGTTTTATTGAATGATTTCTTTCATTTATGATACTGCAGTTTTGCAGGAATGTAAAAAAATTTTTGCTTATTAAATTATTTTTATTATATTATTTTGTTCAAGGTTCTTTTATGTTCGCATTCAAACATATATGGTTAAGCTCAAAAACCTTGATCTAAGTTGAACCAAAAAGCACAATTCCTGAAAAACAATTCTTTGATTTAAAAAAATATCTAAAAATTTATCGATTATCTGTTGCATGGCCACCACCACTAGAAGCGTTTCGACAAAGAGGTGAACGCTTGCATTGTTTTTTGGCTGAACATTGACAGCAACAAAATCGTTGGATTTTAAAGGATTTTAAAAATATATCACTGAATCCAATTAAGAAAATGTACCTAAATTTGGAAAAAACACTACTTTATAAGGTTCTCTGAGTGATGTTTTTTGATTTTCAACTAAGAAACAGTTAAAAAGAGTAATTTTTATTTAAAAGAATAAAATGGGCTTTCACGTGGGTGGAGTAGAACAGCTCCAATAATAAATTACGACAGAGGGTTTAAACTCTTAGCCATGCTAGCTAGCATTGATCAAGAACGTTGTGCATAAGATATTAATAAGGATTTTTAAATTCAATTTTGTTTTCAAATCTTCCAAGCTCAAAATTCTGTAATGAATTCACACCAAAATGCCATAATTAGGAGTGCATTTTACGAGAACTTCGAGTATTTACTCGAAGAACGAAGTTCAAAAGCTCAAAATAACCGAGTTTCGCGAAGCTCAAGCCGAAGTTTCGCCAAGCCCTGGTCGGGGGTGCCCAAATCGGTTGGGACCGGGGTTCGGAATTTTTTAAAAAGGTTTTCCAAACAGCCCTGACACGGCAAAAAGAATTTTGTCACTCGGAGACGGGGTCGAGGTTGGGTTGGCAATCCTAGTTTTGGTATTTATTTTAAATTTAATAATTTAAATAATATACATATGACTTATAATATTATTACTAATTTCTATTAATCGTAGCTTAATAATATAACCAATTACTTTTGTTTAATTTCTTTAATAATTTTTAGGTCGTTTCCGTCTCGATAGGTGGAAGTTGGCTCATCGGTGTTGTCGCTATTTTGGTGTCAACTTTGAAAATTAATTTTGCTTATTTTATTTAATTTTAAAACTTTAAGTATTAAATTTACACATTCCATTAAATTTGAATGCTTATTTATTTGGGATTTATTTAAAAGCAATTTTTAGTAAATTTTTATCTTTTGGTTTTACACTTATAAATTTGTGCTGAAAGTAACAACAATTAACATTCTCCGATACATTTCTAATTTTTTTAATTATTTTCCATTTGTTATTGTTTGTTAACTATATTGTTGTTAACTTTTGAACTTGTCGTTTTTTTAAAATTTGACTTGTAGTTTTTAAGTATCGCGGCTCGACCGATCTTGACGGCGTTTATCCAAATATTAAAATTATATATTGCTAAGTGCCAAATAGTAAGTTTTTCTATTATTTTAATGCTTAACTTGGGCGTGTGACTCTGTGACCAATATTTGGCGTAACATGCCGAAGTAAACAGATGTGCATTTAATCAATCATTTAATTTTGTTAAATATGTTAATTTAATTGCTACTTTTCTTTGAATGATAATCACAAATTTATTTTTTATATAAATAATATTAAAAAGGATTTTGTATGTAATAAATAATTTTTATCGTTATTGCTTTCAAAAGTATATAATTATCATTAAAACTTAATTAGGTTTGAATGCAAATATCTTAAAGAACTTTGATAAGCTTTTACTTATAATAAAAGGAGCTTAATTTATGATTTTTTTTTCTTTAAATATGTAAACGAAAAGAGAATACACCAAAACAACGTTTTATCAACAACTATCTTTTTTTTAAAAACTTAATTGTGTGATAGTAATAATATTTTTTATTTACTTTTAAAACGTAAAATATTGAAATTATGCAAATGTTAATCTTCGTGCTAAAAAATCTGTATAATTTTGTCTTTATTTTTATTTAGGTTTTCTTTTTAAATTTAATTTATTATCTCGTTTCTTGCTCATCTTTTACAAAAGAATTCGGTTTTTCAGCTAGAGCTATTTATGGGCAAACTGTACACTCATGCTCGCTTTTTTTGCTTTAATAAAGTAAAATTCCTGAGACATTTGATTAAAGTTTAAATTTACTTGCATTTAAAAATTTTGTAAGGTGACACCGTTTTTTGAGTTTATAAAGTGCGGTAGATGCAAAGGCTTTTCGACGTGGGCGAGCAGGAGGCTTACATTATTAATATACTCAATTTTTTTTTCGTTTAAAAATTTTTCTATTCTTTAATCAAA
Organism: Globodera rostochiensis; assembly: GCA_018350325.1. Classification (NCBI taxonomy): domain Eukaryota; kingdom Metazoa; phylum Nematoda; class Chromadorea; order Rhabditida; family Heteroderidae; genus Globodera; species Globodera rostochiensis. The sequence continues at coordinate 1,305,691 of JAEVLN010000018.1, forward strand.
ATGCTAATATTAATTTTATCGTTATTGTCCGAGTAGTTTTTCTTGTGTTGGACAGGTTATGGACAAAAGACCGGCTTTTCGTTGTTTGTTAATTATCAAACATTTACAACACGACAATCCTTTTAATTTTGTCTTTCCAATTATTCATTAATATATAAATAATTAGTACTCTTTCTAGAAACAGGCGATGGATTTTTTAAATTATAAAATAGATTGAAGATCTTCGTTAATCCACCCACGTAATTTTTGCAACTTTCGAATAGATTAAATTATTGTTTATTTAAGGAAATTTTTGTGTAAAGCAAAAATTGTGTACTAAACAAATAAAAATTTAAATTTTATTATGTCCCCAACGTCGTTCTTTAGGTCCTCCATACTTTATGATGATTAAAAGTTAAATATTTCCATTCGTAATTACATTTAACAGCTATAAGCTGTAACTATTTCTTTCCAAAACTTTTTATAATATTGTTTTTTTATTTAAACTTTCAACTTTTTTGTTGATGAACAAAATATTTTAGGAATATTGTTAAAATTTACCATGATAAATAATATAAAATTAGATATTAATGAATTATTTAATTATGTTTTATGTTTTATGCGAAAGTTGCTAGAACCTGCAGACAGGTTTGGGTCTTAAAAGGGACCAAATTATAATACTTTAAAAATCAATCTGTTTCCAATCATCTGATTTTATTTTTTGGAAAAAGTCGAGACAATATCAAACAATAGTTAAATAATAAATTGTTTTTTTAAAATAAAACTTGTTTTATTATATTACTATTTTTTAATTTAGCAAATATAAAGTCTTAATATTTAATAAGATTTTTTAAAATTTTAATGAATACCGTGTGTAATTGTTGTAAAATATCATATGCGTTAAATTACTTTAAATCTCGGCAATGTACTAACTTTTGAATAATTAACCTTTTTTTCCAGGATACGCTCAACATTTCAGCAACTATTAACTTTTATGCTGTCTATTTGTTTTTAATTTGTTTTAGATTTTGAATAAAAACTTTTTTTAATTAAAAACTTTTTTGAAACAAAATTTTACAAAAATAAAAAGCCAGCTGTTTGTTGTTAAAGACGAATTGTGATCAGAAAAATCACCCACCGACGACGGATCGTCCTGATTTAAAATGGTCGATGGCGTCGGCAATCACAAAAAGAAGGCACAATGCCAAAATTTGAAATAAAAGACCCATTGGAACATTTATTATTAAAACTGAATGCAGGTTAGCTCAATTTCCTATCTATTTGCTTTTGTTAATATTCAAATTTTGTTTACATTTTACGACACTCAGGGTTAAATGTTAAATTATAAAGATAAATTATTTATATTCGCGTTGTCGCATATTTAAGTAATTAGTGTTTGAATTTTTGCTTTTAAGAATTTATCAAAGGTCTAGCTGAATTTTTTCCTTTTACAAGGTGCTTTTGAGAAGATTTGTTATTTTTTACAGTGTAAAAGTTCTGCCACGGTGTTTTCTGTAAAACAACAGAAAATTTCTTATTTATGCCCTTTAATAAATTAACCGATTTTTAAAAAATTTGCAATAGCCTAATTAATTTATTCTAAATTAAAGATCACTTTGTTTTTTTATTTGGTTTACTGATAATAGTTTATATATTTGGCTTTTCTCTGTTTGTTTTCTTGGGTTTGCAGCCGCACCGTCGGCAAATCTGCTCACCAGCTTCTGTGTGGTCTTGGGTTGTTCTTCAACCGCGCGTGAACGTCTGCTTTCCAACCATCGATCATCTTCGCGCAAAACGGAAATGACCATGGAGGTGAATTGGCGCGTTAAGACTTATAAAAGAGCAAAATCCACTCCATCGGGGTCATTTTGACGTTTTTTCCTTGTAACTTTTAATTTGAGTTCGTTCAAATTTAGTTGTAGCCTATGTGTTCAAAAGTTTTATCATATACGATGATGATTAATCAGTATTTTTATCTTTTTATTTGTCAGTTTACAATTGAGCAATTTTTGCAACTCTATTCATTTTAATGTCGTTGTTATTCTATATTTTCTGTCTGTCATTAAGTACTCTCCTTAGGCTTATCAAAATTTGTTTTAGCTTTGTAGACGATTCAGCGGAGCATCAAGTTTTTATAATAATTCAGCATGTAGATCATATTAGCATGTTTTTACGCTGATAGTAAACTGATAGTTTTGCCAACGTTTTTTACCATTAAGGTAAATTCTTGGTGACATTGTAAAACTCTGATAATGCTTTTGACTCTGAACCAAACACTAAATTTAGTTTTTGTAAAGTGTGAATAGTTTTTTACGGAGTAGGAAACAATTTGTTAGAAAACAGATAAATGTATAGTTTCATTCTTGTTGTATTTAAAAACTGGGTAGTATTTCTGTATGAATTTTAATTTTATTAATATATAGTTTAGATTAACTGCTTGTTTAATTGAAAAGGCAATATATTTTATTCGCATTTTAATCAAATATTATTTGATTATCAAAACGTGTCAAAAATAAAATTTTAAATTGAATATTGCTGCTTTCTGGTAGCATAGATTTAATAGACAAAGAATTTACTTTATTTTTTAGAATAAAAAGATAAACAATTATTACTGCTTACATTGTTTTTTCTTCTTTTTCCTCTACTGTGATTATATCAAAAAATGACATATATAGAATTCAGTAATTTTATTTCCTAGGTGCTTTTCTAGGTCTACAACTATGATTTAAATGCCAAAGAAGAGGCTAAAGCAGAAGGAAATATAGAGACAGCAAAGAACTTTCTTAAATTTGGAGTTTCTATTAAAATAATATCTGAAAATAAGGGTTGCATTAAAATAGGGGATGTTTTTGTTCAAGATATAGATAGATAGATTCAGAAATTATTAAACCAAATACTAATTTTTCTTTTTTAAATGCTTCTAAAAAGTTGGGCTTTTTGAAGATCTTTTGTTTGGGACACAAGAAACTGGTGGTAGTTTTCAAAAAATGAAAATGTAAGCATATTGTATACTGACTAATTCAATAAAAGATGAAATTTATTTTTTATTTTTACATTATTTTGACAAATGTTAGCAAACGAATTAATTAGATTCTTGATGGTCATTTGAAGGCTAACAAGTAAGAACAGATGTTATTCTATTAAAATTAATAAAGATTTTAATTTCTTAATTTATTATGAGCAACATTCCTGTGAGCTATCGTTTATGTATAGGGTTTAAATTATATGAATTGTTTTGGCTATTAAAATGGCCTAAAATCCCGAATTGAATATATTTTGTTCTTCTTTTTTTTCAATTAGAAAATATTTTTATTAAATGTTTAATGATTTTGTCTTATTTTTTGTTGTATTATATATATTTTGTCTGTCATTAAGTGCTCTCTTTAGGCTTATTAAAATTTGTTATAACTTTTAACACGGTTCAGCGGAGCATCCAGTTTTCGTAGCATTTCGGCATAGATCAATATTAACATGATCTTTACGCTGATAGGTAATTGCTGATAGTTTTGCCAATGTTTTTTACCCTCAAGGTAAATGACATTATAAAACTCTGATAGTGCTTTCTACTGCTGTTTTTTAATAAGTTAAACTGTATTTATTGTTAGCAGATAATTTGGTTACAAACAGATAAATCTTTAAATTCATTCTTGTTTTATTTAAAAACTATGTTGTATTTCTGTATGAATTTTTATTTTACTAATATATAGTTAAATTAAATACTTGTTTTATTGAAAACATTGCTAAAAAGTTGTTGTTTGTATTTTCCGTTAAATGATTTAAAATTTTTATATGAACAATTTTTTTAGTTTCTATTATTTTTGTAAGTTGTTTTTAACGCTAGGATTTTTGGAATATTTAATAACTTATAAACTATTCCATATTCTGATAATAATTCTCCTTGTCGCATTGGTCAGAGAATATATTTAAATTAATTAACTAGTTTTTAATAATTATAATAATTTATTTGGTATTTAGTCGACGGCAATTGCAGCGTTTAGCAGTGAATGTTTACACTTGGTGTGCGTCAAACCAGCACTTTATTGTTGCATAAAAAGGTGTAATTATTCGATTATCCATCAGTTTTTATAATAACTTTTATTGTAATACATTTTAGGTTTGGTTTTGTACGTTAATTTCAATATAGGGGAGAAGTTTGGCGGATTTGTTGCCAGAAGAAATTTTTTTCGACAGCCATTCTGGCTGCTTTTTGTGTTTGAGAACATTTTACTTTGGATTAGTTTATTAATGCGCAAAAATAATGATGAACTCTGACAAATTGTTAAGCAACGCTTCAGTTCAATGTTTATTGATTTATTTTTGTTACATTTTGGGTTATTTCTGTATTTATAGGGAATCGCATTAAAGTTTTTATAAGGCTGAAATGAACTAATATTTGTATAAACGAATAGAGAAAGATTTAGTGGGTTTTATAGTTTCGCAATTTTCTCTCCTTTTTTTGATGCAATTTCGTCAAAGTTATTTTCTTTAGTCTACCATGGAAATGACACGAGCGTCGACCAACACAATTGGCAACGGACGGCCCGCGCGGTAATTATCCTTAACTTATTAATTATTCTCTAAATTATTCAAATAAATATAACTTGGCTATTTTTAAATGTGAACAAATTGAGCGTAAATAAACATTGTTTTTATTTAATTTTTTAAAATTTTTTACTTTTTTTTATTCTACACTTTGTTGTTTATATTTTCTTAATATTGCACCAAGAAAAATGATGAAGGAAGGTAAATATGTATATGAACGGACCAGGCTGGCCAAGTATAAGTGTTGATTCGGAAATAATAGTTGCCTGACAGCCTGAAATGAAAATACAATAAGTGACCTTTTTTGTATATTTGTAATTTCTTGACCATTTTTTAACAAATTGCCTTAACTTAAATACGTATGACGTAAACAGCTAATTTTTAATTTGTATTAAACTTTAAATTTTCGGTCTCGTAATATCTTGAATACCAAATATATTGGTAAAGTCGTTTTAAATAAAATATTTTAATATAAATGTACGAACAACAAAGAAGGAGATATAAAACAACTTTTTTTCTTTATTTTAAACAAAATCCATTTATTTATAGATTTTTTTTGTCTCAACACATTCAATTACTTTTTTATTTTAAAATAAGTTACGTGCAGAAATTTAAAATATTTTGAACTTTTTTTTGTTAAAGTTTTTTGACACGATTAATTCCGCACGCACGGATGACAAATCGGTATTTTTATTTGATAGTGTAGAAGTCGGAATCGCTTCGCATTTCAACAATATGCTTAATTCAATAAACCGTTATATTTAGTTTTTGCAAATTTGATTTTTAATGTTTTGATCATTTTTAAAGTCAATTGTAACTGTTTTTGCCTTTATTTTTTATTATAAATATAAATGTTATTGAAAAATCAGATACATTATCTATTTTATTTCTTATACAATATATCGTCACCAATTTATGGTTTTTTTAAATTATTTAGCCAATTCCACCAAGGTTCCGTGTCATGAGATAACCTCCGGTTCGGTTATTATAATAGAAAATTTCTATGTTAAGATTTTTTAGTTTTTCGGGATCAGATTATAAAAATCCGATTTTGTATAATATCTTTTAGCAAAATGTATTTAGTTTTTTATAAATTTGTTTTTTGCGCAACTGATGCATCAGTCGCTCATTCGCAATAACATAAATAGCTGGAACTTTACATTGTTTTACAGCAATTAAATCTTAGAAGTACAATTTACAAAATGTTCAAAAAATTCACGAATTATTACCAACAAAAACCTGTCTTAACGATTTAAATATGTAAGAATATACAAAAACAACAATTATTGATTTTAAATAAGTTGTTAAAATTCTATTTCTATTTTTATACTTTTTGATTGCATTTGGTTTACATATGATTCCGGGAAATTTCGGGATTTTGGCCGTTTTGGATTTCGGAAATTGAGTAAAATTACGGATTTCACACCCCTAAAGATGGCACTTTTGGAGCAAATTTGTATGCAAGTCGGTGGTGCCGATAGGCGCTGCCAAGAAAGTTTTTGAATTCCTGCCAATTTGCAACCAAATGGTAATTTTTTTGCAAATTTTAGGCTCATTTTATTTTATTTTTCCCCGGCAGCGCCTATCGGCACCCTATTATAAACTTCAATTTAATGTTAAAATTTATTATAGTTGATTGTTAATTAATTGTTATTGCCGGGAATGGCCCAAAATGTTTTAATTTTAATATATTGTAGTTATTTGTTTTCAAGTATTTATCGTTCAAATCTATTTGAATTTAATGAAGATTTTTTTTTTGAATTTATTTTTTAACTGAACTATTTCAAAAAAAGATTTTTACTTCATCGATAACTAGCTTTTCAGTGTTTTATGCTAGAATCATTTACGCTCTTTGTACTTTTATTGTAAAATAGGCAGCTTTCAAGTTATCCATGTACTATGCATAGAATTTGCTCATACATTTTTAATGTAATATTTGTTTATAGTTTTTGAATCAACTTTATTTGGTTTAACATAAGGAAAAGTGTGCGTTATCTTTTTTATCATTTAATTGGAAGGCATTGAAATGAGTTCTGCGGTCATTTTTTCAAATAGTTTTAATTTTTAATTTTTTTTTGCATTTTTGCTTTGATTAAAAATGTTGTGTGGCGGCCTTGCCGAATGAAATGTCCTGTGACTTCCCGGATCCATACTCCAGTACATGTTCTGACTTTCTATTATTGATAAATTTATTTTAACATTTATAAATCATATTGGTGTTTAATGGCTTTGAATATCATTCATTTATTTATTCTTTAATTTCTTTACCAAGCCTTAAATTTAATAAAAATTCTTCCAAAATGCTTTTTAAATATTTGTTAAGCCGTCTGTGCATAGTTGGCCACCGGAGATTAATTCGACTTTGTCGCTGCCTCATGGGATACGTCCAAAGCCTTTTTGAGGGAATTAAATAGTGTTTTAGTTAATTTAAAATCATTTTTTGTTTATGCTATTCTAATTATTGTATATTGAGTTTTGCCTGCTTTATAGTTTTACAAACACTCTTCCCTGCTATATATATATTTTTAAAGCTGAATTATTAAGAGGGCAAAGAAATTTGAAATTTCTTTATAAGTTTAACTATATTGTAGAAATTAATAAAAAAAAAGTCAAAGCTTTTTTTTCATATAATAAAATATTTTGAAATTGTTTAAATATCTTTTATTATTTTAGGTTTTGCAGCAAAAAGACGAATTAGTTAGGCAGTTGAATAAGCTTTTATTTTGATGATTTCTGTAAGCAACATGAATTTTCTTTTGTTTGTTTTTTTAAACTAAGTTGTCAAAAACTGGAATTTGTTCGATAACCCTAGTTTGTAGATTTCTTCAACAATACAACCAAAATGAGAACTTTGTAGAAGGCTTCAGCGAGAATGATGTTAAATTGATGACGGTATCCTTCTACTTTAATTTATCAATTATTTTAGTTTTATTTCTTACAATTAGTTTTGAAATTTAAGATGTTTAAACGATGCCGTTTTTAACATCAATTTTAAAAAACATTTTGGATCATTACCTCATCTACAACCTTAGCTTTTAGCATTATATGCAATTTTATAAGACGACAAAATACTGCCTTTTTAAAGTGTTTTCTCGGTCATTATTTTTAATTAAAAAACCAATTTTTTAAATACATCTTTACTTCTCTATTTTCTAGTAATATTAAAATTTGTTCATGCTTGCATTATATCATTTCAAAAGAATAAAAATAACGTTTATTATGCAGCTCACTTTTTTTAAATCAAGTTTTGTTTAATTAATATATGAAATAATAAATCCGTAATTGATGGACATAAAATTTTTTTGTAAAAGCAATTTAGAAATTTTAATGAAATTTTATTTATTAATCATTGCAATAATTAACTCGGTTTTAGCTCCACAGATAGCAAATATCGAAGTGTGCGACGATGAATAGCGTCTTCTTCTACCTTCGCGTTTGTAGCAGTTTATAATTTTTTCATTATTTATTACAAACAGTTTTTCAGCTAAAATATTTGATTCTAAATATGCTTGTGGTTTAGCTTTGGTATTTTGTCATTATTTTATATATTGTAAGAACAGTTTATTTACTAATTTAAAAGTTCAAAACTTTTTATGCTTTGAAGTTTTATTTTTATATAATATCATCATATTTTGCTATACGAGTCTTATCTTTTCTAATAATATTATTGTTTTGATCATAATTTTGTGTATTATAACAAGTTTACTGAATTGAAAATTTCTATTTAGTCAGTCTATGCGGTATGACCGTATTTTTGTATTTTTAATATATAGCTTCATTTTAAATGTTTCATTTAAAGTATATGTACTAATTTGTTTTTTGAGATTTACCTTGTTAAATTACAGAAATATTTATCATTTATTTTTCAGTTTTTTTGATTGTGATATTATGTTTCAGCACGTTAACACTTATTTGAACCTCAGATTCGGCGTCGGAATGTGGTCAGCCGCAGTGGTTTTTTGCCTCGCTCTTCATTGCCGAACATGGGTATAACAACACTTATCTTTTAAATAAATTCTTTAATAAATTATTTATTTAACCTTGCATTTTAAATTTTTCAAATTGTAATTGCCATAATTTTGCTGCCAAAAATTGCAGGTGTTTTAAATAATCGCACATCAGTTTAATTAAAATGTTTCTGTCGATTGTGCATGCGCCACTCTAGTCCTTGAAGTTGAGCGAGTGATTCACCTTTAGCATGCGCATAACCTTCTCTAGCAGGACAGTAAATTTTATTTCCATAACATTTCATTCTTTCCGTAACCTTTCTTAAAATTTTGTTTTATTTATTCTTTTTCTTTATTTTGGTTATTCATTTCGTTAGCTTTTAATATCATTTTTTGTGTGACATTTGTTGGCCTACTTTTTACTTTTGGGATCTCAGATTCATTTTCCTCAATTTCAGGTTTGTTTGTCCGTATCATTATCATTAACTTGCTTTATTTTTTTTACTCTTAATTGTTTTTTGATTTGCTTGTTTTTGCAAAAGTTTAAAACAATATCGAACAATTTTCTATTTTTCGATAAATTCATTTTAAATGTTTTATTTAAATATATGCAACAATCTGTTTTTTGAGATTTACTATTATAAATTACAGAAATATTTATCATTTATTTTTAGTCACGAAGCCATTTCTTAATGCAGTTTGTTTGGGATTTAAAGCGCCATTCTGTTTACTATAAATTCTTTTACTTTCTTTATTATTCTTTTAATTAAATTTTTGTGATTTTAAAAGTTTCAAAATTAATAAACTATATACGCGTAACAATTAATTGTTTAATAAATTAAAAACAAAAAATTAAATTTTATTCAGTCAATGAATGAAGTCTAATGCTCAAGTTTAAAAAAAAAAATTATAATGCTTGGCAGTAGCGATTGCCGTTTCATCGCTTTTGTAAACAATAATTAAAGTTTACCGCGGGATTTATTAATACGGCTATAAATTTAAGTTTTGATTATAATACTTGAAAAGATGCGCATTCTCATCCTTATATTTGTTTGCACTTCACATGTTTTTGAGTTCCATAAATTGAGCAATTTTAGCAAATTCTTTTTAATCAGTTGTGATTTACCATTTATTCGTGCATTTTTAGGTTGGGTTCTTTATTTTATAGATTTCTTTAAATCTGCCATGGACGTATATTCGCGACGGTAACAAATAATTTTTATATAAATTTAGATTCAGTCGAAAAGAGTATATTCCTTTTTAGATGTTATTTTTGATTAAATCTTTAGACATCTACCTATAAAAAAAGGAAGTTTAGTTTTTTAAGAACATTTATTTTATTTTTTAATTATGTTAAATGTAATAGATTGATTAAGAATAATTCTAACCGTCTTGCAATTAAATTTGTTAAGGTTGTTTAAAGTAATTTAATTAACTTTATACCATTAATGAAATTTGTAATCTCATCCAATCTACAACTGCGTTATAAATCTTCTTGCCTTCAAATAAATGCCACCTAAGCAAACATGTCCACAAACTTCATAGAACGTTGCTGGCACCCCCATACAGACGACACATTCCTCTGTAATATATTTAATTTATTATTATTATTTTGACAATACCAATGCTTTTTTATAGCCATTAATTGAATGCGTATAATAAAAATATTATTTTTATACATATTTTAGAAAATTCTCTGTTATATATATATTTCTTTGTATAAATAAATGTTCCACATATCATGGGCATATAAATGCCTAATTTAATACTTCATTTTTATATATGTTTAAGAAAGTTTTAGCTTTAAAAAAGTTAACATTAACCTTTTAGTACAAAATTGTAAATACATTTTTTTAATAAGTGTATATCTTTTTTTTTGTCCGTTACATTTATTCAAGTTTCTTTAGTTTTAATCGATTTGGTTTTAACTTTAGACAATGGGTATTTTAATTTTTTGTTCAAGCAAATTGTTATAATTTTATGTCATAATGGCAAAAATTTTTAATCTAATTAATAGAAGTTACATTGAACTATAATAAGTGATTATGCCGCGATGCAAGCAGCTTACTCTCGCTCGCAAATCTCAAACCTTTGTGTATGAGTGCTTTTGAGTAGGTATATTGTTTAAGAAATTCTTTTTAAAATAAATAATTGTTATTTTTGGTTTTAATATTAATTTATATGTTTCTTCTATCACTCAACTGCGCTGCAATGCTTGTTGATGCGATTCTCCAACCAATATGAATTGTTTTCAGAAAACGATTTTGTTTATTGTGGGAAAAGGAGAAATTAAATTGGAACCATTTGTAAGATGTTTCCCTCTCATCCAATAAAAACATATGCCTTTGTTCCAAAGCTCCCCTTTCTTTGCGAACATCATTAGATGATGGTTATATTTTCGATAACGATATTAAATAGATCGTTAGCGCATTTTTATATTTTAAAATATTTGCATTTAATTTTTATTTGAATTATTCATCGTTCTCCAGTTAAATTGGTTATTAATGAAAAACATAAAAATTGTACGAAATACCTTTTATTGGTTTAATTCGAAATTATCTTACATTCTTGAATTATTATGTGAGTCTGTTAAAACATCATTTATTTACAAACATCAAAGACAAAGAAGACTAGCGTTTAATTAATTATTGATTTTTGTTTATGCTATTCTAATTATATTGAATTTTGCATGCTTTATAGTTTTACTATTACTCTTCACTGCTATATATTTGTTTAAAGCTGAAATAAATATATTTTAAAGCTGAATTATTAAGACATTTAAAAGATTTAAATAATAAATACAATAAAATGTGAGCATAATAAGACTAGACTTTATCTTGGCATAATAAATCTACCCGATATTTTTTTAAGAAGAAACCATGCGGTTATTCAGTTTTTACCTTACATACAAATTAAATATCGATTCAAAAAATTATCTTAAATTAAAAATGTTTACGCGCGAGTAGAAAATATGTATTATGATTAGCAAATTGTTATTCACATTAATAAATGGTTGAAAGTTAATTGTAAATGTCTAAAGCCTAACTAAAACCCAAAAAATTGCTCTTATGATAATTTTTAAATTTTGACATAAGTATCCAATGCAAAATATTCACATTCTAATTTAACTTCTGAATCTTCACCTGCACTGAGCATTAAAAACAGGGAATGACGCCGCAGACTTGTCACAAAAAATCATGAGTCGAGACTATAGAGCAATTTTCGACTTGCTTCGAAACGCAGGCCTCACGGTGTGCTTATACTATATGAATGGATTGGATCTGTTAACATTAAATAACTTTGGATAAAATAATAAGTTAACTTTTATTTTGATACAAACCTCTTTGAGATAAAAAAGAAATTCTTCAATAGGTGTAAAAAAATCGTGATACAAATTTTAAATTTGTTTAGTTAATAAATGATAAAAATAACCATTTTAAAGCTCATTAAGAACGTCAGAAAACCAATTTTTTAAAATAGGTTTTACAAAAAAAGCAAAGTTATTAATATTATGAAAAGAAAAAAACAAAAATAAAAGTGGAAAATGTATAAATAATGTAAATAAAATCCTAAAATTTAAAATATTATAAAATCGGATCGATCATTAAAAAGATTATTATAAAATTAAGTTTAACACAAATATAAAAATTTTCTGTTAATAATAACATTAACAAAAATATCAATATAATTCTATATTTTAATATAATAAACTCGGCTAGATATAAAATTAACAATTTTCTCAGACACAAAAAGCACCTCGCGGGCACATGCTTTTAAAACAAATTTTATAAATTATACAAGCATAATTAACCTGTCTGGCGAAGGTGCGCGCATCCTCCATGTCGCTCTCGCAGCCAGAATGGCTATCGAAAAAAATTTCTTCTGCAACTAATCCGCCAAACGCTTCCCCTATATTAAAATTAACTTACAAAAGCAAACCTGAAAATGGATTACAATAAAAGTTATTATAAAAACTAATGGATAATCGAATAATTAACACCTTGCAAAAATAAAGTGTTGGTTTGACATACACCAAGTGGAGTCATGTGCACTGCTAAAACGATGCAATTGCCGTCACCTAAATACCAAATAAATTATTATAATTACTCAGGTTCTTAAATAATTATTAAAAACTAGTTAATTAATTTAAATATGTTCTCTGACCGGTGCGACAAGGATAATTATTATCAGAATATGGAATAGTTTTTAAGTTATTAAATATTCCAAAAATCCTAGCGTTAAAATATAAATAATATAATAAAGCGTAACTTTTATAACTTATAGTTAAAGAAAAAAGCGTTATTACAAAGTTGGAAAAATTGCTTGGAATAAGGTCACCTGGGAGATAACCTTGGATATATTAATGCTGATAAAACTAACATTGGAAACTTATTTAATAAAGCTAAAAACGGCTCAAACTAGTAATCAATATATTCAAATAATTTTTTAAAACATACATCAAAGGAGCAACAATAGCAATATCATTTAGATCATATACCAAGACATGAATCAGAATGCTTACCAACTCCTGTATTGACAGTGAAAATGTTCATAATCTATATATGATCAATAAAATAAATTTAAAATTTAAACAGAAATCATTATAAATTGATCATAAATTATGGAATGAATTTTGAATTAATGAAATTTATAAAAAGATTGGATTTATTGTTAGAATATGCAATATTTTATAAAATTCCTAGCAAACTAATTATTAAACTTAAAAAAAAATACAAGAAATTGGTAAAACATGATTAGAACTAAAATTCAATAACCAAAATTATTAAGAGCTCGAGTCAGCTTTAATATTGATACTCTTTGGTGTAATTTGTGCTTTTATGGTATTGAAAAAATATTAAAAAACATTTTAAATAATAAAAAAATACTTGATTTCTATGATTAAAAGCATTTAACAAGCGCTCAGCGCATTTTTGAACTGCTTAGCCCGGCGCACAAGTAGGAAAATTTATAAGGGAGAAGAGGTGCCACATGAATAATCATCTGACCGTCCAATCCTTTTAATGATTGTATAATACAAAACACCCAAAATAAATAATAAAGGCAAATGGTTTATAATATGCACATTGATAAGCATCTCGCTATTACCCTATATCTCTGTACTTTTCTCCTCCAATTTCTCCAGAAATCTCTGTATTAACTCAAATTATGGATTGAAATTGTTTTTTTATATCACCGTCAGTGATCGGCTTGGGTTCCAATTCAATTATAAAGAGAACCTGAAGAAGGATCACACATAATTATAATCAAAAGCTACAACAAATTTACTAATAAATTTACAAACTCATAAACCCTAAAATAATTCAAACAAAAAAATTTATTTATATCCAAAATGATTCAAATAATACATCAAATTCTGATTTATTTAGGCCGGGTCAATGCCTGAAGCTTGCAACATTTTTAAATGATTTTTTATTATTACTAAACAACAATTTTTTAAAGAGCAAATGACGAAATGGCCACACCGAAATAAGGCCTATATTGTGCACTGCACGCTGACCAGAAGTGAAACGACAGGCCTTTCTGTCACTAAAAATATTTTAACTAATAAGAACATAATTGTAAAAAATTAAAATAAATCACAGCCAATGCGACGGCGTCCGAGTTACTTTGCGAGTATTACACCATATTCTTAATACTAAAAAAACACATCGAGTTAAAAGACACTACCAGTGGTGAAGTCACGCGGAGAAGAACATTTAATTTTTATATCAATTATTTAAATGGTTTAAATAAAACACTAGATTTAAATCGAATTAACTTGCAAATTCAACATAATTTTAATAATAAGATAGAACGTTTGGATTTAATCCTTCTAAATATTATTTGAAAAGACGACCCTGTTATCTAATGGTGCCTGGAGTCCTCCTTTAAAAACCAATGGCCAAATGAAAAAGTGCAGGTCTGCTGCATCCATCTACAAAGGATCGTAGTAAGAATTTCTCAAAAAATATACCTACTCAAAAATAAAATATAACCGAAGCTAAAATTTATAACACATAAAAATTAAACAATGACTTTTTAACTCGAAATTAGTGTATTCAATTAAATCTTAATCAACGCAATAATAAATTATATTAATATAAAATTATAGTGAAACTAAACTCATGAATGCAGAGACGTACATTAAAATTTTTTAATAAAACAAGAAAAAAAATCTTAAAACATCTAAAAAATTTTAATCAAAAAATTTCTATCTTAACAGCAACCATAGTATTAGATTACTCTACTGCACTGTTTATTTAATAAAAATATTTTATTGATCTTTGGTTTTAGCCGTTAAGACACAAAAATATAATTTTTGTCAGAAAAAATTGATATATTTATTAAAAATATACAATTTATTGACTACCATTCTAACATTGACATTTTAAATTCATAAAATTTTATAAAATTAAAGTTTGCTAAATTTTATTTAATTTACGTATGATGGTCTTGGTATTCAAACAAAATATAAATATTAAAATAATATTTTTAAGTTTAAAAAACTAAATTAAAAGATATTAATTAATTTGCATTAATAAAGGGATTTAAATTTACTTTAAAATTTATTTTGAAAATACAAGATTCAATAAAGTATAATAAATTGAAAAATAAAAGTAGGGTTGATTATTTATATGAAACGATGTCATTATTTTTATATAAAAAATGCCCTTATTAAACGAACGGTTACACATCGACTTAAAAAAAAGTAAAAAATGCTATTAATTAATTAAATTAAGCAAACCGTGTTAAAATATTTGTGATACCAAAAAATCTACTTAAATTCTAAAGGTATTGAATAAATAATGCTCAGAGCATCAATTATAATCAAATTATTTGTTTCAATTCATTAAAGAATGTAGCAGATGGATTAATACAACAAAGAAAGTTCCTATTTCAAAAGCCTATCTACCAAAACTAATAATTAATAACTGTTTAAACACTTCGTTAAAAACTTAATGAATCTGTGTTTAAAAATTTAATAATTTTCCATTAAATAATAGAAAAACCGAAAAATAAACACAACAAATTTAAACCGCTCTGTCCATTTTTTAATGAAACTATAGTATGCTAATCTATCTAATCTTACTAAAATCATCTCCTATTAGCTTTAACAAATAAAGTCAAATTATTATACTAAAGCCTTCCCCCCACCCTCCCCCCAGATTATAGAACGGGAAGAAGGCTGTAACAATTAAAATAGAAAAAATGTTATTACAAATGTAGACAACAACAAAAAAATAATAATAAAAAACATTGAGAATTAAAAACATTTTTAAATCTAAATGTTCATTGTCCGCAGGGAATAATAATAATAATGCGTCTTATTGAATAAAAAATGGCAAATAAGATGAAATACTTGGATTTGTATAAAATAATAAATTCTAAAACTTTTTCCCAAACGATATAATAATAAAAATAACAATATTAAAATATTTTATATACAAAAGTTAGTTAGGCTTAGGCCTAAGCCACCCTGGCTTGGGGTTCGTTAGGCTTAGGCCTAAGCCACCCTGAGATGAACCCTAAGCTCTGGATGGCTTAGGCCTCTTAATTTTAAAATTCATGAAAATGTTTTCGAATTGAACCTTATTTACTTTATAACTCAGCGAAATCAAAATATAGATCTGATTGCACGCGATTCCAATGAAGTTTTCGGCACTGAAGTGTGCCGGCACTGAAGTGTGCCGGCACTGAAGTGTACCGGCACTGAAGTGTGGGCACTGAAACGATCGCCGCCGGTTCTTACAATATGTAAAATAATGGCAAAATAATAAAACACAAAAGTATTTAGAATCAAATATTTTTACTAAAAACGATAAAAAAAATTATAGACTGCCACAAACGCGAAGGTAAAAGAAGACGCCTAGTCATCTCACACATCGATATTTGCTATCTGTGTAGCTAAAAATCGACTTAAATTATTGCAATGATTAATAAATAAAATCTTATTTAAATTTCTAAATTGCTTTTACAAAAAAATCTTTATGTCCATCAATTACGGATTTATTATTTCCTTTATTAATTAAACAAAAATTGATAAAAAAAATAAATGCTTTTTTTATCAAAACTTAAAATATTATATGATAAGTTAGCTATGTTATGGACTTACCTTATTGAAAATAGCAAATTATTCCGAACAGAATAAATTTTAAAAAAACAATCAGATTAAAAACAGCGTATAAACAAATTCTCTGAACGTATTATAAATAAAGTCAACACCTAAAATTACTCAGTATTAAATAAGTACACCAGCGGCGACGCATTGGGAAAATATGATAGGTGAAGATGTGTTAAATAAAAGCAACTTATTTTATTAATTTCTACAATATAGTTAAACATGAAAAGAAATTTTAATTTCTAGGTCATATTAATTAATCTTTTTTAATTAAAAAAAAATATTTTAACTTTTTATTTTTTGACAATTACTTTCTTTGCTACTTTATTTTCTATGAAATTTTAGTAATTGTAGTTATCAATTATTCTATTTGCTCGATTTTTTTTTTATAATTTAAAATCTAGCAATCTGCGGGTCATCGCTTAAGCCCAGTGTTGTAAGCACTGCTTTGGTCAAATTCGTGTTTAACGACTCTTTAACTCTTCGTTTATTCAATAATTTTTTCAAGTTGTATAACATTTGCTTTTTGATCATTGTCAATTGTAACTGTTTATTCGTTGGTATTCCAGATAACTAATGCTTTAAGGTAAAACAAGAAATTAGGATGCTTGGTTTACCTCTTTAATAAATTATTTTTTTATGTTTAATTGTTCTTTTGTGATCAAAAAATCGCGTGTACCTTGAGAAGAACTATTTAAATCGTCCCAACATGGGGTCCAGGTTAAATACGTGCCTTTTTTTTGTGTTTGCGGGTCATTAAAGTCAGCTTTCAATTGTTTAATGGATCATTTTTTCTCAGCATTAAGTTAATAGTTTTTTATTTGTGTTTTTTTATTTTTGAATTTATATTTTGCATAATAATCAAAAAAGACCATAATTGATTTAAATAATTATTTAATATTAAGTTCAAAACTTTCTGCGAATTTTATATCATAATAGTTAAATCACAGGCATTGAAATAAACAATTTGCTTTAAGGTTCAAATTTGACATTTTGATATAAGACTCTTACATTAATTAGATTTAATTATCTGTTAAATCAATGATTGCTTTCTAAAAATTTTAAGAATAGAACCTTTGAAGAATAATTAAAATTCTTCTAACATAAAATGGTTTTTAAAATTACTTGAATGC
This sequence comes from Globodera rostochiensis, assembly GCA_018350325.1. Classification (NCBI taxonomy): domain Eukaryota; kingdom Metazoa; phylum Nematoda; class Chromadorea; order Rhabditida; family Heteroderidae; genus Globodera; species Globodera rostochiensis. The sequence continues at coordinate 1,323,411 of JAEVLN010000018.1, forward strand.
TTTGCAGTAAATAACTTTATGGGATTTTGGTTTTTTTACACTTTATATACATACTGTTTATAACAATTAAGTTTGCAATTGAAGATTTTTTGTTTTGCATTTATTTTTAACTTAACAATTTAAGATTTTTACTTATCGATAACTAGCCTTTCAGTGTTATATGCTACTTTAATAATATTATAGTTAAATAATAATCTTATCTTTTTTTGGACGACCTTTATAGTCTCTGCGTTAACGGAATAATTTTTTTGAAGACTATCGTATATGCTTACAATTTCATCTGACCATAGTTTATCAATTGGATTGGCGGTCCCCTATTCTCTCTGTTAACTTCCAATCGTAGGGGAATTCCAACGCTGATGAACTGATAAGAAGATCCAGCAAAAGATCCTCCACCATGTCGTAGTCGAATTTTCTCCGTATGAAGCCGAATAATTTTATAAATTTGTATAAAAAAATTACACTTGTTTTAAATAACTAAGACATTGTTGGGTAAACAACCGTTAATTTATTTCAGAAAAAGACCTGTATTCAATATAAAACTTGCTGAACAATCTGTAAAGTCATTTACACTCTTATTGTAAAATAGGCTTTAATATTTTTTAATTGCACATTTTTTATAGATCAGCGTTTTTAATTTACATAATGCTAATATTACGTTTTTAGATTTATTAACCATTTTAATCTTTCGTTACTGTTGCGATTAACATGTAGGTTTTAGTTTGTTGTTTTTGCGCTGTCTTTTCAAACATTTCCAGTTGATCAATATTTTCGGCGTAAATTGTAACAAAACTTAGTTCAAATGAAATTTATTTTTATTATTTTATTTATTTTGCTTTTAATTTGTATAAATGTATAAAATTAATTCTGTTAAGGATCTTTTACTTGTGTTTAATTTTAATAGTTTGTGCATAATATATCACTACGCGGTATCTTGATTTACATAATAATTCATTTATATTGTTGTACATATTTCAATTGATACAATTTCATAATAGGCTGTTATGACAAGAAACAGAATCATCAAAGTGTGATCCGTTTGTGTAAAGTATCAACTTCATTTATTCTTAGTAGACTAATCTCAATACTATGTGTTGCTGTTTAGAAGAAATTTTTGATTTAAAATTTTTTTAGATTTGTTTTAAAATTTTTTTTCTACTCGGCGTTTGAGCAAGAGGCACATCAAAAACCGCGCAAAGCGTCCGTTTCCCACGTAAAATGGATGCATGAATATTATTAGGGAATATTTTTTGTTTTTTATTCTGCATATTGCTTTAAGCGTAACACAAAATTTTATATATTTCTAATTCCTTTTTTCTTTTATATTAAACTATAAATTTTCTATAAAGCTGAAAATAAGAAGTCAGCTTTTTTTTTATATATGTTATTGAAAGAGAATTGTTTTGCTTTTAGGTTTAATTTATTTTTATTACTTTGGCTTCTTTCCCAATTTCGATTCGTTCTGCATCTGACTGGTGGGCGCAGCTACCCAGGGTAAAAATGTTAAATTATAATATATTCGCGTTGTCGCATATTTAAGTAATTTGTTTGAATTTGGATTTTGCTTTTAAGAATTTAGCAAAGGTCAAGCTGAATTTTATCCCTTTACAAGGTTCTTTTGAGAAGAGTTATTTTACACAGTGTAAAAGTTGCCCGCGCCGGTGTTTTCTGAAAACAACTAAAAAATTTCTTATTTATGCACTTTAATATTGTAAATTGACCAATTTTTAAAAAATTTTTGCAATTGTAATTTTAAGTAATAAAAAGATTATATTGCAAACAACTTCATCAATTTAATTATTCTAAATTTAAGATCACTTTGTATTTTGTTTTTTATTTAGTTTACTGATAGATAGTTTATATATTTTGCTTTTCTCTGTCTGTTTTCTTGGGTTTTTAATTGCAATAAAAGATGAAATCTATTTTGTGTTTTTACATTATTTTTGACAAATGTTAAAGATTTAAATTAGATTCAATGGTGTTCAAATGTTTGAAATTTTATGTTATTTCTTATAAAATAATGCTAAATTATTGTGTTGGAATTATTTAAGTTTCGAATATAACTAAATTGCCAAAATTTAATTTATTAAAATGATTATTTATGAAATTAATTTTTATTTATTGGAAGGCTAACAATAAGAACAGATCTTATTCAATTAAAATAAATAAAGATTTTATTTTGTAAAATTATTATGAGCAACATTCCTGTGTGATATCGTTTATGTATGGGGTTTAAATATATGAATTGTTTTTGCTATTAAAAATGGCCTAAAATCCCGAATTAAACTTTGTCTTATTTTTTGTTGTATTATATCTTTTCTGTCTGTCATTAAGTGCTTTCTTTAGGCTTATTAAAATTTGTTATAACTTTTAACACGGTTCAGTGGAGCATCCAGTTTCGTAGCATTTCAGATATTATTAGCAGATAATTTGGTTACAAAACAGATAATTTTTAATTTCATTCTTGTTACTATGTTGTATTTCTGAATGAATTTTTATTTTACTAATATATAGTTAAGTTAAATACTTGTTTTATTGAAAACATTGCTAAAAAGTTGTTGTTTGTATTTTCCGTTAAATGATGAGCAAATGTTAGCAAAGGAATTAAATTAGAATCAAAGATGTTCAAATGTTTGAAATTTTATGTTATTTCATATAAAATAATGCTAAATTATTGGGTGGGAATTATTTAAGTTTCGAATTGCTCAAAGATGAAATTTTAACCATGCATTTAGGGAAACTACCCATCTTATTGCTATTAACTAAATAGCAAGAATATAATTTTATTAAATTAATTATTTATGAAATTAATTTTTATTTATTGGAAGGGTAATCACGAATTGAATTTGGTATATTTTCTGTCTGTCATTAAGTACGTTCTTTAGGCTTATTAAAATTTGTTATAACTTTTAACACGGTTCAGCGGAGGGAGCATCAAGTTTTCATAGCATTTCGGCAAAGATCAATATTAACATGATTTTTACGCTGATAGTAAATTACTGATAGTTTTGCCAACGTTTTTTACCCTCTGTAAATTCTGGGTGAAATTATAAAACACTGATAGTGCTTTCTACTGTTTTTTAATAAGTTAAAATGTATTTATTATTAGCAGATAATAAATCTGAAACAATTTGTTACAAAACAGATAAATCTTTAATTTCATTCATGTTTTATTTAAGAACTGGGCTTTATTTTTGTATGATTTTTTATTTTATTAATATAAGTTTAAATTAAATGATTTTTGCAAAAAAAAAGTTTTAATTATTCGATTATCCATTAGTTTTTATAATAACTTTTATTGTAATCCATTTTCAGGTTTGCTTTTGTAAGTTATTTTTAATATAGGGGAGAAGTTTGGCGGATTGGTTGCAGAAGAAATTTTTTTCGACAGCAATTATGGCTGCGAGACCGACATGGAAGATGCGCAAACGTTCGCCAGACAGGTTTAATCATGCTTGTATAATTTATAACATTTTGTTTTAAAAGCATGTGCCCGCAGTATTTTAAAATTTAATTTTTAATCGGTAGGAAAATGGAAATTTCTCCGGCGGCGCCGACAGGAGCCGCCGAACTCCTCCACACTTATATAATTTATAAAAAAATTTAATAAATTCTGAACAAAAAGCTTAATTTTGTTAAAATTTTGATGAAATTCTTAACAAAATTGAGTTTATTCTAAATTTTCTCGGCGGCGCCTGTCGGCACCGCCGACCCCCCGCCGTCCAAAAGCATAAGCCTAATAAGGGCCACTGAATTTATTAAAATAAATTTGAAAAAATACTTTTTTTTAGTCACATAAAAAAAATTTCGATTTACTTTCGATTTTCTACGTTTTTTTCCTTTCGATTTTCGATTTTGATTTTATTAAACTTTCGACACAGCCCTGCTGCCAGTAGTAATATACACAGGGATCGTGGTTGATGTTGCTAAAATTAACTCAAAATACATTTTTAAAAATATTTTAACATTTTTTTAGGTTTTTAAAAAATTAATAATTGCATACAATTTAACATTAAATAAGTTTGTTATATGCTTGGTGCAAATGAAGATGTTCATCGCCGGATCGTTCATTAATCTTATTTTAAAAATGCAGAACTTGGGGTGTATTATTAAAATACCTTTAAATTTTATAAATTTTTCATTTTTATCATTAATTGCACCGAAAAATTCGCTTTCCTGTTTAGCAGATAGTGCACTATTTCGTGTATTTTAACTTCTATAGGTATTTATGTTTTATGAATATTATGTATGATTACTTGCTTATTTACAAATGATGATTTTATGATTTTGTTTTAAAAAACATTGGGTTTTAACTTTTATTTTTTGACAAGCACATTACCTTGCTGCTTTATTTTCTATCAAATTTTAGTAATTGTAGTTATACATCAATTATTCTATTTGCTCGATTTTTTTATAATTTAAAATCTAGCACTGAGGCCCATCGTTTTAAGCCCAGTGTTCTACAAGCGCTGTTTTGTGCCGATTTGTGTTTACGACTCTTTATACTTCGTATATTCTATTTTGCCATATTGAAAAACTAATTTATAATCTTGCTTCAAGTTTATTTATATTCTAGAAATTTTCAATTTTTCGTATTTTCTACGTTAATTTTTTTAAATATAGTTTGGAAAACATTTATTATCTGTTTAAGTGATACTTTTTAATATTTACCACCCAATAATATAACATCACTTTTAATTTGTTTCAGCGCCAGTTGCTCGGCCTGGGCCTTTGGCAAGAAGTTCACCTGGTAAGAATTATCTGTTTGTTGTCGATTAAATATTTTAATTTGTTTATTTATTTATTAATATTAATCTCGGTGTAGATTGGTATGTGCTTTAGTTAGTCTCCTTTTGTCGGTTCCTCCTTTCTTTAATTAGTTAAGTCACAGGCATTGAAATAAAACAATTTGTTTTAAGGTTAAAAGACGTTTTGATATGTCTGTTAGATTAAATAGATTGAATTATTTGTTAAATCAATTATTGCTTTTGAAAATTTTGTAGGTTGAAGTGAATTGAAATTGTTGCCGTTTTAAATTGATGAAAATTGAAAAAATTAGGAAAAACATTTGTTTATCTGTTTACTATTAGTTTTAATTTACCAAATTAAATTCTTGATAAATTAAAGTTGTAATAATTACTTTTAAGATTGTAATTGTTGTTGATTTATATCGATTGAATTAGTTTAATCTCGTCTGCGTACTAACTTAAGCAAGTATAAAAGCCTCATTTACGACCAAAAAACATAATTTTGTGAATTACAAAATGAGGCTAAACCTCATTTTAAACATTTAGCTACATAGGACTATCAAAAAGCCACAACTTATTAATTATTTTTTAATTTGACTTTTTGTTTCTATTAAAATTCTTAATTTCTACGACAGTCTTTCATCAATCCAGAGGTCCACATTCCGTATTTCCATATTAGAATATTCAAAATTAACCGGGTAATTCCAGAATTAACCGAGCCAATCAAAATAATCATAATCAATAGGCATGTTAAAACAGGGGTGCCATTGAAAATTTTACAAAATAAGGGCAGTGGAGCTCAAAAATAAGATTTTGGTGGCAAAAATAAGGACACTGGCGCCGCCGAGAGAAAATTTTGAATTTCCGATTCAATTTGTTGAAAGATTTGCAAGCAAAATTTTGAATGATAATTTACCCTACAAAATTGAGTTTAAAGTATTATTCCTTTTATCTTTTGTTTGTTTTGCATTAATAGTTGTTCTATTATATTTTTGATTTAAATTTTTCATATTTTTTTTAATTGAAAAAGCTAAGCTAATTATTTTTAATTACTTTTCATATCGTTAATACACAGAAAATAACAATGCTGAAGTCTGCTCTATCTTCTTTTTGCTTCTTCTTTAATATTTATGATTATTAATTTAATCAAACTGCCTGGTTAAATTTTTAGGGATTTTATTACTACATATGTACGCGCTGAGTGATAAGTTTTTTTATTTATTTTATCTATAAAAAGGTGCACTAGACCGAAAACTTTTTTTTCAAATAATTTAATTCCCAATTTTGCATTTTAAAAATGTTGGCGTTGATTTTTTAATTTTTTTTAATTGGTTTCGACAATTTTATATTAAAATTATGTTTACTTAAATCTTGTTTAAATTTTTTAGAATTTTTTCAGCAATTGAAGAAGCAAAATATAATCAATCAAAAAGTAAATAAAATTATTGTTTTGGCTGCTAGGAGCTTTTATCTTTACCGTTGATTTTTTACTAATGAAAGATCCTGACGCCATTTGCCTTAAGCCTCGGCTCTTCAAGTCGTTATGAGCAACGTTCGTTGTATTGGATGATCGCTAAGCTAGTGGACTATGATCTCATTTTATGTTCATGGATTTTTTGTTGATTTTTTGGTGTGAGTTATTTTGTGTTTGTAATCATTTAATTGTTTAGCACCATTTAACAGCATTTTACAATGATAGGGTGCCGACAAAATCGGCAATTCAAATATTGTAAAATTAGATAAAAAGCAAATAAATAGAAATCGCTTCTTTCCCCTTCTTTATATCCTTGCAGTTATGGGTTCTTGAAATTTATTCGGTAAAAAAATCATTATTTTACCCAATTAAGTTTGATTTTTTTATTATTATTCATAGGTAAAATTTGACAATTAAGTCATATTTCTTGCACACGCAAATTTTCTTTATTTATCGTTTCATTAAAATTTTCGGAACGACTTTTTATTTCATAATGACCAGTTTTTTTGCTATTTATTTTTTAAATTCCGTTCAATATATTTTTTAAATAGTTTGTCAAACAACCATCATTTTGACTTAAAATAAATTCAAACGATTTTTTTGAATTTCTATTTTTAAATTAGCAGTGTTGCTTATTCTTGTGATTAGTAATTATTATCATTTGAATGCAATGTAATAAGTTTTTAATAATGACTGAGTAATTATAATAATTTATTTGTATTTGCTCGACGGCAATTGCAGAGTTTTAGCAGTGATGACTCCAGCGTGCGTCAAACCAGCAATTTATTTTTGCAAAAAAAAGGTTTTAATTATTCGATTATCCATTAGTTTTTATAATAACTTTTATTGTAATCCATTTTCAGGTTTGCTGTTGTAAGTTAATTTTAATATAGGGCAGAAGTTTGGCGGATTGGTTGCAGAAGAAATTTTTTTCGACAGCAATTATGGCTGCGAGACCGACATGGAAGATGCGCAAACGTTCGCCAGACAGGTTTAATCGTGCTTGTATAATTTATAACATTTTGTTTTAAAAGCATGTGCCCGCAGTGTTTTAAAATTTAATTTTTAATCGGTAGGAAAGATTGAAATTTCTCCGGCGGCGCCGACAGGCGCCGCCGAACTCCTCCACACTTATATAATGTATAAAAAAATTTAATAAATTCTGAACAAAAAGCTTAATTTTGTTAAAATTTTGATGAAATTCTTAACAAAATTGAGTTTATTCTAAATTTTCTCGGCGGCGCCTGTCGGCACCGCCGACCCCCCGCCGTCCAAAAGCATAAGCCTAATAAGGGCCACTGAATTTATTAAAATAAATTTGAAAAAATACTTTTTTTTAGTCACATAAAAAAAATTTCGGTTTACTTTCGATTTTCTACGTTTTTTCCTTTCGATTTTCGATTTTAAACTTTTCAGTGTCGATTTTCGATTTTGATTTTTTTTAACTTTCGACACAGCCCTACTGCAAGTAGTAATATACACAGGGATCATAACATTTTTTTAGTTTTTTAAAAATTAATAATTGCATACAATTTAACATTAAATAAGTTTATTATATGCTTGGTGCAAATGAAGATGTTCATCGCCGGATCGTCATTAATCTTATTTTAAAAATGCAGAACTTGTGGTGTATTATTAAAATACCTTTTAATTTTATAAATTTTTCATTTTTATCATTAATTGCACCGAAAAATTCGCTTTCCTGTTTAGCAGATAGTGCACTATTTCGTGTATTTTAACTTCTATAGGTATTTATATTTTATGAATATTATGTATGATTACTTGCTTATTTACAAATGATGATTTTATGATTTTGTTTTAAAAAAATTGGGTTTTAACTTTTATTTTTTGACAAGCACATTACCTTGCTGCTTTTTTTGCTTTTGTAAGTTAATTTTAATATAGGGGAGAAGTTTGGCGGATTGGTTGCAGAAGAAATTTTTTCGACAGCAATTCTGGCTGCGAGACCGACATAGAAGATGCGCACACCTTCGCCAGATAGGTTGATCATGCTTGTATAATTTATCTGTATTTATAGTTAATCGAATTAAAGTCAAAGTTATTTATAAACTTATTTATTAATCTTTAAATATTTCAAATAAATATAACATGACTATTTTAAAATGTGAACTAATTGAATGTAAATAAACATTGTTTTATTCAATTTATTAAAATTTTTTACTTTTTTTTTTTATTCTACACTTAATATTGCACCAAGAAAAATGATGAAAGGTAAATATGTATACGAACGGACGAGCCTGGTTTGCACGGCAGTCTATCATCAATGTCTTTTGACTGGGGACTCAGTTAATTTGAATTTAAAAAAGCATGCGTTACTTAATTGTATTATAGATTTTGACAAATAATTAGTTTATTTAAAATAACATTTCAAATGTCCAACCCTGTATCTCGTCAATTTTTCTCTATTCAATTCCTTTGTGCTATTCGTGAAGTTCTATAGTTTTATCTAATAATTCCTATACTTGAATGTTACCGTAGTTATTTACAAATCATTTCAATGCTTTGGTGTAAACATCTCATTATGCACTTTTTTCTTTGGAAATATTTCCCCGACAGCGCCTATCCGGCACCCCAGCCCCAGGATTTTTTTTAACTAACTGAAAATAAATTTATTTTAATTGAAACTTTATGTTTAATTTCTTGTCAAATTTATTTAAATAAACACTTACCTAAAAAAAATACTTATTTGCAAATAAATTTTAATTTAATGTATAAAATTTATTTATAGTTGATTGCAAAATTTAATTAATTGTTATAAATTTGCCGGAAATGGCTCAAAATGTTTTAATTTTAATATTTGCCCTATTTGTTTTCAAGTATTTATTATTTAATTTCTTGACTAATAATTTAATTATAAATATGTTTTTAAAATTTACACACAAATCTATTTTGAACTAGTTCCATGCGTGATAACACCCCAATAAAACTCCAACAGGAGGGGCGCTTTTGCGGGGCCAAGTCAGACTCCCAAACAAAAGTCCTATCCAATTGATATAAAGCTTTTATTAAACCGCACACGCTAAAAAAGGTGTCCAAAAACGAACGAGCGAACGGGGGGGAAAAATGCGAAAGGGTCAGCAAAATTAAATCGATAAAAGGCGATCGCTGCGATAAATAATATTTTGGCGTCCGTCCAAGATCGGGTTGGCGCTCGCATCACTTCCCCCGCTCCCGCGCAGCCGAGCTCCGGCGAGGTGTTGAAGCGTCCGCCCTCCCCGCCTGTAGCAGTTGAGGACCTCCCGGGCCGAGCGAGTTGGAGTGTGTCGATGCTGCGCTGCCGCTGAAGTTGCCTAAATCAAAAACTCGGGGGGGGGGGGGGGGGGGGGGGGGTTGGCCGTTGGAAAGGCTTGCTTTATTTGGATTAATAGACTACGTTTATCAAAGTTTATTTAAATTTATTTAAAATTATTCATGTGAATCACAAAAAAAAGGGAATAATGAAAACAGAGGTCTGTGGCTGAAAACTTTGCAATATCAACAGAAAAATATAAAATGGTCGGTGTTGTCTGAGGCGTTTCGATGAGGTTTAACAAAATTGAAAAGGGGAGAGAGACTGGGGGGGGAGTCAAAATTTCAAGCCTTTTTTGAAGCCTATGCAAACCGTCCCCGTTTTGGAGGGAGCGCACCTCCCCAGGAGTTGCCGTAATTGTCATGCTGCCGGGCGGTGCCTCGGTGGGAATGCATCCCGTTTTGGGTGCGAAAACTTCCCCGATTTCCCCGTTGGTAACCATAGCTTTGCCAACGATAGTTTGGCCTTGAACCGCTCTGTGTCGGACGAATTTGTGAACTCTGGGGAAAACTGAAAGCCGCCAATTTTTGAGGTTGGGGATGTTCTTCGCTCCGGTTCCCTCCGTGTGGATCGGAACTTTTGCTTTCACTTATCGGCGTTTTCATGCCAAACACAGCTCGCAAAAATTTGAGAATCATTTTTGCCCCTCCCGGCTTCAGCTGTCCTTTCCCGTCAACATTTCTATTCTCCTCTTTATCTCCGTATCTCGTTATTTCGGCGATGGAGCGATAGCCTCGTGTGAGTGCCAACGATATTTTCCCTTCCTTCGGCACACATCCTTCCAGCATTTTCAGGAATTTTTCGTGCCCACTGGCTTTGTCCGAAATAAAGGAAGGGGGCACGAAAATGGTTTTGTGTGAGAATTTCGACATGTGGGAGGCGATTTTTTGTATGGCGACTTTGGAGATTTCGATCGGAATCCCATTGTTTATGTCGTCAGTGCCAATAAAAATCAATACTTCCCTCACTTCACTTCCGAAGTACGTTTCCTCCACTTCATTTGAGAGTGCTGTGCAGCTCCTCTCCAAAATTATTTCTGTTTCCAATTTGCCTTCCATCACTTTTCCGCCCGAGTCCGCGTAAAGAATGAATGGATTTTTGGAGACTTTTGCAAGGCCCAATACTCTCCGCGCTTTCACTTCTTCGATGGCATTTTCGACTTGTTTTTGAAATGGGTAGTTTTTGTTGTCCCGTGGGATTGGGAACCGGACCTTTTTGCACCCCGATAATTGTAATTGCCGAAAGGCGAAGTCACACCGGTCTACCCAGAGAGAGATAATGGGAATGAAGTCCTGAGAGGAGGGTGAGTGATTTGAACTGAATTTGAGCAGATAGTCGGGTCCGTGAGTGTTGCGTTGCGCCGCCCAATTTCTGATCTGTGCGGTTGGTACATCTTTGGCGATCAGCAGCGAAATGAGCTCGCCCAACGTCTCCACTTTCACGTCCCGCAGTTTGTCCATCGCCGACAGTGACGGAATGACGGTGCCCAAAGTGATCACCGCACAGTTTCCATGCTCTTCAACACCACTGCAAACCGAATTGTGCCCGATTCCGTCCGTCTCTCCCCGATCTGAACAGAATGTGTGTTTTGCAATTGCTGTCGGAACTGCCGTCCGATGATCAAATAATTTGATCATTTGGGGAATTGATCGGGGAAGGAAAAGTGATTGGGAGGGTTCCACCAATGCACATCCCCCCCCCTCACAGCGGTTTGTTCGCACCCCCCTCCCCCTCATTTTCACCCAAATTGCGGTTGTCATTAACAACCACACCCAAAGATCCCCCCAAAGTACGCCCAATTCGCCCAATTACCCCCATCAGTCACATTTAGTGTTGCGAATGCGCAACATTTGGCCCCAAAACCTGTCCCCCCGTCATCACCCGACCTTTAGGGCCACTTCTGAGGGCTACTTAAGCGATAGCTCTCCCCCAATTATTGTTCTTTTGGCGACACATTTCCCTGTGAATAAACTCCTGTGCAGTCCAGTGTCCAACATCCCAATTGAACCCCTGCCCCGAATTCACACCAAAACTCCTTCTGTGGCCCTGTCCCCACAGAAAGTGGCGACCCTAAGCAAGGACCCTGCCGAAATCGTGCCCAGCCGGGCCCGCCCGTGCCCGACTGCGCCCGAACCGTGCCAAACAGTGCCCGATCGTGCCAACACCGTGCTCGACCGTGCCCAGCCGTACCAAACCGTGACCGCTCCTGACAACAGCATCAATCAAGGCCGTGAACCGGACGCAGACCGTCAACTCGGCATTCTGGTGGAATTTTTGTAAAGCAAAAGCGGGAAAAAGTCTGGGGTGATTGTCCTACGTGGCAGTCACACCAGACCAAAATTCAAGAACCGTGCGTGATTGTCCTACGTGGCATTCACGCTCGGGCAAACAACCAAGGGGCTTACGTTGTCGTTCTAAGTGACAATAACGTAAGTGGGCAACGGGCAAAAAAGTGGAACGGGGCAGGAGCGGTCGAACAGAGTTCTACGTGACTCTGTTCTTCCAAGTGTGCTGTTCGTTCTACGTGACGGACAGTACATCACCTCAATCCGGAACGTCCGGAGCGATCAGTCTGTGAACAACAAGTTCAAGCAGCCAACAGGTTCAAGCAGCAGAAAGCCTTGGACAACGAGTCCAAGCACTAAGCAGCAGATCAGGTGCACAAACGGCCTCGACGCCGAACAAGCCTTGGGCAACGAGCTCAAGCAGCACAGCAAGTGCTCAAAGCTGCACCGAACCAATCCAGCCTTGGACAACAAGTCCAAGCAGCACATCGAGTGCTCAAAGCTGAACCAACGGCCGAACAAGCCTTGGACAACGAGTCCAGGCACCACGCAGCACAGCAAGTGTTCAAAGCTGCAGCAACGGCCAAACGAGCCTTGGACAACAAGTCCAAGCAGCACATCAAGTGCTCAGAGCGACAGCGACGCCCAACAAACCCTGGACAACGAGTCCGAGCAGCACCTCAAGGGCTCAAAGCCGGCATCCGGCCAATCAAGCTTTGAACACCGAGTTCAAACTGTACAACTAGTGCTAAAAGGCTATATCGACACCAAACAAGCCTTAGACAACGAGTCCAAGCAGCCTTTCAAGTGCTCAAAGCAAGCAAACAGCAACAAACCAAGCACAACACTGTGCGTCGAACGTGCTCGAGCAGATCCGAACCCAATCAACGTGAAACCAAGCACTTGAACGCCGAGTTCAAGCAGTACATCAAGCAGCAAAGCTCTTGAACACCAAGTACAAGCAGTTCTTCAAGCAGCAAAACTCTTGGACTACCAAGTTCAAGCAGGTCATCAAGCAGCAAAGCTCTTGAACACCAAGTGCAAGCAGTTCTTCAAGCAGCAAAACTCTTGGACACCAAGTTCAAGCAGTTCATCAAGCAGCAAAGCTCTTGGACACCAGTTCAAGCAGTTCATCAAGCAGCAAACTCTTGGACACCAAGTTCAAGCGGTTCAACGAGCAGGAAAACTCTTGACCATCGAGGTCAAACAGTACAACAAGCAGAAAAGTCTTGAGAACCAAGTTCAGCAGCACAACGACCATGTCGGCACCCATTCAGCAAAAATTGGGAGCCGCACTGAAGATCCTCTCAAACGTCAGCAGCGCAGTCAAGCTCAACCTGCAGCCGGACAAGAACCTGTCCAACCTTGAGAACGCCTTACTTCTGGAGTCGCAACTGGAAAAGGTCCAGAAAGAAGGGAGAACGCTAGAAATTTTTCTGGAGGATATCCGCGAGTCTTCATCAGCCTGGACCGACCTTCTCCGGAAATTCACCGCAACAGAAAGAGATGCCGGAGAAGCGGACTTCGCAGCATTTGACAAAAAGGAAAAGATTAACGACAAGGTCGAGGCCGCCGACACCAAACTCCGTGACCTACGAGATTTGGCTGGGAAACTGACCGTCCAAGCCAAACTCTACCGCAGCCGAGCGAACAATGATGAACGAGACGCACAAGCAGCACACGAAAAAGCTCGGCAACAAAATGCAAATGCACCGCACAGCAACGCACTGCCATTCACGGCACCTCTCTACCAGTTCCAGCCAATACAGCTGGAGAAGTTCTCCGGTCACAAGCGCAAGTGGCCGGAGTTCTACGAGTCATACAAGTCGGCCATCGGCAGCCAGCCCATCTCCAAGGCTGAGAAATTCAATTTTCTGCGCAACATGCTGGTAGGAGAAGCCCGAGACTTAATCGCCGGATTTCGTCTGGAGGACAGCAACTACGATGTTGCAGTCCAACTGCTCAAGGACACATACGGTGCTCCGGAAGAGCACATCCGCGCACTGCACTTCGAGCTTGCCAACTTGAAGTCCTGCAGAACACTGCGCGACACCAAAGAGTTTCTGCTGCAACTCGAAAGGCTCACACGAGAGCTGAACAACGCCGGGGAGGACATCGACGGTCCTCCAACATTTCTCATGCTGGAGAAAAGGCTTACGCCAAGCTTTCTGCGCACCATTCTCAACAAAAAGGGCGAGGATCCAGCCAACTGGACAACCACCAAATTCCGGAGCGTGCTCAGCGATGCCGTCCGAAGAGAAACGCAAATTCAAGAAGTCATGGGTGAATACGGTCACCCACCGCAAGGCAGCAGAACGACTCAGCCCATCACGCACGCCCAACCGCAATGGGCACGCTGGCCAACGGCAAAGGCATTTCAAGGCCGATACCAAAGTCCCCCACGGGAGCACACTTACATTTCACCAACAGTCGACAAACACCAAAGGCAGATGGACATCAGGCCACCACAAGGCCAGCCACAATGCCCAAAGCACCGAGCAGAAGCAATGAGCGGAGGGCTCAATCAAATCCCAGAGCAAAGGGATCTTACCTTTATCTCATCATCGGTAGATGAGCATCACAAACGACTCGGCAACAAACCACCTCAACGAAAGCCCCAGCCAACTGTGCACTGGACGCCTTCACAACCAGAGCTACAATGGCCATCGGGCCAACAAACTCAGCCAACAGTCCAACAGGAACAAAATCCGTTCACTCAGCACGAACCAACAACGCCATGCGTCTTCTGCGGAAGCAAGCATTGGCACAATGAATGCCGACAATTCAGCACCTTTCAGCCACGGCTCGACATCGTTCGAGAGAAACACTTATGCTTCAAATGCCTGAAGCCCAATCATCGCGCGCACGAATGCTTACGCCCAAGCAAGTGCTATAAGTGTAGACGACCCCACCCGACCGCACTCTGTCGGAACGACAACAACGTATCAACTCAATTCGCCGCAGCAGCCAGTGATCAAAGCAAAAGAGGATCGGAGTCCTCGAACGGCATCGGAACGAAAGTCATGCCACAACAATGCAACGCGATAAGGGACGACGAATCAAGAGCCCTTCTCATGACAACAACGTCAACAGTCTTCAATCCAGCACGACCACATCTGAAGAAATCCGCAGTGATCTTCATTGATCCCGGAAGCCACCGCTCCTTCGTGACCTCAAAGGCAGCCAAACAATTGGACCTGCCTGTGGTCCACACAGAAGAATGCCACTTGACGACCTTCGGCAAGCAGAAGCCAAAGAAATTCGTCAGCGATCTGGTCAAGATCGGATTCCTCGGCAAGAGCGGCGAAAAACTCATCTTCAACCTCAACGCGTTGAATTTCCTGGTAAACGAAATGCCAGTCATCACGTTATCCGCGCTGGACAACACTCAACTACGGCAAAGAAAACTGGCAGTGCCGCATCGCGACATACAACCAGACATCATGCTCGGCATGGATGTGTGGCACGATCTCAGCGTTCAACAAATTGAACGACTTCCCAGCGGATTCACACTCAGCCAATCAAAGATCGGAACAATCCTGAGCGGATCAGGCCTCATCGACATGGGACAAGAAGCAAACGTCGCCTTCATCCTCTCAGCGCACGACCAAACTGCAAGACGAACAGTCCAACCGATCAAAGCTGAACCACTCATCGGAATGAGCATGGCTCTCAGCGAAACCAAAACAGACAAACATGGCTTGGCCGTGACTAAGCAAGAAGCCCGGCGCACTACCTGGCAACTCAACGCTCAACAACCAATCATTCAAGCAACCGACCAAGTGTCCGACATCAACTCGCAGACGAACGCCGAAAAACGACGAACGGCTACCTTGCCTCCATTCAGCCAACAAAGTTCACGTCAAGAACGGCTTCGACCACCTCAACAGCCCGGAGAACCTGGACTACGGAAGCCCGTCCAGGCGTGGGTCGGCCGACAAAAAGGCTGCAGTTCAGCAACGGCAGAAGCCTTCAAACGAAGCCGCACTTCACCAAAAGCACCGCGGCGCCTACAAGTTCAGCGCCAACATGCAGGAGCAAAACAAAATCCACTGGAAGTCCGACCTCACGTGGCAAAGAACCTTCCAAGAAAAACCGCCGGTTCGGGGAAACCGAACTTCTCATCCAAGGCCATGGATCTTCGGCGGAAACGCAAAGGCGACGACAAACTCCGGGCCGAGAAACAAAAGAAGGCAGCCGGAATGAAACCGCGAAACGAATTCCACGCTGGCCGGAGGGAACTATCCGTCCCACAAGCACGCGCAGACAACCCAGCACAACTCCGGGAGCAACCGGACAATCAGCATCTCCTCAGGCGCCAGCAACGAATGGGAAAAGCATCACGACGCCGTCCATTCAAGGACAGGGAGTCAGACCCGACACTCTCGACAACCGCAGCTGCAAGTTCAATCCGCGCTAACACACTGTGGGGCTGGCAAACAATCATCGTCGTCTTGCTGATAAGCCTGTTAGGCTTATTCGTCCTCAAACCAGCAGGAATTCCGGACGGGTGCACCTTCAACAGTTTCTGTGAAGACAAATTTGTGCTGAACCGTCAACCAACGACGTTATCATCAGCGGCGACATGTCATCGGAAGACAATCCGTGGCCCACACGCCACCTCGACAGACAATCCCCCGACCACTGCAGCGCCACGAACTCCCCGAACGACTCAGCCGAGATCGCTCGGAACGTTGGCTCGGGTCCCTCAAGTCCAAAAGGGAAGAAACGGGACGGCCCGCGCCGCCCCGAACATAAGCGGGAAGGAAAAATCTCGCCCAATTAATCAAATGTTCAAGCTGGAAATTGGTATCTCTTTTCCAGTGGAACAGGTCAACAGCATCATGGATCACGACCCGGATTCCATATCTCTCGCCGGAAGCGACGACGAACGCGACCTGGATCAATGCGACGACGAACGCGACAGGGATCAATCCCTCCCAGCGACAAGCACCTACAAAATCCCACGAAAGAAAGACATCGTCTTCAAAAAGCAAAGGCATTTTCTGGGACGAAATTGGGGCTTACACGCAGTCCAACAAAAGCCGTCCGACAACGATCCCAGCATGGGGCTACTCTACGCTCCTCGGCCAAAAGGGAAGAAGCTCTTCTTCAAAGATGGCAGCCTGAAGCGTCTTCTGGAACTGACAACGCTCTTCCGTCGCGGAAAGGGGGTACAGACCGCGAAAGAACTGCTCGAACAACACGGCAAAATACCCATGAAAGATTGGGCGGCCAAGGAACAACAGATCACGGCCGAATTGCAAGAACAAGAGGAGAAACGACACAGAAAATCCAGAGAAAAGGAGCGCCAACGATCAAAGCAACAATCCTCTGAACAGCAGATGCTTCAACAGCTCTTCGGAGACTCTCCAGAACAAGCAACGGAACAATCGACCTCCACTGAAGCAGAAGACAAAGAAAGCCGTTTCCAACACAACGAAACGCGGATCAAGTGGTACAATCATCGGCAAGCAGCCGTTGATGAACTCCGGCGAACTCTCGGCCATATCCGAACGAATCCAAGGCCAACAAGTGGAGGACATGGACCTGGATCCTACACCTTCAACTTCTGCTCCATCGAACTCATCCCGACCGAACCCAACGCCCAAAACACGTTCGTCTGGACAAATGACTCACCGCGGAGGACCGACAGACGAGCCCGATCAAAAGAAAGGACGGATGGGCCACCCACTTCGGAC
The DNA here is from genome assembly GCA_018350325.1 of Globodera rostochiensis. Lineage (NCBI taxonomy): Eukaryota > Metazoa > Nematoda > Chromadorea > Rhabditida > Heteroderidae > Globodera > Globodera rostochiensis. The sequence continues at coordinate 1,340,930 of JAEVLN010000018.1, forward strand.
GCGCCTGCCGTCGGGAATGTCGGAACTGCCGTCCGATGATCAAATAATTTGATCATTTGGGGAATTGATCGGGGAAGGAAAAGTGATTGGGAGGGTTCCACCAATGCACATCCCCCCCCCCTCACAGCGGTTTGTTCGCACCCCCCTCCCCCTCATTTTCACCCAAATTGCGGTTGTCATTAACAACCACACCCAAAGATCCCCCCAAAGTACGCCCAATTCGCCCAATTACCCCCATCAGTCACATTTAGTGTTGCGAATGCGCAACATTTGGCCCCAAAACCTGTCCCCCCGTCATCACCCGACCTTTAGGGCCACTTCTGAGGGCTACTTAAGCGATAGCTCTCCCCCAATTATTGTTCTTTTGGCGACACATTTCCCTGTGAATAAACTCCTGTGCAGTCCAGTGTCCAACATCCCAATTGAACCCCTGCCCCGAATTCACACCAAAACTCCTTCTGTGGCCCTGTCCCCACATTGCGTTAATTTGCACATTTTTCTTTCCCATTTCTACTTCTTTCAACGAAAGTGGCACTGTTCCAAAGATTTTCTTTCGTCTGTGGGACGGAAGAAATGCTTCCGCCGGAATTTCCTTAGGGGCCGGGGCTAAATGTTCGGTCGGGACTTTTGTGGGTTCGTCTTCCTGCCGATTGATAGGGACTACAAAAGCCGCTGTGGGAGTCAGTGTTTTTATCAAATACGGACCGTAGTAATTCCATGTCAATTTCTTGTGGTCATTTTTGACAGAGGGACGAAAGAAAACCATAACTCGGTCCCCAACTTTATATTTTCCGGGGGTTACATTTGGTTTGGAGTCAAACTGACTTTTTTGGACTGCTTGTGCTTTCGCTATGTTTTGGGAGGTTTCGAGGAGGATTTCTTCATAATTTTCCCGAAAAAATTGGAGGTAGTCGTCCATATCGACTGTGTATGCTGGGTTAGCTCTTTTTGGGGCTGTGATGCTCGACGGAAATCTAATAGTTCTACCAAAAAACACGAAGAAAGGGGAGTGCCCCGTAGATTCGTTGGGTGTGAGGTTGTAAGAAAAAGCCACATACGGAATTCTTTTGTCCCACTCCCAAGGGCTTGTGGCTGTTCTTTTTACCATACCAATGATTGTTTGGTTTAGTCTCTCGGCTAAACCGTTGGCGTTTGGGTCATATCCCGAAGTGGTTGATCGAGAAATCAGCAACTTCTCCGTTATTTCTAACAAAATGGCATTCACAAACTCCCCGCCCTGGTCCGAGTGTATCTTTTCGGGGGCACCAAATTTGAGAATCCACTCTTCCACAACTTTCTGAGCCACTGTTTCAGCTTTTTTATTGGGGGTCGGACAAACTACCGCAAAGCGCGAGAAATGGTCAATCATAACCAGGCAGTACTTATTCCCGTCTCTTGTTGGACCTAATTTTAGGATGTCCATGCAAAGGAGTTCGGAGGGACTTCGAGTTACAATCGGGTGGAGGCCGGGGTGATTTTTGCGAGGCTTTCGGTTGTGGGCGCAGATCCTACACGAATTTGCCCAGTGCGCACAGTCCGCTCGCATATTTGGCCAGAAAATTTTTTGACTTAGGAGTCGTTTGTAAATCTTTTTCCCCGATTGATGGCCCCCGCATCGCCCGGAATGGTGTTCGGAAAGCAATGTTTCCCGAAATTTTGACGGGGTGAATAATTCTGTTTCTCCAAGTTCATTTACTCGGTACAAAATTCCATCCTCCACCGTGAATTTGGACAACGAATCGAGCAACTTTTGTCTCAATTTTGGGTCCCCCGGTAGTTTTCGGTTTGCGAGAAAGTCCAAGATAAACGCCAATTCGGAGTTTTTTGTTTCTTCTGCCCACTCGGTTTTCGAAACGCTGTTTGGGAACTGGGCTGGTTTAAGTTCAAGCGCGAAAATTTGTGCTATTTCACTATCTGTATTTGGGTCCGGGAAACTGTTTTTCCTGTGGGCCCTGGAAAGTGCATCCGCCACAAAATTTTCTTTGCCTGGACTATATATGACTTCGAGCTGAAAGGGAGCACCAAGTTCCATAATCCATCTGTCAACTTTGGCGTTGCCCACTGAATTTTTGGTTTTGAACATGGCGGGGATGGCCTTATGGTCAGTTACCACTACAGTGGGCAGCCAAGCAATAAAATGTTTAAATTTTTGGACCGCGAATTTTATGCCCAAACATTCTAGGACCGTTGGTACATAATTACTTTCCGTTTTGCTGCACTTTCTTGAGGCATAGCAAATTGGGCGTAGGGATCCCGACTCATCCTTTTGGCAAAGAACTGCGCCTAATCCCTCCTTGCTTGCGTCACAGAAAACGTGGAATTTGAATTTTGGGTCGCTTTTGGCTAATTCAAAGTTCGGGTATTTGAGAACCACTTCTTCCAAAATGAATTTTTTCAACATTTCAAATGCCTTTACTCCCTTTTCATCCCAAGTCAAGCCTTTGTTTGTCGGGGTTTTCTTAAGCATTGAGGTGAGTGGTGCTGCAATTTCAGCATATCCCCGGATAAATTTTCGGTGCCAATTGGTCATGCCCAGAAACCGCTGAAGCTCCTTCAGTGTTTTCGGGATCGGGTACGCTAAAATCGGTTCGTATTTTTCCGGATTTTTGGCCAATCCTTCCCGGGTCAGAGTGTGTCCTAAGTAAGGGGTTTTTTCCTGAGCAAATCCGCATTTTTTGGCCTTAGCTTTAACTCCGAATTCGCGTAGTTTTTGAAAAACGAGTTTCAGGTGACTGAGGTGTTCTTCAAAATTTTTGGAAGCGATGAGGATGTCATCGAGATAAACGAAAACAAACTCATTTATGTAGTCTTTCAAGAGGTGGTTCATAAATCTCTGGAAAGTAGCCGGGGCGTTTGAAAGGCCAAAGGGCATCACCAAAAATTCGAAATGACCATTCGGAACCGAAAAAGCGGTTTTTTGTATGTCCTCCGGGTCTAGTCTGATTTGCCAATACCCGCACATCAGGTCCAAAGTACTGAAAAATTTCCTTTCCCCGAGGTACATGAGAATTTCGTCAATGTTTGGGAGGGGATATGAGTCTTTTTTGGTGACGGCGTTTAGTTTTCTATAATCAATGCAGAGTCTCATTGATTTGTCTTTTTTAACCGCCAAAACAATTGGTGAGGCCCATGGGCTGTTTGATGGCCTTATTACGCCCCGGTTTAGATAATCATTTAACATTTCTGTAACTTGGGCTCTCGCTCCAAATGGTAAGGGCCTCGGTGGAGTTTTTATCGGCTGTGAGTCCCCGGTATCAATTTTGTGCAAGGCGAGATCTGTCTGAGTTAGTTCGGACTCGTCCAGTGCTAGAACGTCCGAAAATTCCCTCCAAAGTTCCCAAATTTTAGACTTTTCGCTCTCGGTCACAGGCCCCAAATTGGATTCAAGAACCGAAAGTAGCCGAAAGATTCTTTCGCTGTCCGATTGGATGATGCTAACGAGTTTTTTGGGTTTCTCCCACATTTCTGGTTCCCGCGGAAAAATTTCGGTTAGAGGGTCAAAAACGGAATCGATGGCTTCTGCACTAGCTACTTTAGTGCCACTTTCGAGAAAAATCGGGGCTGCCGTTTTGTTGTGAACCAAAATTTGAATGTAACCTTGTTCCGACATCGCCAAAGACCTTTCGATAATTGCCATTTCGTGCCGGGGAACTTTCTGCTCAGAAAGAAAAATTGGCGGTTCGCTTCGTGACCGCTTTGCAAATTGTTTGAGCCGTGGCTGGTGGTCGGCCGCAATGATTCCGAGGCGCTCCAACTCTTTCCTTTCCGCCTCTTTGTCCAATTTTTGGACTCTCTCCAATTCTCTGTGGTCCTCCTCCTCTTCAAAGTCCATCAATTCTTCGTCTCCGTTCATTTTCGCCGGAATAAAATTGTCCTTATGCTCTATAAGGAAAGTGGACTTATCTGGAAAGTTTTTGTAATTATCAATGTGAGATTTAACGAAACATGAAGACATTGGTGGAATTATAGAATGTGAGGCAATTCGAACCGAATTTAGGAACGGGATAGGTTTCGGTTGTGTGACTATCGACTTGAAGTGAAAAATTTCGTGGGTGTTCGAACTCCCGAGGTAATAGCCGAGTCGGTCCAATGCGTACGTTCCGAGCACTAAATCATAGCTGAACGACTCAGCGGTTATCAGACAGGGAATTTCCGTTTTCATTTCCGCTAGATCAATCGGGACGTTGATCACACCGCTGATCGGGATTCTTGTTCCGGAAATTGATGCAACGTCAAACGGAATTTTGGTTGGCCCTGAGTTTGGATTGAAACCCCAATCTAGAAAGTTTATTTTGTTTTTAATGGCTAAATTGTATAGGAATTCGGGGTTGACAATACTTGTTTCGGCTCCCGAATCCATGAGAGCCCTGGCTTTTTCAGTCTCAACTTCCAGTTCCACTGTTAAACATGCCGCTGTTTTTGGCTGTGCCGGGGTTTGAGAGGGAAATTTGAGTGCGTGGGTAGTCAGAGCGTTGAAAAATTTTTCGTATTCTGGGGAATTTTTTTGAGAAACATTCCCGAAAATTATTGTTCCTTCCGCGTTTTTCGCGCTTTTTTCGGTCACGATAAGCGTGTTGGCGTCCGTTCGAGGAGCCGGGAATGCCTGGACTGCCTAGGTTCGTAACGATTCGCGTACATCTGATTTTGCGGTGCTCTCGGCGGTGGGTTTTGTCTGTTCTGGGAGATTTGACTACGAGCCGAAAAATTTGGGAAATTTTGATACTGGGTTATGGGCCGGAAACTTTGGTATGGCTGAGTGCTGTTCGATTGAGATGGTTTTTCTGTCGGTTCTTTACCCACCAAACTCAACCGGTTCGCCATCATCAATAATTCGTCGAATGTCTGCAGAGGTTTAGACTGACATTCCAAAAATCTTGCCATACTCGGATCATTAATGTTCGCAATGAAAAATTTTTTCGAAATTTCGTCCAACTGGCTTTCTTCGATTCCCGAATATGCACAGCAGACGAGGCGTTGGATTCGTTCCCCGAACTTCACAATGTCTTCTCCACCTTTCTGTTTACCCGCCTGCATAAGCTCGTTGAATGCGCTCGCTTCCCTATGATCAGTCTCGCGGAGGATTGATGTTATTTCCGTTTTTAGCACACCGAATGGGGCTTGTGGACCGAATTTTTTCAAAGCCATGTTCAGTGCTTTGATTGCTTTTCCTTTAAGTTTTGCTCGTAAAATTTCCAATCGTTTTTCTGGTTTCCACTCTTTTGTGCAGATTTCTAAAGTGGTGAAAAACTCCTGAATTTTGTCTCGACCTTCCGTCCCTTGAATGCTGGGAATTTCTCTTAAGACGCTGGCATACTGGTTTGAAAGTGTCACTTTATGTAGCTCCAGGATTATTTCGGGGAGGCCTTGGCCAGGCATGGGTGGTACTCCGGGGGCGTTCCCTCCAGCATACTGATCAAATTCTCCGGCCCAATTTTGTTGGGGGTAGTCTCGAATTTCTTGCCCTCCTCTGAAATTGTGCTCTATGTGCGGATTTCCGTGCGGATAATCGCCGTAACGTCTTCCTCTTTCCTCCGGGTCTCGAAATTGTAGAACTCCCTGCCGTACGGCTCCGAAATTTTGGTTTCCAGCCCATTGGGGTCTCGGAAAAGTGCCCATATTTCTTATTCTTTCACAGTTTCTGTTAAATGGGGGATTTCCGTGTGGATGATCCCTGTGATTTCTCCTTTCGCCTTGGTTTTGAATAACTTGCACGTTCCGGCCCTGCTCAACCCCATACCGAATTTGCTCTCCGCCCCGAAATTGTCCTTGAAAGTTTCCGCGTGGAAAATTTTCGGGTTGCTGTACTTCTACAGCTTCCCTTCCAAAGTGCTCTTCAGAATTCGAATTAAGACCGTATGAAATGTGAGGGGAATTTTGAGCCGAATTTTGCGGTGGGGGTGGGATTACAAACAGTCTATGGACTTCTTCAACTGGTGTGGAGATCGCGATCGGGCGTCCGTATCGGTCTCTCCCTTCTTCTTGGTCTGCCAAATGAATTTGTGGGTTGGGGTGCAAGATTGGGTGAGAATTTTCTCCAGCTGTATTTTGGGTAGAGTGTCTTTCCAAAACTTGTATGTCTCCTCTCTCGTTTTGTGGGAGGATTCCGTAGGTTTGGTCCCAAGGGATTTGTTGGATTTTTTCGGAGTACGAATCCGACTCGTCCGGATTATATCCGTAGTATGGGTGATTCACTCGCGGACGGAGAAGGTACCGAAACCGTCCAGGATGAGGGTTCCGCAAATCACCAAATCGTTGAACATTTTCCTGCACTCCCCTTTGCCCCAAACCTTGATTTCCATTGTCATTTTCCTCCGCTAACTGTTCCGCTCGCATTTGCTGGGAATTTTGCATTGATTCCGGGCGTTGCTGTCGGATCTGTTGATTCTGTGGGTCCATGCCTGATTTAAACCGAGAAAAAGGAAAAAAATCTAAATAGTGCTTCCCGTTGGTTGTCCCGAAAGGTTGGGGAACGTAAACCGGGAGCGCCACGTGATAACACCCCAATAAAACTCCAACAGGAGGGGCGCTTTTGCGGGGCCAAGTCAGACTCCCAAACAAAAGTCCTATCCAATTGATATAAAGCTTTTATTAAACCGCACACGCTAAAAAAGGTGTCCAAAAACGAACGAGCGAACGGGGGGGAAAAATGCGAAAGGGTCAGCAAAATTAAATCGATAAAAGGCGATCGCTGCGATAAATAATATTTTGGCGTCCGTCCAAGATCGGGTTGGCGCTCGCATCACTCATGCGTATTTTTTAATTAGTTTATATGAATTTTCAACTATTATAAAACTAGTGTTGTTGTTTTTCTATATTCTTTTATTAATATTAAATTTTTTCTATGCATTACGTCTGTTTGTACTTGCATTCGTTCACTGCAGATTCCGGGAATTTCCTGCTGTAACGGAACTTAATTCAAAAAATTCTTTACAAATGGGTTTTTATTAATAAAATTTTGATATTGTTTATAAAATTTTTGTATGCATAGTTTTAACTTAGTTTTTTTATTTTATTATGCCATTGTAGAACTCGGACAAACTATCGCGTGCTACTTAGTAAGTATAAAAATGATTTATTTCTATATTAACCTATTAAACCTCCCAAAGATCGAAATTTTCCCTTTTTGCGTTTTTTAGTCTATATAAATCCGCGCTTTATATATAGTTTAATAAAAAATTTATATGAAGTTAAATTTAATATCATGTGCGTACATCACATATTAAATAAAAAGTTGAGTCAAGCTTCGGTTTTATCTTAATATATTAAATTGATTGCTCTACTGGTCAAACCCAACATGCTTTCCATCGTGAGCGGTGTGTTTAGTAATATCAAATATTTGGTTTATATGATTTACAAACTTTGTTAGTTAATATTTTATTTTAAACCATTATTTTAAAGATTACTGTAGTTACTCAAGTTTTTTACAGGTCCAAATCATAAATGATTAATAGATTTATTTAAAATTTTTTTGTTATTACATACAATTTTAGATATAGATACTTAAATCTAAGTTCGCTTCATTTGTTAAATTTCTGGTTACAACTAGATTGATTTGAGCATTTTCTTGTTGCTCATTTGAACGATTTATATTTATGTATGAGGCAGGGTGACCAAATTGCCTTATTTTTAAGGCAAATGCTATATTTTTGGGAATTTGCCTTATTGCTTGCCATATTTTTGAGTTTGGTAAAAATTCTTATTTTTTACGGAAAAAATAAGAATTTCCGAAAAAGTGCTCTTTGATTCTTACAATTTGAAGTTTTTGGTTGAAAATCTGTTAATAAATAAGAGTAAAAAATTCAAAATTTTCTCGGCGGCCCTATCGGCACTGCCGACACCCACCCCCAACAGTGAAGCAGAATTCTCAAAAAAAAATTTTTTTTCAAAAATTCCTTAAGAAAACTGTCATAAAATGCCATATTTTTTGACACCTCCATGTGAGGATTTTTAGCTCAAAAAATCTTAAAATATGCTAAAAGAGGTGAGAAAAAGTGCTGGTTGACAGCTCTCTGCAATAAAACTTCGCGGTCTTGGTGCGATTTGGACTTCTTATATATTTATTTTTTTTAAAACATTTATGTCTATTTTTAGGTATGTTTTTTATTTAATTGTGAAATTAAAATTACGAGTTATACCCAGAATTATAAACGGCTTGGTGCTTTCAATTACTTAATAATTTATAAAGTTTTAAATATAGAGTATTTAAAACAGCGATTTCTAAAAAATTAATATTAATGTGATTTTATTTTTTATCGGCTGATCCGTCTGCATATTATACCTCAGAATCAGTTAAATAGGGAATCTTTTCACAATAGTAAATTATGTGTTATTTTCCTTGACTAAAATTTATCAAATATTCTGCGTCAAAATTTTTTCAAATAGGCCTTTTGAGCATATAAACTAATTTTTCGAAAATCATAAAATAATAATAATCAGGGTTTAGAAAAATTTGAAGAATGAATCCAAACTTGAGTTTGAAGAAAATATTTCTTCATGTTTTTTTGCATTATAGCTTTTTATTATTTATTTTAATTTAAGATTGCTTTCGCTAATTTACATGATTCTAACTTTAAATTTCGATTTTTGACTGATGCTTTTTGTCTATAATCTTCTGCATTTATACAATCATAACAGACGCGTATTTATAATTACTTATTTCAATTTCCATGAGAAATTTTATTGGTTTTGTATGCTTTTTTAGTTTAAAATTTACACTAATTTACTATTTGTTAATTTAGTTTTACATGTTTTTTTACATTTGCATTATCTTTGCTTGTTTTTTAATATTTAGCAATTCCTTTTTAATTAATGCTTGACGGACTGTTATTTAAATTGGTGTTTAAAAAATTCTTTATACCTTTAATCGAATATTAAATTTGCTGTTATAGTTGCTTCTCCTTGTTTATAAATCCGCAACGTGCAGTTCCTTTTTATAATTTTTTAAATTCTTCTTTTTCAAAAATTGTTTATTGAAACAATTATGACCTACATAAATTTATTTAAAATTAAGTGAAATATACTTCAATTAAATAAAAATAGGTGTAATTACAAACTTATCATTTATAATCACTATGTTCGTTAAACGCAGGAAAAATAATGAATAATGTTGAAGTAATCATTTTTTATTTGGGAAATATATTTTTATTAATTCTTCATTATTCATTTTGCCGTTATTCATTTTCCAATCTATACCTTAATTAGTTTTCATAAAACTCGATGTTTTTCGCGCATTGATATTGATTTCAAAGGATTGAAATTAATTTTAACAGATACTTGCTTTCTCGCCAACTCAAGAAGGTTTATGCAAAATATTCTTATTGTGTTAAATGCTATAAACTTTAAATTGTTTGTTTTCTTTATATTTTTATAAACAATAGATGTTTAATATTAGTATTTAAAAATATGATGTTTATGTTTTAAGCGTTTTTATAATTTACTTAAATTCATGTTTTGTTTCAAAACAATGTTGCGTCTTAAGATGTAAATACTTTACCAAACTTATGATAAATTTTGAAATTTTCAAATATTTAACACCCATTAAACTTTTAAATTTTTAAATTTTAATAAAAAATCTCCGAAATTTTGGCAATTATATTTATTAAGTCATTACATAGTTTCACAATAAACAGTATTACAGGGTGCGTAAAAAGTTCCCTCACTTTTTAAATCAATTTTTGTTTTATGAATTAAAGAAAAAAAAACATAGATATTACACATAAAATCTTCATCTCAAATGCTCGAAATGAGTTCCCTCGGCTGCGATACAGGCGTCCAAACGCTTCCGAAAATTATTGCGTTGGTCGCGGCTCTTTTTCGGCTTTTGGGGCAACTACAAAATCCAGCTCTGCTTCTGTATAAAGCATTCAAACAATTTAAATCGGCTTCTTTTACTCAAATAACGACCCCATGCAGCTAATCTTGAGATTTTCATCAATTTTCGCGCTCATAGCTCAAAAATAAAATTAGCATTTTTTACGATTTGGTTTGACAGTCACTTGAAGGGTATGAATTCTATGGATGTCTATTGAGGTTATTTTAAGAGCAAAGGCTTCAAACTACCAGATTTAGACAATTGCGGCACTGAAACCACCGCTTGGGTATGTAGTAAACAAAATGGCCAAAAAAAGTCGCGACTAAATGCTAATAATTTTTGGGCATTTTTGAGGGCTTGTAATTTGTTAAATGGCTCTTTTTCTGGGAGAAACTAACTTTTTCTATTTGTTTTCTAGCCCAAAAAACTCTGAAGAATCCACTTCTGAACTCAGTTTTTTGAAATAAAGATGTCCCTAAAATTAAAATGGAAAAAAGTGCGGGAACTTTTTACGCACCCTGTATTGGTTTGGTTTAGCAAAAAAACTTTGCCACAGATAGGTACATAACATCTTTTTATTAAATCATTGAATTTTATTATTTAAAGTATAATACAATCGAGATTTCGATATTAAAATAACGCTCGTTTTATCAAGACGTTGCCACACTGCTTCTTCCATATTACTTTTAATTTCATAGTTAAAAACCTTTCATTTAATTTAAAATAGCACGGTATAAAAATGTTTTTAAATAAAATTAAATGTAACCTCAATGCAATATATCAACAATTTTTTTATTTGGTTATGCAAAATCGGTTTGTAATAATCCTCTGAAGTTAATCTTTTATTTCGGTGTAGGTTGTTGTAAAAAGTTTTAAATTCTCTTTTTCAATATTTAGAGAGGGTATGCAATTATGAGTGCCGTGCTGTTTGTTCATTTAGTTTGCTAGTTTTCATTTTCATAGTTTCTACGCGCAGTCTCGCATGCTTTCCTGCATTATGGCAAGCATTCCATTAGAATTTATTTGTGGATGTGGCTTGTTATTGTAAGGATGAAAAAGAAATGACTTATCAAAATTAAAAATTTAAATTTTATTTAATAATGTAGAAGTCTTTCCCGTCAGTCTGAATTGCTTTGCATCATATTTATTTATTAAAGACGTTATATAAGGTTTTGAACAAATTTAATTAATTGATTTTTGTTAAATATTAAAATTAAATAAAAATGCTTATCAATGTACATATTATAAACCATTTGCCTTTATTATTTATTTTGGGTGTTTTGTATTATACAATCATTGAAAGGATTGGACGGTCAGATGATTATTCATGTGGCACCTCTTCTCCCTTACAAATTTTCCTAGTTGTGCGCCGGGCTAAGCAGTTCAAAAATGCGCTGAGCGCTTGATAAATGCTTTTAATCATAGAAATCAAGTATTTTTTTATAATTTAAAATGTTTTTTAATATTTTTTCAATACCATAAAAGCACAAATTACACCAAAGAGTATCAATATTAAAGCTGACTCGTGCTCTTAATAATTTTGGTTATTGAATTTTAGTTCTAATCATGTTTTACCAATTTCTTGTATTTTTTTTAAGTTTAATAATTTAGTTTGCTAGGACTTTTATAAAATATTGCATATTCTAACAATAAATCCAATCTTTTTATAAATTTCATTAATTCAAAATTCATTCCATAATTTATGATCAATTTATAATGATTTCTGTTTAAATTTTAAATTTATTTTATTGATCATATATAGATTATGAACATTTTCACTGTCAATACAGGAGTTGGTAAGCATTCTGATTCATGTCTTGGTATATGATCTAAATGATATTGCTATTGTTGCTCCTTTGATGTATGTTTTAAAAAATTATTTGAATATATTGATTACTAGTTTGAGCCGTAGCTTTATTAAATAAGTTTCCAATGTTAGTTTTATCAGCATTAATATATCCAAGGTTATCTCCCAGGTGACCTTATTCCAAGCAATTTTTCCAACTTTGTAATAACGCTTTTTTCTTTACCTATAAGTTATAAAAGTTACGCTTTATTATATTATTTATATTTTAACGCTAGGATTTTTGGAATATTTAATAACTTAAAACTATTCCATATTCTGATAATAATTCTCCTTCTCGCACTGGTCAGAGAACATATTTAAATTATTAACTATTTTTTAAAATAACAACCTGACTAATTATAATAATTTATTTAGTATTTGCTCGACGGCAATTGCAGAGTTTTAGCCGTGATGACTCCACTTGGTGTGCGTCAAACCAGCACTTTGTTCTTGCAAAAAAAAAGTGTTAATTATTCGATTATCCATTAGTTTTTATAATAACATTTATTGTAATCCATTTTTAGGTTTGCTTTTGTAAACATGGCAGCTGCGCGCACAATAGTTTTAAGGTTAAAATTTGTGTTTTGATATGAGACTGTTATATTCAATAGATTAAATTATTTGTTAAATTTGACTTATTTCTAGCTCCGCATCGAACTTTAGTTGTTGCCATTACTTTGAGTTTAACTATATATGTGGGATAGTTTTATATTGTCTAGTTTCCTTAACTTACTCATTATTTATTACAAACAGTTTTTCAAAAATTATATTTGATTACCGAGTCATAACATTTGTTTAATTGTTCTTTTGTGTTCATCGCATTGTCGTTTATTTACTCGATCGTACCTTGAGTAGAACTCTTTAAATCGTCCCAAAATGGGATCCATTTGTGTTTTGCGGGTCATGTATTTTTTTGAAAATATTATATAATCGAAATAGACAGCATTGCAAAATGCAAAAATTTTATTTGTACTTTTATTTGTTTTGTTGAGTCATATTTTAGTTTAAAGTTTTGCATTAAATTATTAACAAACGACAAGAATCTTGTGGCCTCTTCGTTCGCCAAACACTTGGTTGATTACTTTTTTTATGAGGGGGCTCTGGGTGGCTTCAGCCATTGTCACAATAACAATTAATTTTCTTTGTTTTTTATATTTGCTAAGATAAAGGAGTTAAAGTGTGCTAATATATTTATGAATTTGTTGTATCTAGCTTTTCAGTAAAATCTTTCAAAAGCTAGGCAATCATTCGACGGCGTAGTAATTTGATTAATTTTTTGTTTATTATGTGTCAAATTGTCAGGCTTTCTCGGCTAGCCGAACATCGTATACATTTCCATTCTTTCGGTGACAAAGCCGCCATCTCATTATAACTAGGGGCGTGCATGGATACGAAATTTTGTATCGGTATCCGTCCGCCCTCAAAATCTCATATCCGGATATCAGTCCGCGGATATCCGTGTTATTTAAAAATCACTAGAGGTTTCTCCAAAGTTCGAAAAAATGATTATCCGTTATCTGTCCGTATCCGGATATATCAGCGGATATTCGGGTGTCCGTGCACACGCCTGTTAATAACTACAAAATGATAATTAATGTAATTTAAATATGCTAATATTAAGTATTTAGATTTATTAACTAATTTTGAGACCAAAAAAATCTTATATAATTTTATTAATTATTTGATTTTTAAAAAATCTGTGGTTTTGCACAATCACTTTATATGTTTGGTGCAAATGAGAATCATCGCCAGATCGTTCATTAATTTATTTTAAAAATTCAGAACTTGAGGTGTATTTAAAATAAATTTTAAATTTTATAAATTTCACATTTTTACCTTTTGTTTTTATTGTTAAATAAATGCCAAGTCGCACCAAAAAATCCGCTCTTGTTTAGCAGATAGGGCACTATTTTCGTGTATTTTAACTTTTATAGGTATTTATATTTTAATTTGAATATTATGTATTATTACTTGCTTATTGAAAAATAAATTTAAGTTTTATTTTGTTTAAAAAAAAATTGCTTTAACTTTTTATTTTCAGACAATTACTTTCTTTGCTGCTTTAGCAGTTTTCTATTTGCTCGATCTTTTAGCAGTCGTTATTTTACCATATTGAAAATTTATTGCTTTATGTTTATTTATAAATTTTTAGAAATTTTTAACTGGTCAAGTCCGGCATCGCGCTTCAACTTCAAATGGCTTTTCAGTATTTTCTTGGTTAATTTTTTCAATTTAATTTGGAAAACATTTGTTATCTTTTTAAGTATTTACCACCAAATAAACATCACTTTTATTTATTAATAACTGTTTGTTGTCTATTAAATATTTTATTTTGTTTTTGCTAAAAAGAAAAGTAAAATTCAATTATTTGTGTATAATAATTACAATTTGATCACAATTTATTTTTGTTAATTTTCTTAGGCAAGGAAGAGAGAAGGGCGGGGGATGGAGAAATGTTGAATCAACGACCAGATTAACGAGTCACCGGAATGAAGACATTGAAATGTTGCTTTCCTTCACTTTCGCTGTAATTCCACAACAGCATATTTTCTCATTTACAGTACCCCAACACTTCCCTTTTGTTGCGTTTAATTACAATAAGACAGTTAAATTTTCCGTTTTTTAATTTGGTTCTCCGAAGAGTTAAACCTGCACTCACCATTTTTTCTTCAGTATTCTATTTCACGCGCCGAAATGGCAATTTTGATTTTTCCTACTTCTCATTTTAGTGTTTCCATACGTCTGCTAAACAGTAACGTTGTTTTGATGAAAATAGGACGGTAAAAGTGCGTTTTAAATTAAATTTTATAATAAAAAGTTCTTCTTGAAGCTTCTCTAATTGGATTTGATTTATATAATTAATTTTATTATTTTATTTTAAATTTAAATTTTTTAGAATATTTATTCGCAAATAAGAAGCAAAGTCTAATCATTTATATGTATACCATTTATTGTGCGTTGAAATGCGTTTTGACTTGATTTTTAACAATGCTAACAATTTAGAAGTTAAATAAAACTTTCAACTATTGCTTGGATTTGGTTAATTAATTAGAAAGCAATTAAAATTTTTTTAATGATTCTGGAAATAGTATAAAAGTTTTCTTTTATTTTTGGTAATTGGCAGCTAAGTGAGGCAAATGATCACTAACGTCACTTTTTGAGATATGATTTCAATGCGCCCACAATGGCGGGTCGCACTTACAAACATCCGCAGCACTCAGACGTAAAAATATAAAAAACTACTTTTATTATATTTATATTAATGTAAGGGAATAGCCCTTCTGATTAACTGCTAGATCATAATATAATTGTTTGATTTATTTTTTAACTTTGTTTTCATTTTCATTTTTTGTGATTTTTTGGATTTATAGTGATATTAACACAAGTTTATGGCTTCACTCATTCTAACTGTTTGCTCCGATTGTTAGACTAATTTTTATTTAAATCTTTTACTGCTGTAGCGAGTGTTTAGTGACTTATTTTTCTATCCTTTTTTCGACATTTATTAATGTTAAATAGTTATTGATTTTTTTCCAGGTAAGATTACGTTGATGCCTTTTCGATTTTGAAAAAAGGATGTATATTTCATATTTGCGGTTACAAGAATTCAAGGAAAAATTGTAGCTTGGTACGGATAATTCACGGGATCCGAACCAATTGCGCATCTTTTATGACATCTATCAATTTTTAATTCTTTGTACTTTTCCTTAAAACGGCTATTATTTTATCACATACATTTCTTTATATTTAAACATTAAAACATTCATCGCCCTCAAGCAATAGAAATGGGCGCTTACTTCACTCTTTGCCTTTGAGATCGACTCAAACAAATCATTTAAGGGTTCGGTTTATCTACTAATGCTTAAATATTTAATAAAAGCCGCAAGCTTTGGCATGGCTAGCAATTTTTAGTTTAGTAAATAACTGGTTTTTTATCATTTTTACATAATTTCTTTGTTATTTTTTTAATTAAGATGCTTAGTGGTAACTTAGTATAAAGGGAAATATGCGCATGGAATATAGTAAAATTAGTTATGATTAATTTATTTTTATTAAATTAGATTATAAATGAATTATTTAAAGAAAATCTGCTTTTTCCAGCTCCTACTTTTTTAGTTCTGCTTTTTGAGCACACAAATCGATTTAGCGTTATGGAGTTTACACGATTTTTTATACAACCAATTTTATTGGCTAAATCCACAATGCCAGATGTATTTGGATTTGTTTCGATTTAAAATAATGGATGAATTGTTAGCAGCAAATACAAAAAAGATGAATTACACTATAATCAGTTTTATTACTTTTTAAAGTTTAGACGGAAGGATAAAATGCTTTAGAGACTTATAATTACTTAATTCATTTTGTCCAGAGCCAAAACTCAAAAAGACCAACCGATTAAAAACCCGCTTTAAATTCTCAATTTTTATCTTAGATTGGCGAATTCATAAACAGCGCATCAAATAACATATTTCCATCATAAATTTTGACTAAAGGGATCGCTCGCCCCTATGGTTTTACAAAATTTGAACCGCTCCAAAAACAGGTATAAACGCTTTCAAATTTTTGTTAATTGTGCTATCGTTTTCAGCAAATGAAAAAAACCTATCTTATTACCTCTTTTAATTCCACCGGCGACATTATTTTTCACCTCCTCATAAAGGGCGACATTATTAGAAGTGGCAACATTATTAGAGATGACGACATTAATTTTCAATTGTTTGGCGATATGAATCTATCTCAAAAATTCTACACTTTTTCCACAAAATTTCCATACTTCAGCTGGCGAAAATTTTTTTGAGAAAAAACCCTTGTGGGAACCTTTTGGTTTGCAAAATTTGTAGGACCAATTTTCTTTACAAATTCCATCAAAAAATTCAAAATTTGATCCTAAATTGATTTTGACAAAAATTTTCTTCTGGGAAAATTCTTTAAGAAAAATGTAATAAAACCCAAAAATTCCTTAAGAAAAATGCAATAAACTCCAAAAATGCACCCCTAAAGATTGACTTATTTAATAAACCCCCAAAAATGCAGCCCTAAAATCCAACTTTTTCCGAAAAAATTCCTTAAGAAAAATGCAATTAAATCCAGATTGACTTTTTCAAATTATGTAGAAGATGTGGGCTTGTCAGAAAATAAAAATGATTTGAAGCTTGGCGGTGTTGGCGAAGATGATGGGGATTGTTTTTTCAAATTAGAACACACTCATAGTTTGCCCATTTAACAATTCCCAGTTACTTCTCGTCAAATTTGCCCAAAATGGAAAAGAAATGATAAATTTGGTTCGTAATGTTAAATGGGGGCGCCATTATTAGAGGGGGTGACCGGCGACATTATTAGAGAGGGCGACATTATTTTCCAACCTCCTCAGAAAGGGCGACATTATTAGAGGTGCTGACATTATTAGAGAGGGTGGGATTGAAAGAGGTACTACGGTACACGTGGTTTTGGCTCTGGATCATATGATAAATATTTACAGCAAAATGAGCAGTAACTAAACGAATACAAAATGATCGGCAACCTTTTTAAGATGGGAAATTTTAATGCAATTGAGTTTTGATAATTACCTCAAAAAATGCGTAGTTGGCCCTTTTTAGAACATTTATAAAATGCATATTTTAGCTCTTTTTTACTTTGATTTTTTTAGAAGGGCCAATATTTTTTGCATAATTTGAGGATTTACCTTTGCTATTTTGGCAAAAAGGGGTGGCAAACACAAAAAATACCAAAATTCTGCCAATATTAATAAAACTTGAAGGAAATCTACATATATATATCTACATACATATGACCTAATGCCACAAAACTTAAGTGAGCGTCTCTTTAAATAATGCTTTGATACGGAGATTTTTAGATTCGACTAATAATATGATCATTTTTTTCCAATTCTTTTCCAAATCCTTTTGTCATTCTGCGCTTGTCTTTTTTGAACAAATGCTATTGTTTTTAGATTTTTGATCCAAATAATTTTTGTAATTTTTATTGAACCTTTAAATTTTTCATTTGGAAATGCATCGATTAAAAACTGGTAATTTAAGCAGTAGATTTTTTATCAATTTTTTTTGCTGCTCATTTATGTTCTGTTCATCAGTTTGTTTCAAAAATTGACCGTTTAATATGATTATTGTTTACTTTATGATTTGTTTTACTTAAACCGTAGTGTTTTATTGAATGACTTTTAGTTAAATATTTTTAAAATTTAAATATGAAGTTGATTTACCTAATTGTTATTTTTCATATCTTCCATTTAGATCAAGGATGCTCGTTTTTTATATTGTTGAATCACAAAAATTTTCTTCATATAATAAAAAATTGTATAAAGGAGAATATTGTGGTGGCAAAATGTGAGGGGGGGGGGGGGAAGTGGGATCGGCGGCGAGAAATTTTTTAATTGGAATATCCGACGGTGCCGAAAGGCGCCGTCGTAAAATTATTTAGAAAAAAGTCCAAAAATTCTCAAAAAATAATATACTGGTTTTTGCTATTGAAAAATTTACACTTCAAATAGTATTATTTTTAATTGATTTCATAAGAAAATTTTGCAAAATGGGATTTAGGTATGCCTTCTGAAATGACACTTTATTGTAAAATTTTCAAAAAAAAGTATGCTAAATTGCATATATTCATCGCTTTTAATTGAAATAAACCCGCCATTTTCCAGGGTAAGAGACATTCTGAAAAGACGAACAACAACAGAATAAGGATTGTTTGCAAAATTAGTAAAAAGAAATAGTTGATTAAATTAGTTATAAATTTAAATCTATTTACAGAAAAAAGGGTAAAATCACATTCGATTTCGGCTCCTGTGCCTTTTTTGCATTATGGAATGGACGCCAACTATTCGATGTTAAGGAGAATGAATGAATGGGTGTGTTTGGGGGGAGAAAGGTCAGTGAATGCGCAAGCCCAGTACCAATCGAAGTATGAGAGCAGACAAATAGGGAGAAGAGAACGTAAAAAAACCTGTGGGCAGAGAAAGAGACAAATGACGAGTGAAGAGGGAAGTGAAAGCAAAAAAGATGAGCCGATAGGCGCCGTTGAGAAAATTTTGAATTTTTTTGATAGAATTTGTTAACAGATTGGCAAACAAAATTCGCCTGTCTCCCTACGATCCCCATTTTGCATTATTTACGCGTTTCACTGCTTCAATCATATTTTGCACATTTGCAAAACAAATATTATAATAAAAATAATTTAACAAGTAAAAATTCTGTTTACATCCCTGCAAAACTGAAGAATCATAAATCATTCATTAAAACCAATGCGGAATTCAATAAACAATTTAATTTTAATATTAAAAATAATTTAAGCAAAATTTTTTACATCCCTGCAAAACTGCAGTATAATAAATGAAATCATTCAATAAAACCAATAATCCAATATTTAGCGGAAGTCCATACGCATTTTAATTTTAATATATTCTATTCTCATATATATCTCAAAGAAATGTTGCTTTAAAAAAAATATTATTTTTGCAACAATTCTGTTTGAATATTTTCATGAAGGTGAAAACATTGGATCGGAATCGAATTCTGAATTTTGGTTTTAAAGAAATTTCAACTCTTTCTGGTTTTAGTTCTGTGTTTTCTCGTTAAAAAACCCAATTGTAAAAATTTGGTATATAAGAATCTTGAATCGTTAATGTATGAATCAAGAATGCTTTGCTTTTAGTACACCAAAGTTCTGTTAACTTTTTCCATTTCGCTTAAACCGGACTGTTTTTAACGCAATAATCTCCGATGAAAATTCTTATCTTATTTTTATTGTTCCAATTGAATTTGATGCCGTGCTGATGATGCCTGCTAAAAAGAAATGCATCCACGGATCAAGTAATGGATTTATGAATGAAAGTATTTAAAAAAATTTAGGAACCAGGGAACAAAAACGTGTAACCGGTTTTACCAGAAGTGCCAAAGCCCGATTCCAAAAATACTCGGAAATTGGATCTAAAAATTGGGAAAGTGAATTTTCAGTGTGCTTTAATGAAAAGTCGTAATCATACCTGGTCTATTTTTCGCGATTTTTATCCATATTCCATATTTTTTTCCATATTTCGCCCTTTTTTCAAAAATTCCTTAACAAAAATGCAATAAAAACGAAAATACACTCCTAAGGATCTACTTTTTCAAAATTTTCAAAGCACCCCTAAAAATTCACTTCTTCGCGACAAAAAATTTGCCAGCAAAAAAAATGAAAATTTTTAAAATTCTGCTTATGTTCAAAAATTTTATCTGAAATGCCGATAATTTACTTATAAACATTTTTATTGCTCTTAATACTTCTATTAGGAAAATCATGCCCATTTTTTGCTATATTTGAAAAAAATTTTCTCCATATATCGTCCATATTTTGAAATTTTTGTCCATATTTGGTCCATATTTTGCAATTTTCCATATTTTATGGCCATATTTCGAGATTTTTTGTCCATATAAATCGCGGCCCTATTCATAATTTATGGAATTTGAAAAAAATTTGACCATTTTTGTATGTTTATGTTTCTTCTCTCTCTTTCTTCACGTTTTTGCTTCTCTTCAACTTTTTCTGTTCTCATCATTTTGCATTCTTTTTTTTCTCTGCCCGCTTTGCTGCCAACATCATTTCTTTCTTTTCTCTCTTTCTCTGCCCGCTTCTCTGCCAACACCATTTCTTACTTTTCTTTCTTTCTCTGCCCGCTTCTCTGCTAACAACATTTTTTCTTTTCTCTCTTTCTCTGCCCACAACGTTATTTTGCTTTCTTTTCTCCCTATTTTCTCTGCTCTCACCATGTATCTTTCTCATACTTCGATTGGTATTGGACACTGACCTTTCTCCGGACAACCACACCCATTCATCCATTCACTTTTACAGCGCGAATAGTTGGCGTCTCAAAAGAACCCAAAAATTGGGGTCGGCATGCCGTAATGCTCTATTATTTAGCTAACTATAATTATATTTTCGAAATTTTTTGGCTTTTTTTTTTAATTTTTGGAAACCAATCGGTTTATTAGTCAGGCTTGAATGAAGACCGAAACCGTTCTCCGGGTGTCGAAAAATCGGTGTAACCGGACCCGTTGGGCCGGTCTTAACCGGTCTTGTGCAGTCATTATAGCTCCGCAAAAAATGCATCAAAACTTTCTTTTGAAAATTCCTTTTTAAATTACTTAACTGTCGGAAAGTTTGTTGTCCAATTAAGATTATTCTTTTCCATTTCATTTCTTTTTAACGTCATTTTAGATAGATAAATAATTCAATTTTAAAATGGAAAAAATATGATTGAAGCATTGAAAAGGGTTGAAAACAATGTAATAAGATTTATCTTTGTCGACTTCGCGCATCCCTTTTCTCTGCTCTCACCATGTTTAGTTCTCATCCCTCGATTGCCCGGCCGGAGCACTCACCTTTTCCGCCTAAACAGACCCATTCATCATTCATTCATTCATTCATTTTACATCAAATATAAAGTTGGAATCCATTCCAAAATGATCCAAAAAGGTACACGATCCGAAATCGGTTTTACCGTTTCTTCGTTAGGCCATCTAAAATTACACGAATTTATTGACTTATACTTATTGACAACTTTGCTAAAAAAAAGCAGTAATTTTTATGTAATTTTTTTTTGGTTTTCTGTTTTTCAGAATAATTGTTTTTTTAGTTCTCTCAAATCGACAATTTATTCAAATTCGATATAGGAGTGGTTCAGATCCGAATAATAAACTACCAATTAGGCATTAACCCATGGGGGGGGGGGGAGGGACCCTGATAGTATGTTATTTGATGCTCATTTCCAACAACTTTTAAAAATTTTAACGAAAAATTAATTAAAGCATTTTGAAATTTATTTGCAAATTTCAACATAAACAAATTTAAAATAGCGTTTAATGCTAAGAAAATCGGTAGTGAAAAGATTTGAATATTTACGTAATGTAAACTTTAAATAAATAGTAGTTTTATGAATGAAATTATGTTTTAAATTTGTTGAGCATTAAAATCCAAATATATGCAGACACATGAGAATTTTATAATAGAATACAGCTAAAAATTCTAATTATCTTAAAAATCATTATAAATATCATAAATGGACGTGTGAAAAAATAAGCAAATTAATATTTTAGATAATAGCCAGCAACATTATAAAAGATCGTCAGTACAAAGATTTGAATATTAAAATAATGTGAAAAATAATCAAAATAATAGCAATTTCTTGCAAAACATAAAAACAAATATATAAATAAATTCCCATTTGTTTTGTTCATCGCACTGAAGAAAAAATAAATAAATAAGAATAGTATTGAACACGACTTTACTAAACTTCAAAAACAATGTATGTGAAGAGCTCGAATCATTGAACAATTTAAAAACTAAAGTTTATATGAAAATCATTATGATATAACAGCATGCAAAATTAAAAAATCAAAATTACAATTTGAATATAAATTATTGCAAAAATAAAAAGATAATTTTCTTGCAAAATACAAAAATCAAAAACCTTTATGAATAAATCCTCATTCACTACTGTTTATTTCTCTTGGCACAGAGCCTTAAAGGAATATAAAAAAATAAATAAGAATAGGTATGTATTACGAATTTCATAAAAAATGTATGTAGGGCAAGAAGCAGAAAATTGTTGACCTCATTTCTTTCGTTTATTTATTCAACTTTGTTAGTTTATGATAAATACTAAATATATATATTACCTTACCTATGAAACTCTTTAAATAAAAAAAACATTAATTAAAATTCATTATAGAGTTATATTTTAGTTATAAGCGGTTTAACATAAAATTATTAAATGTTAGTAATGATAAAATTATGATTTATCTTACTTTATAAGATCCGGACAACTGTTTGTCTAGCAAATTAAAATAACATGAGAGATTTCTGCAAAAGTCTTGAGGCAGGTTTAAACGTATTTTAATCAAAATCCAATCAGATCCGCATATTTAAGTCATAAACTGCTATATTTCTGTTAATCTGTAAATCGCAATATAAAATAATCTTGAAAGGTGCGCTTCCTTTGCCACCTTTCTAACACAAGTAAACAAATCTATTAATAATAAAAAAAATTTAATTTGACACGGGACTCGTTGAGCACCCATCCTTACCAGCAATTTTTTTAACCTTTGCCTGTATCGTTAACAAAGCAGAACAGATAAAATGTAGCTATTTATTCAGTAAACTCAAACGGTAACGATGCAAAAAAAATTACGCTGAAAACAAAGAGCAACAGATGATGTAATGTAACAATTAAATTTAAATTTTTTTTAATTAATAAAAAATTTTAGAAACACAAACGCAATTAATCTATTGTTATTTTTATAATATGATAATTTAACATTAACATTAATTATTGACACAACCGAACTCATCAATAAACAAAACCAATTTGATGATAAATTAAAATTTAAAATAAATATTTGCGAAAGCCGCAAGAAACGATACAATTGTTAAAAATAAATTCAAAATTAAAATAAGGCACAGAATAATAAATTGTAGAACAAGTATGAATAACAATATGAATCGAAATAAAAATAGATAAGTTATAAAATAAATTTTATTTGTACTCAAAAAAATTAATGAATAATAAAATCAAAAAGATATTTTCAAAAAATAAAACTAAAATTTATTTAGGAAATAAATAAAAACAATAAATACTCTCCTATATCACATATTGTAAACACAATATGCTTGACTATTAGCAATTGAAACTTGCAATAAGAAAATAATTAGTAAAAACATTATAAGTTTTAAAGTTAAACCTTTTTGATTAAAGCTGATTGTTGGTTCAAAGCGAACCATGATATAGAAGAGTTGATACTTTCACCAACGAGTCACATTAATAACTTATTATAATAGATTCTGCTTTGCCTGTTGTTTTTTTTGATCGGACGCATCACACACACTACCGCAATGACATGTTTTTTGCAATCTATAATGCCCTTTTTCACGTAGGAATTCTGCTACTCCAATTCATTTGTAGTTTTTTGGAATAAGGATATAAAATTGAAGGCCATTTTCGGTTTAAAAATAAAGCTAGGCAGGTACCCTTAATTTCTGCAAAGGGAATGGTACAAAAATCATTCCTTCAGCGCCCCCTCTGTGACCTTTTTTAAAATTTTGAGGTATAGGCACAAAACCGAAAACAAAATAGATTTTAAAAGTAGCAATTCATAATTTTTCTCCATAAAGCACATCTAAAATGTATGAGTTTGAAAAAAACATAATTTTCTTCTTTTATAATTTAATTAATAAAGGCAAATAGTTATAATATTGCTATAACCATTAACTATATAATTACAAATCATAACCAAATAATTATTTAAACATTATAATGATAACGAAGAAATTTTTAAAAACAATAATTTACTAACCTAAAAATTGCTAGCCATGCCAAAAGTTGCGGCTATTTTAACTTATTTTGAACCGCCATTTGTATTAATTAATGAATAATAAAACAAAAAAGATATTTTGAAAAAATAAGACTGAAATTTATTTAGGAAATAATTATAAAAACAATAAATACTCTCCTATATCACATATTGTAAGCACCATATGCTTGACTATTAGCAATTGAAACTTGCAAGAAAAAAATAATTAGTAAAAACATTATAAATTTTAAAGTTAGGTAAACGTTTTCGATTAAAACTGATAAACAGCATTATTTGGATTAATTAAAATTATTACATATTCTAATCTTAATCTATAGAACAAATGGTTTAAAATTAATATATATTAAATACTTGTGCTAATATATAAAACACTTTCTCAGAAGAGGAAGAAGCATTTTATGGAGATGCTGATGCAAGGCAACATGAAAAAAAATTGTTTTATGAAGCCCAAAAAAGGCGCGCCAAAAGCAGCCGGATTGTTGGCGAAGTGCTAAAAGCGCCAGTCCAACTTCCGTCTTTGCGGTCTCTTTTCCTAACGTGAGCTTAAAGAATAAGCCAATCATTAAATGAAATAAATTTAGCACTTCTCGTGAAGAAATAAGTGATGATTAATGAATCATTCCGGAACATACAAGAATTTTTTTCTGATTTTGCTTTTGATTCCCTCCGGAAAATACAAGAATTATTCTATTTATAAAATTTATTAGAACGATTTCGACAAGATAATTAAATGAAACTAAAAAGGTTCAACGTCAAGTTAAGAAAAATTTGTTTTAGAAAAAAATTAGTTTTTAAAACAAATCAACGATAAATATTAAAAATAAATAATTTAGGTTTAAGAAAGTTAATAAAAAAATTAAAATCTCATATTTATTATATAAAATTCAAAATGAGAGGAAAAATTATGTTACAAACAATTTCGATTCAAAAGTAAGTGAATGTTGAAGGTACAACAAAACATAAATTATTCAATTAAATTATTTGAATTGTATTCTTGAAATTAAATGTATAACAATTTGTATTTAATTATAAATTTTAAAATCATTTTCATTTAAAGCGATTCTTTAAATTGCTTTATGCGAAGACGGACATTGTGGCAATTTAACATGAGGCAAACCCTTGTTATAATTTGAACTTTTTTCATCGTCCGAAATATCAATTAAACGAAAAAAATTAGTTTTTAAGACAAATCAACGATAAATATTAAAAACAAATAATTTAAGTTTAAGAAATTTAATAAAAAAAAATCCCATATTTAAAATTTGTACAAAATTATAATAGGTAGTACTACTATGAATTAAGACTGATTATGTGCAATATTCTAATATAGGTCAACGGGTCTCCCAAAATCTAAAACACATCAAAATAAGAGGAAAAGCTATTTGTTGTCCTCATTGTGAAGTTCTTCTCTCTTCACTATATCAGTATCAACAAATTTTCTCCAACAGTCAAAAAACCGATGAATATCCGTGGATGTAAGAGTCATATCCGTTATCCGTCCTTATCCGGATATATCCGTGAATATCCGGATGCTTGTGCTCACGCTTATAGGTATATACATTGCTTCATTTGAATTAATTTCTGTAAAAGACATAATACATTTATACTCTTATTATTTGAAGTTCGCTTTTTCTGTTTATTAATATTTTATAAATTATAAATATTTTAAATGATTTGTAGTTTTTTATATTTTGATACTCAGTTCAAGCTTGTTATTAATTTATTAGTTATATCCAAAATATTATTTTATTCTTGTGCTGATTTTGATAAAATTACCTCGCAATTTATTTATTTTATTATATTTAAATGCCACATCACGTTGGTTAAATTTTACTTTATACATATAAATAGATTTTTTCATTTAGAGCAGAAAAAATTTCGACGGTATTCCATATTATGACAATAAACTTATTTTTAGATAATATTTTAAGTGCGAACGTAATTATGTGATCGTTTAACTTAAACCTCAGAGGTAAATTTTTGCATCAATCGATCACATTTAAGAATTAATGAAGTTAAAATTGATTCTACTAGGTTTAACTTCAGAAGAGTTGGGGCATTGACTAAACATATCCAAAAAATTTTTTAAATATTAATTACTTTCAATAAATGTAAAATAGTTTTTTAACGTATCATTTATGTCTTCATGTAGTAGTTCTTTATGGCATGGCATTGGACATATTTCCAAAACAATTGAACATGTTCTAAAGAACCAAGTTGTTCAAAAATAAGACCTGTACTAAATATAAAATTTGCGTATTTCAGTATAATCATTACCCTGGCTGTAGTTTTATTTTAAAATAGGAAGCTTTCAATTTATTTAATATGAATAAAAGTTAGGCGCATCGTCCTCTCAAAATACAACTTTAAAAATCAAATGTACAATCAAAAATAGGACCTTTACTAAATAAAACTTGCTACATTTTTCATACATTCTTCTTAGAAAGTAAATTTTAAAATTTTATTATTGCGATATTAAATTTAAAAGCCTTTTGTTTTTATTTTGATTACTATTAAAATTAACTTTTTTTATAAGAATTTGTATTTATGCATTACATTCTTCTTCTTTTTATGTTTTAAATTCCCTGATTTTTTTGGGTTTTTATTACTTTTTTAATTGTTAACATATTTTGTTTTTATTTTTAATTTCGAAGTTTTGTTAATGCCTTTTTCAGATGATCATGCCTAATTTTATGCTATCAATTTACTTCTTGGTAATAATTATGTAATTTTTGCTTGTCAGGGTTATTTAATTTTTATCAATGTTTTTCGCATCTTGGGGCGCCTCTTCTTTGCCGGAATTTGGTGTTGCTGTTGGTGTAGCTTGGCAAAAACTTTGTACCCATTTAAGGCTTTTGGTATTACAAATATTATTGCATAAAAATTCACTAAAAATTATTCGGTTGGCAATCTACCAAAATAATAATTAGATTTTATCATTTATCGATAATTCAGCATTTTCAGCATTATACTGAATTGTATGAAATAAATAGTACATTTAAAATCAATTATAATTTTATGCCAGCAATTTACTTTGATGATTGTATTTTGTTGAATTTAAAAAAGATATGGATTTATATTAAACTCTGTTTTTTTATTCAAACAATTGCTTTACTCAAATTAATTGTGCAATAACTTTCCCAGATAACTTTATTTTGCCAAATTTATTTTTAGTTAAGAGACTAGCCGTTGCCATGTCCGCCGAACAAGTACATTTTGGTGAAGAAAAAGAATTGAAGCTCCTGCTTGTGTGCTTTACCGCGGTGGCTGAGCATTCCGTGTCTGTCTGTTCTTGAAAGTGTCTCTGCCGCATAGATCGCAGGTCTTATCCATTTGGCTATGATTCATTTTATAATGTTGTACAAATTTCAAATTAACATTTTTTTAGTGGAACTCTTTAAATCCTCCCAAAATGGGATCCAGCTTGAATACGTGCCATGAATTGAGTCAATTTTTCATAAGGCATCGTTATTTTTACTCTATTATGATTGATACAATTGAGATTTATTGCTATAAATTATATCCTTCACATATAATTGTTGATTTATTTTCATTAATTTTGTTTTCGTCTTATGATTGATTTGTTTCGTCCCTATCATTATCAATACTTTCCTTATCTCTTTTTATTATTTTTTTAAAATTTGTATTTAAAAGGTTGTTTTTAAGCCTCAGAACATATAAGCATACAATGTAAAAACATTAAAATTGTTTTATTTTTAGAATATATCCAAGTGGTAATATAATTTATTGTTATTTTTATTAACAATCACTTTAATTTTATAAATTTCACATCTTTGGTTTTATAGTTAAACAAATGCCAATTTATTATATTTAATATTAAAGTTAAGTTAAATACTTTATAATTTACTTTAAAGCTAAAAGTTTCAACCAATTTTGTAATGGATTTGTTTTCTGTAGTTGTTTTGTCCGCATAATTTTTTAGAACTATATAAATATTTTTTAATTTTTAAGCATTGAAATGAATATCATAAATTTTTAATTTACGATTTATCATTGTATTAGGTAATTAATTATTATCATTTTATAGTTTATTAATTTATGTTTCAATTTATTTAAGTTATTTAAATTGATTGATGTTCCTGGGATCGGCGGCGAGAAATTTTTTAATTAGAATATCCGGCGGTGCCGAAAAGCGCCGCCGTAAAATATTTAGAAAAAAGTCCAAAAATTCTCAAAACAATATACTGGTTTTTTGCTATTGAAAAATTTACACTTCATATAGTATTCTTTTTAATTGATTTTCATAAAAAATTTTTTGCAAAATGGGATTTAGGTATGCCTTCGGAAATGATGCTTTTTTTGTAAAGTTTTCAAAAAAATTTATACTAAATTGAATATATTCATCGCTTCATTGAAATAAAATTTCCATTTTCCGGGGTAAGAGACATTCTTAAAGACAGAAAAACAACAAAATTAGGATTGTTTGCAAAATAAAAAAACCTGTGGGCAGAGAAAGAGACAAATGATGAGGGAGGGGATGAGAGCAGCGAATAGGGAAAAGAGAAAGAAAAATAAAGCTGAGGGCAGAGAAAGAGAGAAAAGATTAATATTAACTATTGAAATATGCATAAATTGTTTACAAAAGATACCAAATTTCAAGAACAAATCCCCAAAATTATGATTAGCAGAAACCTATGCCGTGATAAAATACAAAAATTCGATCAGAATTGGTGAATAGGCGAATGTTAAATATTGAACAGCCAGCCTTTATTTAATTTATTTTGCTAATAATAAAGCACTTTTTTCATTCTTATCTGTTGACTTGATTTTTTTAATAGTTTCACAGATTTTCTAATTTTTTTTTAATTAATTTTTTTATTAGTTCGCTTTTCCATTTTTTTGGTAGTTTGTTTTAGCGTTTGTCTTTTTTTTTTTTTAATTATATAGAATCTAAAAAGTTATCAAATTATTAATCTAACTATTTTAATCTAAATTAGAATTGTTTATTTTAAAATTTTACAATCTTTTTGTTGAAATATAGGCGCTGCACGTCGAAGTTGTTCGTCCTGCAGAATGGACACAGCCTTAACTTTTTAGCATAAACTGTCTTGCACAAGCTTCACAGAACATATGTCCGCAGGGTTTCAACGCGTACATAAAGGGTAAAATCTAAATTAAATCGTTTATTTTTCATAACTAATAGATTATTGGTTTTTATAAATGCTTATAAATTAAAATATATTTGACTTCAAAATTTTTTGATTTTATTAAGAGCATGAATTAAGTTTTATTTGTTAGAATTTTATATATTTTGTTAATAAAAATATTTTGCATAATAATCAAAAAAGAATAAATTCCATTTTTATATTTTGTATATTGATTAAAATAATAATTAATATAAGGTTAAAACACATTTTTTGCGAATCTTATATCATAATAGTTAAATCACAGGCATTTAATGGGCCTCAGAGCTGACCAGTCAAGGACACATTTGTGTCGGAATTTCGTTGGGACACTATAGTTTAAATAATATTAATTTTAATGGGGCGCTTTAAATCAGCCATTAATTTTAAAAAGGCCGGAGTTTGTGTTTGAGCGATAACTCAATGACTTTATTTTAATTATTTTAATGAAAAAGTATGTACTTTTATTACTTTTTTTATTGACTAAATACAATAATATTAATTTTGAGACTAAAATTTTTTTATTAATTATTTGAATGTTAAAAACTCTGTGGTTTTGCACAATCACGTTATATGTTTGATGCAAATGAGAATCATCGCCGGATCGTTCATTAATCTATTAAAAATTCAGAACTTGAGGGATATTTAAAATAAATTTTAAATTTTATAAATTTCACATTTTTATCGTTTGTTTATTTACTAATATTAATCTCTGTGAGATTAGTATGTGCCTTGAGCAGTCGGTCCGTTTGTCTGTGTAATCCTTTCTTTAATGTGTTTATAAATAAATTCCATTTTTATATTTTGCATAATAATTAAAAAGACCACAATTGATTTAAATAATTATTTAATATTAGGTTCAAAACTTTCTGTTAATTTTATATCATAATAGTTAAATCACAGGCATTGAAATAAAACAATTTGCTTTAAGGTTCAAATTTGACATTTTGATATAAGACTTTTACATTAAATAGATTGAATTATCTGTTAAATCAATGATTGCTTTCTAAGAATAGCACCTTTGAAGAATTTTTAAAATTTATCTAATCATAAAATGGATTTTAAAATTACTTGAATGCTTTGCAGTAAATAAGTTTATGGGATTTTTGTTTTTTTACACTTTATATACATACTGTTTATAACAAGTTTGCAATTGAAGATTTTTTGTTTTGAATTTATTTTTTAACTGAACATTTTAAGATTTTTACTTCATCGATAACTAGCCTTTCAGTGTTATATGCTACTTTAATAATATTATAGTTAAATAATAATCTTATCTTTTTTTGGACGACCTTTATGGTATCTGCGTTAACGGAAATTTGCTATACCGATTCATATTATTACTAATAACGCAAACATTTATTTTTGCTTAATATTTTGCTTTTATTTTTGTTAAATAAAAGAAAATTTATTAAATGTTTTATTCTCTGGTATATAGCACAATAAAATGCAATCTCTTGGCTAGAGACCTGAACTCTTTAACAATTTTAACATAAGTTTTATAATCCAATAAAGAATTTTAAATATTAAGGGGAGGGGGGGGGGGGGGGATTTGTGCACATATTAACGGATAAATTAGATTTTAGTGTAATTATTTTTTGAAATTATCCATGTTTGTACTTCGTAAGCGAAAAAGCCGAAATCGAATGTGATTTTACCCTTGTAGATAATTTAATCGACTATTTCTTTTTACCAATCCGAATATATGCAATTTAGTATACTTTTTTTTTGAAAATTTTACAATAAAGTGTCATTTCAGAAGGCATACCTAAATCCCATTTTGCAAAAATTTTCTTATGAAATCAATTAAAAAGAATACTATTTGAAGTGTAATTTTTCAATAGCAAAAACCAGTATATTATTTTTTGAGAATTTTTGGACTTTTTTCTAAATAATTTTACGACGGCGCCTTTCTGCACCGCCGGATATTCCAATTAAAAAATTTCTCGCCGCCGATCCCACTTCCCCCCCCCCTCACATTTTGCCACCACATCTCCTTTATACAATTTTTTATTATATGAAGAAAATTTTTGTGATTCAACAATATAAAAAACGAGCATCCTTGATCTAAATGGAAGATATGAAAAATAGCAATTAGGTAAATCAACTTCATATTTAAATTTTAAAAATATTTAACTAAAAGTCATTCAATAAAACACTACGGTTTAAGTAAAACAAATCATAAAGTAAACAATAATCATATTAAACGGTCAATTTTTGAAACAAACTGATGAACAGAACATAAATGAGCAGCAAAAAAAATTGATAAAAAATCTACTGCTTAAATTACCAGTTTTTAATCGATGCATTTCCAAATGAAAAATTTAAAGGTTCAATAAAAATTACAAAAATTATTTGGATAAAAAATCTAAAAACAATAGCATTGTTCAAAAAAGACAAGCGCAAGAATGAAAAAGGATTTGGAAAAGAATTGGAAAAATAAATGATCATATTATTAGTCGAATCTAAAAATCTCCGTATCAAAGCATTATTTAAAGAGACGCTCACTTAAGTTTTGTGGCATTAGGTCATATGTATGTAGATATATATATGTAGATTTCCTTCAAGTTTTATTAATATTGGCAGAATTTTGGTATTTTTTGTGTTTGCCCCCCCTTTTTGCCAAAATAGCAAAGGTAAATCCTCAAATTATGCAAAAAATATTGGCCCTTCTAAAAAAATCAAAGTAAAACTTTATACTAAGTTACCACTAAGCATCTCAATTAAAAAAATAACAAAGAAATTATGTAAAAATGATAAAAAACCAGTTATTTACTAAACTAAAAATTGCTAGCCATGCCAAAGCTTGCGGCTTTTATTAAATATTTAAGCATTAGTAGATAAACCGAACCCTTAAATGATTTGTTTGAGTCGATCTCAAAGGCAAAGAGTGAAGTAAGCGCCCATTTCTATTGCTTGAGGGCGATGAATGTTTTAATGTTTAAATATAAAGAAATGTATGTGATAAAATAATAGCCGTTTTAAGGAAAAGTAAAAAATTGATAGATGTCATAAAAAATGCGCAATTGGTTCGGATCCCGTGAATTATCCGTACCAAGCTACAATTTTTCCTTAAATTCTTGTAACCGCAAATATGAAATATACATCCTTTTTTCAAAATCGAAAAGGCATCAACGTAATCTTACCTGGAAAAAAATCAATAACTATTTAACATTAATAAATGTCGAAAAAAGGATAGAAAAATAAGTCATTAAACACTCGCTACAGCAGTAAAAGATTTAAATAAAAATTAGTCTAACAATCGGAGCAAACAGTTAGAATGAGTGAAGCCATAAACTTGTGTTAATATCACTATAAATCCAAAAAATCACAAAAAATGAAAATGAAAACAAAGTTAAAAAATAAATCAAACAATTATATTATGATCTAGCAGTTAATCAGAAGGGCTATTCCCTTACATTAATATAAATATAATAAAAGTAGTTTTTTATATTTTTACGTATGAGTGCTGCGGATGTTTGTAAGTGCGACCCGCCATTGTGGGCGCATTGAAATCATATCTCAAAAAGTGACGTTAGTGATCATTTGCCTCACTTAGCTGCCAATTACCGAAAATAAAAGAAAACTTTTATACTATTTCCAGAATCATTAAAAAAATTTTAATTGCTTTCTAATTAATTAACCAAATCCAAGCAATAGTTGAAAGTTTTATTTAACTTCTAAATTGTTAGCATTGTTAAAAATCAAGTCAAAACGCATTTCAACGCACAATAAATGGTATACATATAAATGATTAGACTTTGCTTCTTATTTGCGAATAAATATTCTAAAAAATTTAAATTTAAAATAAAATAATAAAATTAATTATATAAATCAAATCCAATTAGAGAAGCTTCAAGAAGAACTTTTTATTATAAAATTTAATTTAAAACGCACTTTTACCGTCCTATTTTCATCAAAACAACGTTACTGTTTAGCAGACATATGGAAACACCAAAATGAGAAGTAGGAAAAATCAAAATTGCCATTTCGGCGCGTGAAATAGAATACTGAAGAAAAAATGGTGAGTGCAGGTTTAACTCTTCGGAGAACCAAATTAAAAAACGGAAAATTTAACTGTCTTATTGTAATTAAACGCAACAAAAGGGAAGTGTTGGGGTACTGTAAATGAGAAAATATGCTGTTGTGGAATTACAGCGAAAGTGCCGAAAAGCGCCGCCGTAAAATATTTAGAAAAAAGTCCAAAAATTCTCAAAACAATATACTGGTTTTTTGCTATTGAAAAATTTACACTTCATATAGTATTCTTTTTAATTGATTTTCATAAAAAATTTTTTGCAAAATGGGATTTAGGTATGCCTTCGGAAATGATGCTTTTTTTGTAAAGTTTTCAAAAAAATTTATACTAAATTGAATATATTCATCGCTTCATTGAAATAAAATTTCCATTTTCCGGGGTAAGAGACATTCTTAAAGACAGAAAAACAACAAAATTAGGATTGTTTGCAAAATAAAAAAACCTGTGGGCAGAGAAAGAGACAAATGATGAGGGAGGGGATGAGAGCAGCGAATAGGGAAAAGAGAAAGAAAAATAAAGCTGAGGGCAGAGAAAGAGAGAAAAGATTAATATTAACTATTGAAATATGCATAAATTGTTTACAAAAGATACCAAATTTCAAGAACAAATCCCCAAAATTATGATTAGCAGAAACCTATGCCGTGATAAAATACAAAAATTCGATCAGAATTGGTGAATAGGCGAATGTTAAATATTGAACAGCCAGCCTTTATTTAATTTATTTTGCTAATAATAAAGCACTTTTTTCATTCTTATCTGTTGACTTGATTTTTTTAATAGTTTCACAGATTTTCTAATTTTTTTTTAATTAATTTTTTTATTAGTTCGCTTTTCCATTTTTTTGGTAGTTTGTTTTAGCGTTTGTCTTTTTTTTTTTTTAATTATATAGAATCTAAAAAGTTATCAAATTATTAATCTAACTATTTTAATCTAAATTAGAATTGTTTATTTTAAAATTTTACAATCTTTTTGTTGAAATATAGGCGCTGCACGTCGAAGTTGTTCGTCCTGCAGAATGGACACAGCCTTAACTTTTTAGCATAAACTGTCTTGCACAAGCTTCACAGAACATATGTCCGCAGGGTTTCAACGCGTACATAAAGGGTAAAATCTAAATTAAATCGTTTATTTTTCATAACTAATAGATTATTGGTTTTTATAAATGCTTATAAATTAAAATATATTTGACTTCAAAATTTTTTGATTTTATTAAGAGCATGAATTAAGTTTTATTTGTTAGAATTTTATATATTTTGTTAATAAAAATATTTTGCATAATAATCAAAAAAGAATAAATTCCATTTTTATATTTTGTATATTGATTAAAATAATAATTAATATAAGGTTAAAACACATTTTTTGCGAATCTTATATCATAATAGTTAAATCACAGGCATTTAATGGGCCTCAGAGCTGACCAGTCAAGGACACATTTGTGTCGGAATTTCGTTGGGACACTATAGTGTCGGAACTCCCGTCCGATGATCAAATAATTTGATCATTTGGGGAATTGATCGGGGAAGGAAAAGTGATTGGGAGGGTTCCACCAATGCACACCCCCCCCCCTCACAGCGGTTTGTACGCACCCCCTCCCCCTCATTTGTCACCCAAATTGCGGTTGTCATTAACAACCACACCCACTGGTCCCCCCAAAGTACGCCCAATTCGCCCAATTCCCCCGATCAATCACATTTCAATGTTGCGCACGAGCAACATTTGGCCCCAAAACCTGTCCCCCCGTCATCACCCGACCGTTAGGGCCACTTCTGAGGGCTATTTAAGCGATAGCTCTCCCCCAATTATTGTTCTTTTGGCGACACATTTCCCTGTGAATAAACTCCTGTTCATTCCAGTGTCCAACATCCCAATCGAACCCCTGCCCCGAATTCACACCAAAACTCCTTCTGTGGCCCTGTCCCCACAGAAAGTGGCGACCCTGAGCAAAGGACCTTGACGAACCGTGCAGCCGTGCCCGCCCGTGCGCGCCCGATCAGTGCCAACACCGTGCCCAAGTCGTGTCCAAATCGTGACCAACCGCGTCCGAATCGTGACCGCGCCTGACAACAGCATCAATCAAGGCCGTGAACCGGACGCCGACCATCAACTCGGCATTCTGGTGGAATTTCTGTAAAAGAAAAGCGGGAAAAAACCTGTGGTGATTGTCCTACGTGGCAATCACACCAGACCGAAATTCAAGAACCGTGCGTGATTGTCCTACGTGGCATTCACGCTCGGGGCGAGCAACCAAGGGGCTTACGTTGTTGTGCTAAGTGCCAATAACGTAAGCGGGCAACGGGCAAAAAGTGAAAACGGGGTAGGAGCGGTCGAACAGAGTTCTACGTGGCTCTGTTCTTCCAAATGTGCTGTTCGTTCTACATGACGGACAGTACATCACAACAATCCGGAACGTCCGGAGCGATCAGTTGTTGAACAACAAGTTCAAGCAGCAGCAGGTTCAAGCAGCAGAAATCGGTGAACAACAGGTTCAAGCAGCAGGTCGGTGAACAACAAGTTCAAGCAGCAAACAGGTTCAAGCAGCAGGTCGGTGAACAACAAGTTCAAGCAGCAAACAGGTTCAAGCAGCAGAAAGTTGGTGAACAACAGGTTCAAGCAGCAGAAATCGGTGAACAACAGGTTCAAGCAGCAGGTCGGTGAACAACAAGTTCAAGCAGCCAACAGGTTCAAGCAGCAGAAAGTTGGTGAACAACAGGTTCAAGCAGCAGAAAGCCGGTGAACAACAAGTCCAAGCACCAACAGCACATCAGGTGCACAAACTGCACGACGCCGAACAAGCCTTGGACAACGAGTCCAAGCACCAGCAGCACATCAGGTGCACAAACGGCACGACGCCGAACAAGCCTTGGACAACGAGTCCAAGCACCAAGCAGCACATCAGGTGCACAAACGGCACGACGCCGAACAAGCCTTGGACAACGAGTCCAAGCACCAAGCAGCACATCAGGTGCACAAACGGCACGACGCCGAACAAGCCTTGGACAACGAGTCCAAGCACCAAGCAGCACATCAGGTGCACAAACGGCACGACGCCGAACAAGCCTTGGACAACGAGTCCAAGCACCAAGCAGCACATCAGGTGCACAAACGGCACGACGCCGAACAAACCTTGGACAACGAGTCCAAGCAGCACATCAAGTGCTCAAAGCTGCACCGACACCAACAAACCTTGGACAACGAGTCCAAGGAGCACAGCAAGTGCTCAAAGCTGCACCGACACCAACAAACCTTGGACAACGAGTCCAAGCAGCACAGCAAGTGCTCAAAGCTGCACCAACACCCATCCAGCCTTGGACAACGAGTCCAAGCAGCACAGCAAGTGCTCAAAGCTGCACCGACACCAACAAACCTTGGACAACGAGTCCAAGCAGCACATCAAGTGCTCAAAGCTGCACCGACACCAACAAACCTTGGACAACGAGTCCAAGGAGCACAGCAAGTGCTCAAAGCTGCACCGACACCAACAAACCTTGGATAACGAGTCCAAGCAGCACAGCAAGTGCTCAAAGCTGCACCAACACCCATCCAGCCTTGGACCACGAGTCCAAGCAGCACAGCAAGTGCTCAAAGCTGCACCAACACCCATCCAGCCTTGGACAACGAGTCCAAGCAGCACATCAAGTGCTCAAAGCTGCACCGTCACCAATCCAGTCTTGGACAACGAGTCCAAGCAGCACATAAGTGCTCACGATACCAAACAAGCCTGGGCAACGAGTCCAAGCAGCACATCAAGTGCAAGCTGCACCGACACCAATCCAGCCGTGGACAACGAGTCCAAGCAGCACATCGAGTGCTCAAAGCTGAACCAACGGCCAAACAAGTCTTGGGCGACAAGTCCGAGCAGCACATCGAGTGCTCAAAGCTGCAGCAACCGCCAAACAAACAACGAGTCCGAGCAACACATCAAGTGCTCAGAGCGGCACAGACCTCAAAGAAACCCTGGACAACGAGTCCAAGCAGCGCATCGAGGGTTCAAAGCGGCAGCAACAACCAAACAAGTCTTGGACAACAATTCCAAGCCAAGCTGTACATCAAGTGCTCAAAGGCTACATCGACGCCAAACAAACCTTGGACAACGAGTCCAAGCAGCATTTCAAGTGCTCAAAGCAAGCAAACAGCAACCAACCAAGCCCAACCCTGTGCGTCAAACGTGCTCGAGCAAATCCGAACCCAATTAACGTGGAACCAAGCACAAAGGTTTCAGACAACAAGAAACGCCGACAACTGAGAGAGAAAGCACTTCTCAGACAGCATCAACGCAAAAAGCTATTCTCAAGCATAGCGCGGCTGCGCGCCACAGCTACGAATCCAGCAGCATCCTGGTCAAAGAAGGCTGAACTCATCGACCTAACGTTGGACAGCAACGACAGCGATACCGAGGACAAACAGACACAATCCTCTCAGCAAACTCTTGAACACCAAGTTCAAGGCGTCCAACTAGCATCAAACTCACGAACGCCGAGTTCAAGCAGTACAACAGACAGCAAACTCTTGAGCGCCGAGCGAGGAGTCCAACCAGCAGCAAACTCTTGAACGCCGAGTTCGAGGAGTCCAACCAGCAGCAAACTCTTGAACACCAAGTTCAAGGCGTCCAACTAGCATCAAACTCACGAACGCCGAGTTCAAGCAGTACAACAGACAGCAAACTCTTGAGCGCCGAGCGAGGAGTCCAACCAGCAGCAAACTCTTGAACGCCGAGTTCGAGGAGTCCAACCAGCAGCAAACTCTTGAACACCAAGTTCAAGGAGTCCAACCAGCGCAAACTCTTGAACACCAAGTTCAAGGAGTCAAACCAGCTGCAAACTCTTGAACACCAAGTTCAAGCAGTTCACTAAGCATCACAAAGCCTTGATCAACGAGTTCAACAAGTACAAGCAGCACAACGACCATGTCGGCACCCATTCAGCAAAAATTGGGAGCCGCACTGAAGATCCTCTCAAACGTCAGCAGCGCAGTCAAGCTCAACCTGCAGCCGGACAAGAACCTGTCCAACCTTGAGAACGCCTTACTTCTGGAGTCGCAACTGGAAAAGGTCCAGAAAGAAGGGAGAACGCTAGAAATTTTTCTGGAGGATATCCGCGAGTCTTCATCAGCCTGGACCGACCTTCTCCGGAAATTCACCGCAACAGAAAGAGATGCCGGAGAAGCGGACTTCGCAGCATTTGACAAAAAGGAAAAGATTAACGACAAGGTCGAGGCCGCCGACACCAAACTCCGTGACCTCCGAGATTTGGCTGGGAAACTGACCGTCCAAGCCAAACTCTACCGCAGCCGAGCGAACAGCAGACCGCGAAAGAACTGCTCGAACAACACGGCAAAATACCCATGAAAGATTGGGCGGCCAAGGAACAACAGATCACGGCAGAACTGCTCGAACAAGAGGAGAAACGACACAAGAAATCCAGAGACAAGCAGCAAAAACGATCGAAGCAACAAGCCTCTGAACAGCTGATGCTTCAGCGACTCTTCGGAGACTCCCCGGAACAAGCCCCAGAACAAACGACCACCACTGAAGCGGAAGACAAAGAAAGCCGCTTCCAACACAACGAAAAGCGGATCAAGTGGTACAATCATCGGCAAGCAGCCGTCGATGAACTCCGGAGAAAGATGAAGCTTAAAAAGAAACAGCAGGCGCCAGCAGCAATCGAAGAGGACATCAACGAACCTCGCAAAGAGGACGAGCAACACCTTCAAAAGCTCATCAAAGATGGAAGCAAGGAAGCCCAACGAGCCTTGGAGGCATCAAAGCAGCTAACACTTCGGCAACAATCGCAACAACGGATGCACCACAAACCCCAACGCCGCGCATCAGACCTTCCAAAGAACGGCGAAAAGCTGATCGACTTTGGTAAACGTCTGTACGGAGACCATCTCGAATCTGCCTGGAAGCGACAACGAGCATTCAAAGAAATGCAAGAAATCCTGGAATCCAACGAATTCAAGCTCTACCAAGTCAACGGACAACAAGCGACCATTAAATGTTTCCTAGCTAATCAACATGGGCTCGGAGGCATATTTGTCATCAACCGCTTTGAATCGTTCAATCATCCAGACGAATTCGAATTTCGAACGGCACTTTCCGCATCGAAAGAAGCAACAGAGAGGCCGGAAGCACCGGAAATTATGATCGTCTCCCCGCCAAAACAAAGCGCGCCTCGACCGACAACGAGTTTAGCAGGCCGCGCGCCACCACGACCAGCGTCACCTGACATTGTGGTCATCTCGCCCCCACCGGAACAAAACCTGCCGCGACCGACAACGCGTTTTGCGGGGCATACGCCACCACCGTTTCAAGAATGGCTCGAGAAAAGGTGTCAAGAACAAAGACAGCATGTCCAAGACAAACCACTACGCATTGAAGCGTACCACCTTGCCGCCCACAAAGAAGAAACATTCGCCCCATTCGACATATTCCGGGAATGCGGCCCTGACCACACGTCTTGTGCCAAATCAGCAATCTACAGTGCATAGATACCAGCCTAATCCGTACGAAACATGGCAACTTCACGAGGATTATGCCCTCCTCGACGGACCAATGCAACGAGAAGCGGCCGAACATTTTTGGACGCACCAAGTAATCAACCAAAAGCGCCCTTTGTTCAAACCGGCAACACTCTTCACCACCATCGACCACTGGCGTAAATCTTGTGACCAATTCGCGGAATTGTTCCAGCCTCCATCAATGGCACCCATCAAATTCAAGCCAATCATCAATACCCAAACATCCAGCCCATTCCAAGTTTGGCTTGACGAGATCAACAACCACGCCAGTGACAAAGCTTCGCAAATAAAGGCCAAGATCCACTTTCCTAAAAGTCGGTATCTTAACAACTCAGAAACTATCGTCATCGGCGAATCCATTGCCGAAGCCTTTTCGCACAGCATGCGAAATGCCTTCTGGTTCTCGCACGCTGTGAAAAACCCACTCCGAGTATTCTTCGGCCCCCGGGTCCGACGACTGGTTTTCGCCTACGACGCCGACGTCGAAAACATCGTCCAATACTTGGCGCCAATCATCCATCCGTTATCCAAAACGGACATTGGAATGACCATCATACTGGGCAAAGAGGACAACTTGGATTGGCTGCAAAACAAGCGGAACATTCTCAGCTTGGCTCAAAGCTTCAAAATCGGCTTCTTCGTGTTCAACGGAAAGCCCGGCGAACTCTTGGCCATCTCAGAACGAATACAAGGCCAACAAGTGGAGGACATGGACCTGGATCCTACACCTTCAACTTCTGCTCTATCGAACTCATCCCGACCGAACCCAACGCCCAAAAAACGTTCGTCTGGACAAATGACTCACCGCGGAGGACCGACAGACGAGCCCGATCAAAAGAAAGGACGGAGGGGCCACCCACTTCGGACGCGCCTGCCGTCGGGAATGTCGGAACTCCCGTCCGATGATCAAATAATTTGATCATTTGGGGAATTGATCGGGGAAGGAAAAGTGATTGGGAGGGTTCCACCAATGCACACCCCCCCCCCTCACAGCGGTTTGTACGCACCCCCTCCCCCTCATTTGTCACCCAAATTGCGGTTGTCATTAACAACCACACCCACTGGTCCCCCCAAAGTACGCCCAATTCGCCCAATTCCCCCGATCAATCACATTTCAATGTTGCGCACGAGCAACATTTGGCCCCAAAACCTGTCCCCCCGTCATCACCCGACCGTTAGGGCCACTTCTGAGGGCTATTTAAGCGATAGCTCTCCCCCAATTATTGTTCTTTTGGCGACACATTTCCCTGTGAATAAACTCCTGTTCATTCCAGTGTCCAACATCCCAATCGAACCCCTGCCCCGAATTCACACCAAAACTCCTTCTGTGGCCCTGTCCCCACAATAGTTTAAATAATATTAATTTTAATGGGGCGCTTTAAATCAGCCATTAATTTTAAAAAGGCCGGAGTTTGTGTTTGAGCGATAACTCAATGACTTTATTTTAATTATTTTAATGAAAAAGTATGTACTTTTATTACTTTTTTTATTGACTAAATACAATAATATTAATTTTGAGACTAAAATTTTTTTATTAATTATTTGAATGTTAAAAACTCTGTGGTTTTGCACAATCACGTTATATGTTTGATGCAAATGAGAATCATCGCCGGATCGTTCATTAATCTATTAAAAATTCAGAACTTGAGGGATATTTAAAATAAATTTTAAATTTTATAAATTTCACATTTTTATCGTTTGTTTATTTACTAATATTAATCTCTGTGAGATTAGTATGTGCCTTGAGCAGTCGGTCCGTTTGTCTGTGTAATCCTTTCTTTAATGTGTTTATAAATAAATTCCATTTTTATATTTTGCATAATAATTAAAAAGACCACAATTGATTTAAATAATTATTTAATATTAGGTTCAAAACTTTCTGTTAATTTTATATCATAATAGTTAAATCACAGGCATTGAAATAAAACAATTTGCTTTAAGGTTCAAATTTGACATTTTGATATAAGACTTTTACATTAAATAGATTGAATTATCTGTTAAATCAATGATTGCTTTCTAAGAATAGCACCTTTGAAGAATTTTTAAAATTTATCTAATCATAAAATGGATTTTAAAATTACTTGAATGCTTTGCAGTAAATAAGTTTATGGGATTTTTGTTTTTTTACACTTTATATACATACTGTTTATAACAAGTTTGCAATTGAAGATTTTTTGTTTTGAATTTATTTTTTAACTGAACATTTTAAGATTTTTACTTCATCGATAACTAGCCTTTCAGTGTTATATGCTACTTTAATAATATTATAGTTAAATAATAATCTTATCTTTTTTTGGACGACCTTTATGGTATCTGCGTTAACGGAAATTTGCTATACCGATTCATATTATTACTAATAACGCAAACATTTATTTTTGCTTAATATTTTGCTTTTATTTTTGTTAAATAAAAGAAAATTTATTAAATGTTTTATTCTCTGGTATATAGCACAATAAAATGCAATCTCTTGGCTAGAGACCTGAACTCTTTAACAATTTTAACATAAGTTTTATAATCCAATAAAGAATTTTAAATATTAAGGGGAGGGGGGGGGGGGGGGGATTTGTGCACATATTAACGGATAAATTAGATTTTAGTGTAATTATTTTTTGAAATTATCCATGTTTGTACTTCGTAAGCGAAAAAAATTCGCCAGTTTTGTAGTCGCTCAGCATTTTTATTGTTATTAAATAACTGTTATTTAATTCTACAAAAAGTATCAACCCTTGGTGGGCTGAAATTTGCAATTAGATATCGTATTCACGGGTTAAAACTTTGATGCTTTTTAATACTATTTACACTGCAATTATTTTTAAATAATTATATTATTTTTAAGCAATTTTTGAAATATAAAAACATTCTTACCATGATAGCTGATTTTTGATTGTATCCTTTTTGATTAGAATTTTCTGTCTCCTTACTCTTTCTATTCATTATTCAACTATTCTTTTTACAATAACAAAGATATATCAGATGCCAATAAAAATTACATGAATCCAGAAAAACGATAACCGTCAGGAATACAACGAAATTCCGTTCCCATTTGGTTTATATAGAAAAAATAATTATTACCAAGATATTGTTAAAAAGGGTCTACTACATAAATTTAATTGCTCATATTCGCGACATGTTGTCAAGCACACATCAATGTCCATTTCGGGATGGACGCCAATGCTCTGAGAGTCGAAATTAATTTTTTTTTTTAATTTTAAATTAACTGTTTTATCTGTGACAAATCGGCGTTAAGTTGTTAATGTTGTTTCTCTTAGCAAACGGTTTTCAAATTAAATAAATATTTAGTTTCTCTTTTTAGTCTTGATAATCTTTGTGGTTTATATGTGGATTATATTTTATTAAAAAGTAATTTATAATTTAAATTGTTTAATTTTTGATAAATTTTGAATTTAAACATATATTAATCAAATTTATGAATTGAAGACCGTCAAATCAAAAAGGTGATTTTATTTAAGTAAAAAGCAATCATTTTTTATTATCTAAATATTCTACTGTGTGTCATATTTGTAAGTTAGAAATGTTATTAAAACATAACAGGTGTAGATTAGAGATTTTTAATCAATCACGATTTTGATTTTTATTTTAAATAATGTTAAGTTGACTTTGAAAAGAGCTTCACAATTTTGTTAATAATATTAAAATTTGTATTTGGTTAGCTTTAGTTCCTTTAACCAGCTTTGTCTGGAAGACTCAACATGATCACTTGATTGTCACCTTGGCCGATGAGAGAGATGTGAGTAATTAATAATTTATATTTTATTAATGTTTATTAGAGATTTTAATCCCACCACGATTTTTATTTTTTAAACAATAATATTATTCATATATTGACTCGGATCTATTAAATTTACTAATGCACTTAATGTT
The DNA here is from genome assembly GCA_018350325.1 of Globodera rostochiensis. Taxonomy (NCBI): domain Eukaryota; kingdom Metazoa; phylum Nematoda; class Chromadorea; order Rhabditida; family Heteroderidae; genus Globodera; species Globodera rostochiensis. The sequence goes on from JAEVLN010000018.1 coordinate 1,384,533, forward strand.
TTATTACTTTATTTTTATAAGAAATAACTTTTTAATTGTTGTTGACTTACTCCAGGCTTTACTCAGTTAACTTAAATTGTAACATAGTTAGTATTTATCAATGTTTCTATTAAATCGATTAAACTATCCTTTTTATTCGTTTAAATTGAACTCAATGTTAGAATTTTATTTTATGATCAATCTAGATGAAATTAAATATTTCAAGCAATTATTCATTTTTAATATTTGTATTAATATCGATGGTCTTCGAAAACTAGATTAAATATATTACTTTAATATTTATAAATAATGAAAATTAATCATTGTGGATTTTTTAACTCTTTGTTAACCGCCTCTGCAAGGGGGGAATTCGGCTGATTTTATTATAGCTTATTCGAAAAACCCTTAATTTACAATTCTTTTAAAATTATTATTTAGTTGCATTAAATTAAAACTTATTTATGATTAGGCTGTATCCCATTTTGTACGTTTTTATTATTGATTTAAACTTTAAATAATTTAATATAATCACTACTTGTCATTAAACCGTAGCTTAATAATTATTTTTCTTTAACTTAATCATTTGATAGTGCTATTTTATCTAAATTTAACTTATTTTAAAAAAGTTACATCACATCGTTGTCAAATGTTAGATTTTAGTAACTTGCAAATAATATTATATTTTTAAATTTAGTGTTTTTTTATCAATTATTGTTTAGATTTAATCGCATAACTCGTGTAGTAGATCTTTATTTTGATTTTTGTACTTTTATTTTCCTTACTATTTTTCAGAAAATTGCCAAACGCTTTGGAGTTGTTGCTTAACTAATTTGAAGGGCTCACTAATGGCTTTGATGAAAAGATTTCTCTGCATTAAATTTTGACAATATATTTTTATCAGTTGTTTTTATTAACGTTTATCAATTTGTTGATAGGGGTTCACATGAATTCATTTAAAATTTAAGAAAGACTTGTGTAAGCGATCAATTGTAAAATATCAAAGCTTTTGTTTATTTTATTAAATAACAAATTTTAATCAAAAAAGTTAATATTATAGGTTTTTTTTTCTTATATAAAAATAAATTCAATTTTAAATTAAGTATATTTTCGTAAATGATAAATTTTTAAGTAATTTTTTATAAATACTTTAAATTATTTATGTAATATTTTGCTTTTAATTTAAATATAATATTTTGCATTTACTAATAAGTTTTTTTGATGTCGATCTTGCCAGATTTTGATTTATTATTTGTATTTTTAATTCTTTCCTTTGATTCTATATTTAGTTGTATCAACAAACGAAAATTCACATTAAATTATGGTAAATAATTTGCTGTGTGTGCAGCATTCCCCCCTCCGCCCCCGACCTAAAAAATCGATTTAATTGCGCGTCATTTTTGATGTGCTGAGATAGCAATTCTTTTTGAATCGGTTCTTTTTATTTGAGTACATACTTTTATTATAAATTGATATTAGATTCCTAGTTTAATGTTATAAGTTTTATTGTTAAGTCAAACAAAGATTATTTTTATTTTATTAATGAGCAATTATTAAATAAACAAAATGGTAACTATTAAATTACACGATAAACTGTTTGGCCAGACCATCCGGAAAAAAGAATTCTACTGCCCAGCATAGAAATTCTGGCTAAAATAATTAAGCTGAATTGTAGAGTAGTGCACGGTCTGTTTAAACAGGGGGTCCCGCTTTTCAGTTAGGCCTGTTTTGCCACCCCCGGTTTTGGTTTTGAAAAATAAAGCTGCGGGCAGAGAAAGAGAGAAACGAAATCAAGGTGAGGGCAGAGAAAGAGAGAAAAGATTAATATTAACTATTGAAATATGCATAAATTGTTTACAAAAGATACCAAATTTCAAGAACAAATCCCCAAAATTATGATTAGCAGAAACCAATGCCGTGATAAAATACAAAAATTCGATCAGAATTGGTGAATAGGCGAATGTTAAATATTGAACAGCCAGCCTTTATATAATTTATTTTTGCTAATAATAAAGCACTTTTTTCATTCTTATCTGTTGACTTGATTTTTTTAATAGTTTCACAGATTTTCGAATTTTCATTTTAATTAATTTTTTATTAGTTCGCTTTTCCATTTTTTTGGTAGTTTGTTTTAGCGTTTGTCTTTTTTTTTTTTAATTATATAGAATCTAAAAAGTTATCAAATTATTAATCTAACTATTTTAATCTAAATTAGAATTGTTTATTTTAAAATTTTACAATCTTTTGTCAAATTAGTTCAACGGATGGTAGAAAGTGCATTTCATCTTCATCTCGATTAAAATAAAAATACATTTATAAATTAATATTGTTATCTCAATTAGATAAGTTATCAATGTTATATTCATTAATTTTTATTTATTTATTACACGAAGTTCAATATTCGCCTATTTGTTTATGTTAAATCTCAACATAAATAATTAAATGTTCCCTTATGTTTTGATTATAAATTTGATAATTATGATCTTGAATATGTCGCTTTAGCTTTTTTTTTTTTTGCTGTTCTTTGTTTAAATGAGTGCGCGACATAACAGTAAACGATTTAATCGTATTTTTAATGCTGTGTGCAAAGTAATGCGCCGCAACACAGATGTTGAATGGTTCAAAGTTGACGCTAAAACAAAATCTATGTAAATTTATTTGTTTTATTAAAAATATGAATGGAGGCCATGGTATTAAATTTGGTTGATCTACTACGAATTACTGAATGATTGTGTTAAATATTTTGGTAATTTTACCAAGACAATTTTTAAAGTTTTAAATTCTTTGTGCATTTTACAATTCATAAACTACTCATTAATCAATGTTAAAGTCGCAATTTTTGACAAGAGCTCTTCCAATTTTGTTGTTAGTATTTTGCTTTTGTTAATGAATCTATTTTTAACATATCGTGAATCACTAATTATTGAATTGATTTGATTGGTGGCCATGTTCTAAGATAAATAATCGTGTTATTTATTGTATATGTAAATATCACAATTTTTTGCGTTAATTAATTTATTTATTTTCGAACATTTTATTTGTTATTTAATTAAATACTGTTTATGAGCACTCATTCCTCCGTTTGACTAGATTGGTTCTTTTAATATGTTTATAAACAAATTGAAATTTTAATATTTTTTGATTAAAAAAAGCCGTATCATCATTTTACTTTTAGACCCTCAAACATGTTTGAAATTTAAATGATGGATATCTTTATTATTTTACAACTAAATTATCAGTTTCACGAACTTTTATAGTTATGAATATTTGCTTTAAATCGCATAATTTATGTCAGGGATGCAATTTTTAGGCTTGAAAAATCTCAAAATAGGCGGTTAATAAGTTAGAAAAGGTGCCAAATAGGCTCTAAAAACTGGGTGTTATAAGCAATAATAGGTGCGAAAAAACGGTATTTAAAATAACAATAATAACCTAATAAATTGTTTTTTAAATAAAAAATTATCAATCGTGTATTTTAGAGTTCGATCTTAAAAAAGGGCGATTTTATGGGATGCATTTGTGGGCAATAAAAACAATTTTGCCCCTTTTGGTCAAAATTTTAGAAATTTTTTTTCCAAAAAATTGTCTAAAATATGTTCTTTGATGCACTATATCGAATCGTTGATAAAAAATCAAAAAATTATAAAATTCAAAGCGGTTTTTGAATCGGTTGGAAAAATTTTTCTCGGCGGCGCCTATGATACGGTCTTCGAAAGTTTGCGGGTTTTGAATTTTTTAGGATTTACTTCTGGGGTAGGGGAGTCTGCAGTGCCGATAGGCGCCGCCAAAAAATTCTAATTTTTACTCAATTTGCTAAGAGATTTGCATCATAATTTTTAACAATGGTAGTATTTTTTGAAGCTTTTAAGAATGGGAGGGGTCAGCGGTGCCGATAGGCGCCGCCGGGAAAATTTTTGAAGATTTTAACAAGGTTAATTGCTCAAAAATTAAGTAAAATTGTCAAGAGTTACAAAATTTATGAATAAAACTCGATGGAACGAAATTTGGTTCAAAATTTATAATGAATAGTCAATTCTCATACGGAGCATCACAAATATTTTTTTATAATGAATCTTCAGTTTAGCTGAACATACTAAACATTTAAAATTTTTTTTTAATATTATTTTAATTTAATTTTAGTTTAAAATATAAATCAAAAAATTTGTTAATTTTAATATCTTCAACGGGCTTGCCGATCAACGCTTCCATAAACGCGTCAATTGTTGAATCCTCTACAAATTCGACGGAGAACTCTAGAAATATGTTTGTTTGTTAAATTGGTTTATTTCGATATAAAATTAGTAAATTTTTCAGAATACTCATAGGCTCTGTGTATATGAGGAGGTATACTTTCCGACTTCATATGAATTGTACATAATAATTAGTTTGCTAAATTTAGGTGAAATTTATATCAATTAGCTATCTAGATAATTTTTAGAATAAAATTTTTTATTTTAATAGCTTTTTAAAATTGGAATTTTTAAAGTTATCATTATTTATATATTTTTTTGTTTAATTTTAATTGTTTAAAATAATCCCTTTAATTGTTTTAAAATTTATTGATTAATTTTTATTCATTAAGTATTACATTTTTTCATTTTGAGTTTATTTACCCAATAATTTGGCATTTTAATAATTGCATTAAGGCTAAGTAACCATTTGTTTAATTGAAATTTTGTTTGCTAATTTTAGCTTAACTTACTTTAAATGATTTTTATAAAGAATTACATATTATAAGCTATTCATATTAATCTGATTATTTTAGTTTAAGTGGTTGAAAATCGCGACAGTGCTATGTTATTTAATTTTAATAATTTTATTTAATTGTTTTTGTTTTAGAGGAAGATCTTATTCATTCGCATATATAATAAAATTATGTTATGTTTTCATTTATTAAATAAAACAATTTTGAATACATTGCGCGCAGCACATAAATCCATGCCTCTAAGCGGTCCCGTTTCTTTCATTTGATGTGCTGTTCTATGAATCTCGCGTCATCCAGAGTATTAGTTAAATGATCCGGTGCGCTGTATTATTTTTATTTATTTATTTATACATTTTGTAATCGCATTTATTTAACGATCTTTTTATATTTAACTTTTTATTAAAATCGTTATAAAATTTATAGTAGTTTTTTGGCATTATTTTTAAGTCAATTACAGTTACAGTTGTTGGTATAAAAGTTTATAACTAGACTGTTCGTTTATTCAAGTTTTAGAAGTATAAAATAAATCAGCAAAACATCAAAACAAATGTTTTGTTTTATGTTGGTAGCTTTTAAGGTAATTTGAGTTTTTAATGGAGTTGCAATAACATTAAAACTAAAATTATTTGATTATTTACAAAAAAAGTCGCGAAGCAAAATTTGTTTTTATTATATTTTACTTTTTAAATGCTAATTTTTTTAAGCATATGAATGGATAATTAAGAGACTTTGGAATTAACGTTGCGGCAAAACGGAATTTTTTTCTGCAAAAACTACAAGCGCAGAAGTCGCAAATAATTTCATGTTATAAATTGGTTTAAATATAAATCTCGACAATTGTAAACAAGAAATAGATAACTATTTGTAGAACATAAATCAGTAGAGCTTGTTCCTCAATCTGACAAGTTCTCTGCTTAAAATATGATTTGTTTTTACTTTTCTGAATCGTATATAAAATAACAGAAAATTTAAATTAGACTTTTTTGGAGATTGTTAAAAGTGAATGTTTGTTCCAATTTATATTTTATAAAGGCGTGTGATAATTGTTTTACAATTTAGTTTTACAAAAATATTTCAAATTTATTTTGTTTGCTAATTTCAAAATCAGCATTTTGTCTTTGTTCCAGTAGAGCTGGCACCGAGCATGTACTTGCCCTCTTTATTTAATATGGCTTTGTGTTAAATTGATTTTCCATTAGCATTTCTTTCATATTTATTTTGAATTTAATTTCTTGACTTATAATCATTTATAATTTGAGATTTAACATGCATATTCATTATCTTTCTTTATCATCATTTTCTTTCTTATCTCGTTAGTTTTATTTCTATTTGAAAATTTTTGCGCTGCATCGCGGTAAAATTAGTTTTATAAACAAAAATATTAATTTCTTAAAAATTCACGATTACATGTTCGACGCTTAACTGGACGATTTGTTAGTGCCTTTTATTAATTGCTGTTGATGAAGATATTTTCAAATTAAATTTCAACAATCTTTTTATCAGCGTTTTATTAACGCTTATCAAATTGTTGATAGGGTTTGAAGAATTTGTTAATTTAGATATTTTGTTGAATAAATGTTTAAGTTTAAATCATTCCACCAAAATCGGTGTTAATTGTTAAAAGTTTTATCTCTTAGCAATTGGTTTTCAAGTAAAATAAATATTTAGTTTGCAGGTCTTTTGTTGTCTAGCCACATCTCGTTTTCCTCTTTGCTTAGGATTGGTGACAAATAAATTATAAAACTCGCGTGGAGCTGCTTGCTGGAGGAACTTTGCCACCAAAAGATTTACGGTTGATAGTATTTATAAATTGATTTAATATTTGTTTTGGGAATTATTTGGACTTATAATCATTTTTACGTATTACTACTTCTGTGTGTAAACTTTTCTATTTTAAATAAATAGATTAAATTTTTGTTTTTAAATTTATGACATGGATTCAATGACTTAATAATATTGCAGCATCTTCATTCACTTTTGAACTATAATATTTCTAATAACATTTAAATTTTTTTTTGTGATTTTCGTTGGCCACAAGTCTTTAGGGCACCGAGTCATTTGCGCACTAATTCCGAATTTTTTTTAAAATAATATACCTATTACGAAATAGGGTAATACTGTGGTTTGTATCCTCCCTAAAAAATAATTTTTGTTTCAAAGTCAATAAAAAAGTATTTCAGGGTATTCAGGTGGTGTAGACTTACGTTTTGACCAAATGAGACCCTGAACCCGAAAGTTCTAAACTTTCCAATTTGTTCGAATTCGGGCTCGGGTTTGCATTTGGTCTAAACGGAAGTCAGATTCAGACTCTACACCACCTGAATACCCCTAGAAATTCTTTTTATTGACTTTGAAACAAAAAATTATTTTTTCAAAACAGGGAGCCCACAAACCACAGTATTACCCTATTTCGTAATGTATTATTTTTAAAAAATCCGGAATTAGTGCCCAAATGACTCAGTGCCCTAAAGACTCGGTGCCCAAATGACTCGTGCTCAAATGACTTGTGCCCAAATGACATGGCTCCTACAATTTAAGCACACTGCTTGCATGCCCTGGTTTAGGATTTAATTCTTATGTTCTTTGATTTCAGTGGTAACTTTAACATGTAGCATTTTTCTCTTGATTGATTCGATGTTTTAATATGTTGTGTTATTACTATAAACAATAGTCTTTATGCGTCAATGTATGTGTCTTTTATAGTTGTTTTCATTCAAATAGCATTTTACTAAAAAGAGAGAGTCAGACGACGAGAGTAATTTAAGTATCAACGCACCCCATCTAAAAATTGTTTTAGTCACTTTTTTGAACATTTTATTTTTTGAAGAAATAGTGTACTAAAAAGAGAGAGTCAGACGACGAGAGTAATTTAAGCCGCACCCCATCTAATAAGTACTTTAATAAATTTAAGTTCCATTTGTTTTGTATTTTTCTGGAATCATTTTCTAATTAATGAATTCAATAAACTGGTTAAGATATTTGTTGCTTGCAATCTCAAATTAATTTTTTTTTTAACAGCGAGCGTGTATACACATACATCCCATTCATTCTTTTTTTTTAAGTATGTAATGTTTTTTTGTTTTATAAAATCATTTTGATCAATTTAAATTATACTTTAAGAAAAAGAACTTTGTACGGCATAATGTTTAAAAAATATATATAATTTTTGTTATACATATAAATTCATGAAAAGTTTGCAAATTAAATTATCGATAGCATAAAAGTTTTCCATTACCAATTTAATTCAACAAATTTATGAAGCTTTTATATTTAATTGCCATAACTCATGCTCTCCGAACGCATCCTAAATGTCCCGCAACTTGGGAGTTCAATATTTGCATATCCATTGCCTATTTTCTAAATCGTTTATTTGTAAAATTGATAACGAGAGGTTTGATTACCAGTAGTGCATTTTTTATTTATTTTGGACAAAAGGCGTATTCGAAAATGTTATAATATTATGCATAGGATCGGAAAATAATTGGCCATTTAAGGCAAACAAAATTAAAATGTTTAAATAAAAATTTTAAAAGATAATTTTGTACAGCTGTATCTGGTTTATGTAAGAGATAAACTCAACAGTTGCCCTTCAATCAGTCTGGTAAACGGCAACGGCATTTTCACCATTTGTAAGCAAGTTGCACAGGGTTTTTTAAAATTACTTTTTTTATAAATTTGAAAATGTTGTTTCTTTTTCTAAAATATTTTTTTCAAAATATTTATAAATTTTTGTTTTTTTATAATAATTGTAAAATAAGAATTGTTTGCTCTTTTTGATTTACATTGTATATAATAATTTACATTTACATTTAGTTAAAATTGTCGATAAACGATTTCCGTATACCTTTCTTTTCTATATATTTTACGTTGAATATAAAATAATTAAACTTTAGCTTATTTTAACACTGACTATAATTTAATAAGGATTTATAATTTTTCGTGTTTTCCGGAAATTGACCAAGTTATGTCGTTGCTTCTAACTCCAGCGTTTGGTCTTGGCGAATTGTCATCAATCTGCTCAACAAATTTTGCAGACAAAATTATTTATTTATTTTTCAAATTTTTTTTCAGTTTCTTGGTGTAAACGTTTTGATTTTTAGATTTATTAAGAAACTTCAAATTTTGTCCTAAAAAAGGCCGAAGATGCAATTAATTGGCAGTTGCCATGCAAAACAATCGAGGAACTTCCATCCATCCTGTTTGTGACATTTATCTTTATGATTGAAAACCAGTATTGAACGAAGCAAAACAATTTTTTATTGATTTTCAAGAAGTTTGTTCTTTATACATTTTTGTATTGAAAATTTTTTGTTAGATAATACACCGGTCTTAAAACGGTGCAATTCAACCGTACTTTGCATTTTTATTGATCGCAGTTAAATGCCGACATTTAATTATTTGTGATGCCATATGGTGAAATGCCTAAAAAATAAGCAGAAAATTTAATTAGTTAAGTTGGCAACAAAATATCTGTCACTAATAAGAATTTTTGTTTTCAGCCATGGAGGAGTGCCGTAACACCGCTTTCCACGAAGCCGGCCATGTCGTAGCTTCGATCCTCATGTCGGTACGATCCCTCGGATACCATAGTTTATTCGCACTTTTTATGGATAGGGAGCAAAATTTTCTTAATTTAATTGTAGAAAAAAATTATTTGGTCCTCTGCTAAAAATTAGCCAGAGACAAAAAATGCATTAATATGTAATATTTTATTATTAATTTATTTTTTAAATGAATATTTTTCACATTCACTGTCATCTTATTATGTTAAGTGATTTCTTCGATCAATTTCATTATTCAAACTTATAGTTACGTTTTTTGCGCTCAACCGTTTCTTCATCGAATATATAATTTTTAATACCGCCACATTTTATCAATTTAATTTTTATTGTCAGAAAATATCAAAACATTTCTTAATCATATAATTTTTATAAAATATAAAGTCACTTCGTTAGTCATTATTGTTTTTTAATATCAAGCCTATTCTTCGTCGATATAATTTTTTTGAAGTATAGAACCGGGTCTTTATAAAAAAATATCAGTCGCTTCATGTAGATATTTAAAAAAATCAGATTTATGAACAATTTCTTCATTAAAATAACTTTTTGTTTTAAATATCAAGCCGCTTGTCGTATCATTTGGCGAATTAGAATTCTTGTCAAACACCACTATTGTAAGTCTCTTTGTAAAACAGCAAAATTATTATTTTGTTTAAATTTTATTTTCTTCTTGTTTTTATTTTTTGAATATCTCCAAGTGATAATATTAGTTCATCATTTGTTTTAATTTTAATAAAATAATCTTAATTTATTTGATAATAAAATAATTTTACAATTTTTTCTCTTATATCTTCTATTATAAAGCTTAATGTTCTGCTGAGGATCCGATTGGTAATCTTTTTGGTTTCGGTTGGAGGTCCGTGGTTGACGTAAAATCCACAGTTGATCGTTTCAACAAGTCTGTCAATACCGGTTTTTTTTTTTGCAAATTTCAACCATTTTTCTAAAGAAAATTAGAATTTTTATTCCCCAAAACCCTCGATCCAATTTAATATTATTGTTTTTAATAAATTTTTGAAATTCAATAATGATTCGAATTAATGAAGGGCAAAAAAAAATTTTTTAAAAAAATATATATTTAAAAAAATTTTTTAAAAAAAAATATATATTTTTGTTCCACTTTCGAAGGGTCTCTTTCGTTTCGATTTCGATAATTTCGAGGTTTTTCTTTCGGTTTTCTTACGAAAATCGAAATAAAAAAATTTCGATTTCGAAAAATTTCTCTTTCGACTCACCCCTGTTGTCGATGGCCCCTATTAAACTTAATTTTTATATTTTAATTCAGAAAATTTATTCGTGTATATGTTGTATAATTAAAGTTTATATTGGTCGTCAATTGCTGTTTCTTTGCCAGGATGTCTTCCACATCATACTTGTTTGTGCGGGAATTCAATTTAAAACAATTTAATTCACATTTAAGAGCTGATGTCGTTCCGCATCCCCAATCTGAGCTCATTTAGCAATTTGTGGTATTTATTTTAATTTCATATTATTTTTGTTTTATTATCATTATTATTGTTTATTATTTATTTTATTATTATTGTTTATTTTCGTCATTTCAATAATCCTTTTCTTCGTCACCAAACGACCGGACTTAAATAAAATTTTAAAATGCTTATAAAGAATTTTTACCCGTCGCAACTTAAGACATAATTCACTTTTGGAAAATGTATTTAATCCGGAAAAAGGACCTTAATAAAAATAACAAGTAATGCCAAGTTGCTTATTTTAATTGCTGAGTCTGCATATTTCTTCATAAGGGTATTTTTTACTCAACTCACCACCAACTCAGATTCAGTTTATCTTTTAAATTATTACAAAAGTTTTGTTTTTTTAATTTGATTTCAAAAGAGTTTAATCGTTTGATTTCCAATATTCGATTTGCTTGTTAATATGAATTCTCTGACTCTTTATTTTGAACATAAAATAATTTAAATTAAAAAGTAATTTATAGATAATTGAAAAATATTTAGAAGCCTAAAGAATTAAACCGCAAAAATAATTAATTTGGGTGTTGGTGTTTCAACTCGGAAAATTATTTGTAAAATATTTTTAAGTGCAATTATTCTTAGAATTTAGTTAGAACTATACTGCTCCACAAATATTTGCTAAATAAAACTTTTTTTTATGATATCTTTTATAATAAATAGCAACTAAAAATTATACCTTTTCAACAGCGGTTTATTGCTTAGGATAGACATTTGTAATTAAAATGTAAAACATTAAAATATATTTTATTTTTTATGTCATTTGCAGTTATTTGCTCACACTTTTCAATTCTTAACAATTATCTATAAATTATTACTTTTATGAATTATATTAAATATAATTATTATAAATTTATTTATAGTCATCATATTTTTTTAATTAGTATAGATCCCACCAAATAAACATAATTTCCCTGGCATTTGTGCAAGAGACTAGAAGATGAAGTGAAGAATTCCCTTTTCTCTGTTCAATTTTTTTAAGGGACTTTTTGTAAGTAATTTTTTCTTAAAAAATAAAAGGATATAAACTAACATATAAACTGATATAGTAAATTGCATTGGCATCATATTATTGCGGTTTTGATGTATAATTCAAAAATACATAACCATTTGTCGTTCGTCTTTTTCCGCAGCAAAAATTGCAGATTATAAGAAATTTATATTTACGCTAATATTCGGTTAAAAAATTATTTGTTTTCAGTGCAAATGTAAAAAACATCATCTCAAATTTTATTTAATTAAAATTCAGTATTTAATAAGAATAACAAGTTTATTTTGATACACCTTTGCTTTTCTTTGTTGATCTACTTATTATATTAATATTAACGTTATCTTGAACTTATGAATCTATGAGTTGATATTTTTTTAATTATCTTTTTTTTCTAATGTAGTTTTAATTATTTTTTTCTAATTTGCATGATACATATAGAACTAAATTATTTTATAATTCAACTGCATTTTTTCAAAGATGAGCGGCGGGAAAATTGCAGTTATAAGCCACCAGAAGCCAATTCTTCTAACCGGAACCAGTCGATGTGTGGCGGTACTAGCTGCGCGCTTGTACACCCATTGAATATTTTGGTATACAAAGAACATATGTTTAAAAAGGAAAAAAATGTCTGGAAAAATTTGTCAAAATATACCCATAATATTTAAAAATTTAAATAAATACTTGCACAAAGCTACGATTATTAAAATATTTTGCTGATTTCTGTGCGCATATTTAATATTATTTTTTGAATGTTTTTATTAAAAGTGTTTATTTTATGTGCTTGCTTCAGAAAAGTTATTTTTTTCATTATAAAACATCAATTATATGAAATCTTTAGCTTTAAAAATATATTTTAAAAATTACTAAAAATATTTTATTTTGTGTGTCTGCTTCAAAATGGCTATAATGCCTTAATAATTGGCACGATTTGAAGAAAGCCTTTTTAACAGAATTTTTGATATAGTGTACAAAATTGAGATTGGTAACGATTTTTACGCCCAATTCAGAGATGATGACATTGTTTGAGAGGTAAGCGGAAAGATGTTAATGCGATATGAATTTTCAGGATTGTTTTCCTCCAAAAGTAAATATAGAAATTGAGAGGGGCCAGTCTTGCGCATATTTTTGTAAAGAATCTATAGGGCACATTGGAATGAAGTGAAGTTTTATTTTGGTAGTGGGAGGGGAGAAAGATTGGAAGATTTTAAGACCATCTGCAATTAATTTTATGCCAACATCATAGTGAAAATAGTTGGAGAGTATATGATGATCAGCAATGGGCTAAGAATCAATCCTTGGGAGACCCCAGATGCTATATTGCATGGGTTTGATTTGAATTCTCCAGATTTAACAATGAATTGTTTATTTGATCGTTACTAAATTTAAGTTTGCCTTTGATGCTTAACAACAGGAATAGGGTCCCACTCTTGCGACACTGTTCATTGTTTAAATTTATTATATAAATTATTTTAGTATTTCTATATTAATGTACCTTTTATACATACACTTCAATTGTTTCATTTTAAGTCTAAAATTGATGATGTTGTTTAGTAATCTTTCCTTGGGTTTTCATATATATAAATTTCTTAATTTTTCCCGTTTACGGAATTTTTCGATTTGTTTATATTCGAATAATTTTCAAGTTGTTTATGGAATTTAGTACGACTGTACGACTGCTTAATCTTTTAAATAAATTATCTTGTTTGCATGTGTTAAAAAATTTAATTTTAATTTCCTCTTAGTTAATATTTATTTTATATGTTGCTGTTAGTTTTTTTCGACCCTGAACAACTCTGTCACGGGCAGGTGAAACCTTCTTGGCGTTACCTTGTATTAGTTATATTATTAAATATTATAAATTAATATTATTTCAAATTATTTCAAATTAAAACAAATATCAAAAGACAATATTTTCAAAATTACCTGTACATATAGTCATTTGAAATTTCATCATTAACTAAGGTCGTGTGAGATTTATTTGGTGCGTTACATTATTTGAGAATAGTTTTAAACATAAATCAGTTGATGTTTCCTTTTGTACATATTTTTTGATGCTTTATTTTTTGTCATGTTTGTGTTTAGATGATGAGATGTTAATTTCTTAAGAAATATTGTTGCTCTCCTCGAATCTGTTTCTTTCCGCATCTCGGGATCAATGATCTGATCTACACAAAAAAATGGATTACGACCCAACCATAAGGAAACGGTGTTTCATTTTAAAATCATAACGGTTGTTTTGATTAACATTCCCTTTTGATTTATTTTTATTTTTTGTGATTACTTTATCATAAATTTTATTTTCATTTTCAATTCTTACATTAATAAATTAAGGTTATAAATTTATTTCTATTAAAATAAAATTTTACTATATGAATGGGATTTAATCGAAAGAAAACTAAACATATTTATTATTATTGAGACAAATATCATACATACTTTGAATAATACCTAAATTATAATTTATATACATTTTTTTAATGACAAGATGACATTTACAGTTTGAGCCGAAATTCAAATAATTTTTGTTTTAATCTTTGAAGTAATTTATGTAATAATTTTAAATGATTTATTTTTTGAATAACAAATGTCAAACACAATTTTTTGTTTAATTGTTAAATGATGTATTTGGTCTAAAATGTGTTCGCTCTACGAGAGCATCGCGAATAAAATCGATGATTTATATTTTGTATATCTGCATTAATTGTTTTAATTATTATTGTTTTTAGATACTTTAATTCATTTTTAAATAACTTTAAAAAATTCTACGGGATGGTTACTGTTTATTTATATTTAATGATCTTTGAACTATGAATGCCATGGCATCAAAAGAATCTCGACGATTTTGGATCGACCACTCTTCGAAGATTTCAAATGCCTTCAAAAACTTTAAAATTTTATTGATTTTAAGACTTAATAATTTTATTTAATAATTTGATTTAGAAAAGCCAAAAAAAAAATTTTTTTGAATTGAAGGTTTACCCCTTCTGTACATGTCGTCACGTTGACGACTGTCTCGTCAACCAGCTGCTGAACTTGATCCAATTGGTCGTGATCGCCGGTTCACAAAGGAATAATTCGGGCACAATATATTGGCGGTTTCTGCAAAAGGGGAAAATTCTCTATTTGAATTTTTTGTTTCAAATTTATTCATCATTTTTTAAAAGTTTTTAGATTTTGAGTATTTTTTTACTTGTTACTCGATGTGTGTTGGTATACGGTAAAATCATTTTACAGAATTTTATTTTTGATCGAAAAAACTTGACACAATTTTTCATTTAAACATTATTTTTTATTTGTCATCGGTTTGGCTAATTTCCAACGTCATCATTACTTTTTTTGAAGATTGTTGGTATTAAATTATAAAATTTGTTTTAAGAATGGTATTTGTAAAATAATTCACATTCCGCCACTTCCTATACAAAGTGTCGTTTATATAACAATAGTTTTTTTATTTGTTACATAAAATAGCTTTTTTTAATTTATTTATTTTTATTAGCATTTATTGATACATCAGATTTATAACATCATACTTTTGTATAATATTAATTTATAATTAATTAGTAGTTTCTATTTATTTTACTTTAGCTTCTGAATTAAATGTAAGCATTCAAAATTTTTAAATTAAATTTTAAATGGAGTCATTTTTGTCTACTTCCATGACACATATCCGGAAGTTGTGCTTAAGGCTGTTACCATGTCCGAGTTAATCGGGTTTTGTTTTGTTTTAGCACTTTTTAATGTGTTAATTCAAAAGATGTTTTTTATATATTTTTTTTAATGCCTAACCTACATTGTGTAACGCGCAAATTCTACTGTCTTTTGTTCACACAGTAAAATATTGATTTTGAAATTTGCTGTTTTGTAATTAGATTTTCACTTGAATGGCCGTAGCTCTGTAGCTGTAACTTTCAGAGAATATATGTTTACTTTCTATTTTTTTATATTTATCATTTTGTTTTCGCTAACCTTCTCAATTCACCAATCAAAAGTTTTAATTATTAAATTATTGCAATGTTATCAGTTATAATTCTCATAAAAAATTTAATAATTTGCTATACAGATTTCTGCCAGTTGCTATAAATATACCCACGGCGGTTCCTTTTCCTCGCCAAAATTTATAAATTCATTTTTTTTTAGTCTTTTATAAAAATATATATATAAAATTGTAACATTTTAATATTCTTTTTTTTTTGTTTTTTTAATAATTGTTATTGTAATTTACTGTATATGAATTTAGCTCTATTGTTGTGTCGTTAGGACGCTGATGAAGTTACATAAATTGTTTATATTTTCTGTTTTAATATATTCTAATAATTTATTTTATGCCCATTGTTGAAATATCTTTTTCATGTTCATTCCTCCAAATAATTCGAACAAAACTGTAGTCGTCGTACATCTTCGTGACTGATGATATTTGGTAACTTGTTTATGAAACTTTTGTGTTTTAGTTTTATAATTTTATACTTTAGTCGATACATCATCGTGTAAATTAAATTGATTATTATCTTATTATTTTCTTATGGTCATCCTAGAACAATTTTTAAGAAAATTGTTTATAAAGATTTCCATTAAAAACAGTAAGAAACCGCTTTTTAAAATAATTCTAAAACAACTTTTTTCTTAACTTAAAAGTTTATTTCTCAAATGGAGGGCATCCAAAAATACCAGAAAATGTTTCTAATATTTCTAAAATTTCTAGGAAATTGATATATAAACTATCATATAATACAAGTCAAAAACAAATCAGAAAATTTGATGGAAGAACGCCCATGAGTCCATATTTTACTTACAAATTACATGCGATGGCCGCTAACATTGATTTTGAAATTAAATTTTATTTTTTTCTTTATCAATTATTTTTATTACGTCTTTTAGTAGAAATGATATAATAGAATTTTTAATATTCAATTTGTATTGTGTTGAACGCTTATGCAAATTACTTTAAACTAAACAATCTTTTTGATGAATTAGACTATTGTTTGGTCAAATATTCTGATAATGTAGAAGTCAGCGGACTTGAGTTTCAGGCTGAGAAGATCATGGGCTATTGGAAAAACGGACATCATTAAAATGCAATGTACAGTACCCTTTCTTTGAGAATTTAGGTACCGTATATGCTCTTTTAATTGCACCAGCGACATTATTTTTCAACCTACTCAGAAAGGGCGACATTCTTGGTGGGTGGATAGAGCACCCCTGGGTTCTTAAATAAACTGTTGTCATTTTTTGCCAAAAACCCTCCGGGGAAGAGATATGAGGCTTTAAACTTTAAATATTTGCAATAAATTCATCTTTTAATGTAAGCCGCTTGTCTGCTTTCGTGGCACAGTGACTGTGCTCTGAATTCTTTTTTTGCCCTTCCCAGGTTCGAATCCCCGCGGTGCAAATATTTTTTTCAATGTTTTTTGTGCTTTTCGATGTATTATAACTTAAACCAAATTCCTCTGTAATTATACAAATTTTTTTTATTATATTAAAATTTTTATTGATTTTCACACATATGATAATCTTCAAAAAAATGTTTGAAGCACAAAAACAATTCGCAATATGCGCATCGGAGTAAAATGTAATTTTCACAATTCATTATTTGGCAATTGTCGTTATCTTTGGGCAGTTCAAAGCAATATTTGACTGGGTGTTCAAATTTTGGCAATGATTCGTTCCCAAAATAGCCCGCTTTTTGCCATGCAAAATTAATCCAAGCATTAAATCTATCCGCTTGCAAGTGATTATGAATTAATGATTGCAATTTGACAATGTTGTCCCTATCATGAAGATTGCATTATATCATAGACAAGGACAAACTGTGTAATTTTTCGGGTAAATTCCTTCCACATTCTAAATTCAGGGAAAAGTCCAGTTTAACTTATTAAATTTCACCGAAAAATATAGACAATTTGGATTTAAAAGAGCAAAGAATAGAAATCGATGAGCAACGCAGTGTCGAAGATGCGCTAATTTATTCATCGAAAAGCACAAAAAACATTGAAAAAAAAATTTGCACCGCGGGGATTCGAACCTGGGAAGGGCAAAAAAAGAATTCAGAGCACAGTCACTGTGCCACGAAAGCAGACAAGCGGCTTACATTAAAAGATGAATTTATTGCAAATATTTAAAGTTTAAAGCCTCATATCTCTTCCCCGGAGGGTATTTGGCAAAAAATGACAACAGTTTATTTAAGAACCCAGGGGTGCTCTATCCACCCACCAAGTTTTGTTCGGATCCGCCACGGACACCCGAAGACCTTCCTTTGTTAGTACTTTGATCACAAAGTGCTATTTAAAAGATTCGAGATCTGACATAAATTCCCTGGCTTGACGGCGCTTTGCAACAATCATTTATTATGAAATTTCATTATAAGTGACAAATAGTAAAATTTTTTATTATTATTGCTTAAATATTTTCATTAAATCAAATATTGTTTTCATTTTCTCAAATTTACATTTTACATTTTTAAGTTATCGTAATTTTAAACTCGAAAATGTGAACAATTAAAAGTGATCACTTAGATTTGTCGATCACACAAATCGGGATTTGGGACAATTGGACCGAGATAATGAAGGTCACGGAAAATAAAAGGCATATGCTCACTAATACTTTCGGTTTACATGCTTATTCGTATTCATTAAAGTGCCAGTAATAACTTATGATGATGCTGTACACTTTTAACATTTAGGTTTATTTAGATTTTTGCCGGCATTTTCCTTGTCGCTCCTTTTCTCTTTGCAATCCTTTGTTTACACCTTGTAGGACTAAATGATCTTCGTACGGATGTCCAATGCCAGTGCTTATTTTGTAAGATTAAAAATTTTGAATATGCATATCATGGTTGAGAGTTTAGTGAATAACATTTGTTTTTATTTAATAACTAAATCATAATATTAATTGTTACACATTCGTTTTTTTAATTAAATTGGCTATTCGACATAAAAACTGCTAAAATTTTTCGGTATTATCATTAACGCTGTGCATAACGAAACGAGTTCTTTCCGCCGAACTTCATTATGAAATTGTAATAAATAATAATTAGATTGCTATATATAGAGAAATATTATTTTAGTTGTTTTATGTTCCAATGTTGAATTTTCATTTATTAATCATAACGAACGCTCATGTTGTAGTTTAAAAAACTTGACATCATTGCAATAAACTTTAATGTAATGTTTATTTTGTCGGTAACCAGGATTTAATTTTGGGTTAACATTTTTTTGCGATCTAAGTTTTCTCTACAAAATCAATGGAGCGTGGATCATAAATGACCGAACCATTCCGACTGAATAGCTGTTTTCTGATATTCCGTTTTTATGGTGGTTTTTAAAGATAGCGAGTGGTGCGAGAAAACTACAATTTTTTATAATTTGAGCGTTTTTTCTTATACTTGTTTCTTCTTTATTCAACTGTTTTTGCTTCAGCCTCCAATTTGAACTAAGGTTAGTTTTGGTGATTGCTCTAACTCGCGGTATCGCAAATTCTACTAACCATTGTACTCTTAAAGTAAATTATTTTATGCAAAATTTAATTAAAAATGGTTTCTTTTTTGCTCACAATTTTTTATTAAAAATTTATTATTATTATTTTGTTGGGAATTCTACTTTAGTGCGGGGTGGGTGTTGGCGGTGCCGATAGGCGGCGCCGAAGAAAATTTTGGAATTTTCGACTTTACTTTGCTATTTTTTGAAGATTAACAATATTTGTAAGAATTGGTCAAAGAATTACGCCAAACCTTCACAATTCAACTAGTAAAGCGAAAAACTTTCCTGAAACACGAAAATAAAGGAAAAATAAGTACGGAGGCCTTAAAAGGACAAATATTCCAAATAAGGACGGACATTGGCACCTCTGTCATAATTTATAAATTTTGGATGCAAAGATCGAAAGGGCAGAAAAATTTTATGTATGAGAAATTAAACTATTTTTCTAAAAGATTAACCAGGACTTAAAAAAATTTCCTTTTTTTATTGCATTATGACATTATTTTTAAATTAGAAATCCAATCGCAAGTTTTGCTAGTGGAGAGACACCCAGTTGTATGGACCTTTAAATTTAAAAATATAAATTTGCTTTTTGTCATTTATTTGTCTAGATTTTACGATAAAATTAATTTTAATTTTTAATTATCTGTGCTTTCAACGACCTTCAATTTCAGCGATTTGTTTTGTTTCATCAATAAACACTTTATATATATATATATTCCTTTTGACTTCCGAGATTTTTTGGTTTTTAATTTGAGTATGACGCTAAATTTGTTTCATTAATGATAAGTGATCCATTGATTGTTTTATTTTATGGTATGGCGGGTGAGGTTGCCATTTCAGTACCAAGCAGTTTCTGTAACATTAAAATGATTCGTTTTATTTTTCGTAAATTAAATTTGTGTATTATGCACGGATGTTGCGGGCAAACGAATCGCGGCGGTCGGCTTTTGCAACCACGGTGTGTGATTTCGTTTCGGTTTTTAATGTTTGAACTAATTTTTTTTCGATTATTTCACATACTGGCTGGCCCTTCAGTTTTGCCTATCAGGTGATCGCCTGGTGCGCTTTTAATTTGTTCATTGGCGGAACAAGCTTAATAATTGCGCGCATTTAGTCTATAATTTAGATTTTGTGAAATATTAATATTAACTCATTTTATAAATTAATTATTATAAGTATGATTTTTAATGTCACATGTAATTCAATTAAAATATTTTTTCACAAATTTATAGCAGCTTTATTAACAGATTGCCTTGAATTGTTAACATAATGTCATTTATTAAACACTTTTATTTTCTTTAATTTTTTTTTTTGTTTTTGAATATCTATCCTTTATTTTTTATGGTTATTTCAAAATAAATTTTAATAGATAATTTTTAATAATTAGAAACGAGCAATTACTTAAGGTGTTATATTTAGTTTTTTTTGGCTTTTATACTCGTTTTTATTTAATGTTTTGTGCTTTAATTAATATTATTGTTTATACTTATTTTTGGGCGTCTTAGGGAAGTTGCCCATTCACTGCAATTTTCCTCGGTGCAAACAAGATGGAAACGCAAGGGAATAATTCGCCGCTTAACAATATATTGGCGGTTTCTCTAAAGGGAAAAAATTCTCCGAGAAATTTTGTTCAAATATTTGAAGTTATTTGTTTTGAATTTTATTCGTGTTTTAAAATTTTGAGTATTTATTACTCATAAAATTTATTTCTTTTAGTTTTAACATTTTAAATTAGTTTATTTAAAAATATGTTGAACTTGTTTGTTTGTTAGTTGATTGAATTTTTGCTGCTTCCGAATAATATTTAGCTTTGCAAATATTTAATTATTTTGGATTTATATTTCAATTTAGTTGTTTGAATTAAAAAAGAGACTTCTAATATAAATTTCTCATTTTATAAATTAATTATTATTTGTATAGTTTTTAATGTTACATGTAATGCAATTCAAATATTTTTGTCACAAAATTTATAGCAGCTTTATTAGGCCAAACTGACACCGGATGCGGCTTCCCCGCGCCGGTTACCCCTAGGTGGGTCTTTTCGGAGCTGTCCAGTTGGAAAAAGTGAAAAGTCACTTTTCAAACGTGTGTTTATATTTTGGCAGTTCGTGTTTCATTTTAAAATTTCTTAAAGTTTAATTGCTTCTTGGTTTAATTCAATTTTTTCCGAAAAATTTTTCTTCAAAGATCTGAAGTTTGCATTTATTTGATTTTTTTTTCTTGTTAAACAAGATAACATTTGTTTTGAAAATAAATATTATTGTTTTTGATCATATTTTTAGCTGAAAATGTTATCAATTTTTTGCTTTTAACGTATTTCCTCAAATTGAATATATTTGTTGACAATTATTTTATATGTTACCAACTTATTTTTATAATCCATCCAAATTTTTCTAACCCAATTCAATTTCGTCATGCTCGGAGAATTCTATCTCTTCAGCGACCAAGTCATCATTATGGTTAATGTTTTCTTGCTGTATGTTGGTCAATGCGCGCGTGCCTAAATTTTTCGTTTACCTCTCTGGCCTGATCCTTAGCTAACATATCATTTTTTGTACATTCCACCGTAATCAAATCTCCGTAGGGACTCGATATTTATTCAATTAATTGTTAAATTTAAATTTTTTTCATCAATATTCCAATAGTCATGATATTGCTTGGTTGGTAATAATGTGGAATACTTTTTATTTTCACCTTTTTTGTATTTTTAAATTCGTTAAGGTTGTAAAATGAAGCGACATGACGTAGAACAAAGTTTCTAGATCATCTTTGCGGCTTTTAAATTTATATTTTATATATATTTTTTTACTTTTGGATCTTTACTCGAAGTTGCATTTAAAAAAAAGCCGAAATAGATACAAAAAAATTTTTTTATTTCAGTTAAACATTCTTATTTTTATATTCCTGTTGAACAGCTTTCTACTTTCATTATATAATTTTAGCCAACCTCCTAATTATTTCACTAATTTTAAGAAACCATTTTTATTTGATTTAGATATTTTGTTTAAAGTCTTTTAAATCGCCATGAATTTAAAGTAAGTATTTTTTTCATTATTTTTCTTATCATTTATTAACACGATTCATATCAATAATCTAGTCTAATTTATTGACAAGAATGGTTAGGTGATTAAACAGTTTTTTCTTTGACGAAGTGATTATGAGTGATACGTTTCTGCTGAAACATGACGGTATGGATCTTTCAATTTATTAATCCAATTGTTTTCTTAACTTGTTAAAACTTTAATATTTTGATTTTTTTGCATTATTTGACTATTAAAATCGGTCTCGCTCAATTCAATGACCGGCATTCGTGGGTTTCCCTTAGTGAAAAACTTTTGTAATATTTTTAAGTGAATACGGGCCTGTAGCATAATTTTTAATTTGATAATTGGGCCATGATCTCTGTAAGTAAAAAATAGAAATCAAGATAGTTCACACAAAAATTCAGACAAAAAAAACTTAAATCGCTGCGTATCAACGATTTTGCTAATATTTTATGTGATCAGAATTAACTATAATATATTTTTCAATTGGCAATGTGCCGGACCCAAGACCAATTTCAGCACCGCTGGCAGCATCTTAATATAAAACGGGTATTTTTATGAAAAAATCTTCAACGGCGCGGACCCTGTACTATAATGATCACAGTTGTCCAGATTTTTATTGGACTCTTCTAGTCCAAATACATGCTGTCGTGCCATGTGTAATGGTAAATATTTATTCAACTTTATTTTAAAATAATTTTAACATTAAGCAAATTTAATTTTTTTTGTTTGCTTTTATTACAAATCATTTAAAACTTTACTGAATTGAAAATTCTATTTTATTTTTTTTTTTGCATTTTTACTTGTATAAATTTAGTTGTAGCATGTGATACTTTGTTATATAGTGTTTTTAAATTTTTGATTTGCTTTTATTGATTTTGGACGCTATTGAGTCAAGTAGTGTTTTATAATTGTTAATTGAAAACCATGGTTAATTTGAAAAAACGATATTCGGAATTATTTTTTCAGTTTCAATAAGTTACGTTAAGAATAGTTAATATAAAAATAATTTTAAGTAACATATAACTTTTAATATTTATACTTTCTAATAAATTACCTCGTATTATAATTAATGCGATTACTTCCATTTTATAAGTAAAATTCCTTACTTTTTAATTTGTCAATGATAAAATATTTAAGTATTTGTCTATATATTTAAATAGTTAACTGTTTAAATGGATTATTAATGTATTGGTCTAAAATAGTATAAAATGTTTGGTTTTTGATGATTAATTTATGTAGTTGGCTGTAATATTAAACAAAAATTATACTGTTGTGTGTATTATTTTATTTATGTATTTGTCTATTAGAAGATTAATTAATGAATTTTGTGATTATTATTAATTTATTATCAGCAGAAAATGCTCAGATTACTCATAAAATTCTGTACTATATCTGTACTCATTTATTAGAACATTTAATGCATTATTATAGGCATAAAATGCTGCAGGATTGCCCATAAATGTATCATTCGTTTCAAAATATATATTTGTCTATTTTAGGTTTGCTTTATTTAAATAATAGTGACTTCGTCTCTGGCTTTCAGTAATATTTTTTGCTCTTACTACCTTGTAGATTTTTAATTTTTTTTTTAATACACTTTTTGTAGATCATTTTTTCTTGAAACTTGAGCTTTATATATAGTTTCAAAAGATCTTTTGGCTTTTGTTATGATTTAAATAATATAATTCATGAGTAAAATTATTTATAAATATTTTAATATATTATATAGATTTCGTTATCATGAGCCAGCGTGTTAAAAAGTGTTTCGCACGCCCCAAATGTGAGCCAGTAGAGCTCTTTCCCAAGCTTTGCGAGACGCCGCAGGTGCAAGGAATCCAGTTGGCACATGGGGTAAGACCTGGGCCAAAGTAAAAGGAGTTTTTGTTTCACTTACAAAATTTTTCAAAAATGTGTTTTTTCTTAATTTCTCGTATGTGTCGGCGTTAAACTTTATCAAGAATTTGAAATCACGGAGATATCCATTGTTTTAGAAATCGCCCAAAAGCTTTCTCTTCATTGTTAATGATTGATTTTCATCTGTCATTAAGCATAAATACAATTTCGATTCCCATGATGATTTTGTCTGTCTCATCACTGATATACATTTTAAAATCTTTGTTGAATATCAACCTGTTAAATAACTTTTGCCAATCACTTCTGTACTTATTTCCCAGTGATTTTTTTCCAAATTTGAAGGAATTAATGTAATTAATTAAACCAGGTCGGGTTCAGGCCAATTTACATTTAAATTAATTTAACATTTATTTGTAATAGTTTTTGGGTTGTGCTTAGCATTTATTTTTATCATTTATTTATTATTTAAAACTTATCTTGAAACAAATGAAAAAGATTAGAAATTAGAATTTTTTAATTATTTTTTTGCAATTCATTGATAAACCGCACAACACGGCACCGAAAATAATAAAACCGTTTGCCTCTATGAGTATTTTGTGAAATTTATTAGTTGATTTCAAGAAATTTTTAATGTTTTTTATATTATGCCAAAATATTAAGTTATTTCAAGTGCATCAAATGGATCGCCGCTTTTTGTTTTTAATGGTAAAGTATCAATTAAGGTATTAGAAAGAAAATATTCAAAACACTAAAATAGAAGAAAACAATCACATTTAATAATTTAAATAATAAAACAATCAATTATTACCTTATCAATGATATTTTTAATTTGTAATTTTTAATTGGCTTTGTATTTACTAACAAATAAAGCAGTTAGCAATGCTTGAGGTTGTACATTGGCTTTTTCACCCGATGAGCACAAGACGAGCAGTAGAGCTCT
The DNA here is from genome assembly GCA_018350325.1 of Globodera rostochiensis. Lineage (NCBI taxonomy): Eukaryota > Metazoa > Nematoda > Chromadorea > Rhabditida > Heteroderidae > Globodera > Globodera rostochiensis. The sequence continues at coordinate 1,409,567 of JAEVLN010000018.1, forward strand.
TTATCTAACTTGCGCTTGCACGGAATTAATTCCGCCTCGTCAACGAAGATCATGACCATGAAATGTTTTTAAGTTATTGTTTCAGTAAGGTTTACTTACAATTGTATAATATAATAGGTTTTAATAATAACGGCTTATATCGTTTATTTTCAGAATAAATTTTCATTATTTGTTTATATTAACATAGAAAATGGATTTATTTACAACTACAACTAGGCAATAAACAGAAAATAAGTTGCTATTGCCTTTTTATTTTTTTAGATAAGTTATAATAATGATATCTGATTTTTTGTTATTTTTAAATCGCTAAATGTCGATTTTAATTTTGTGTTATCAATAAACAAAACCTTGTCACTATTCTTCGATTCAATAATCTAGTATAGTTTTTACTAGAGCTGTTCGAGATTCTCGGTCTCGGTTCTCGAGTCGAGAAATTTCTCGGTTTTTTTGGGTCTCGGTCTCGGTTCTCTGTCTCGGGTTTTAATTCTCGGAAAACGAGACTTTTTTGCACTGGTAAAGATGGCATTTTTGATGAGAAATCATTAAAGAAAAATGCTTAATTTAATATCTTTGCACATAATCGTCACCCAGTGCCCGTGTGGCTCAGTGGTTAAGTTCTGCCTCTAACTTATTTATCGGAGTTTCTATTCCCCTAGTAAAATCTATTTTATTCTTTTTAATTTAATAATTATTCTATTTTATTGATTCTTATTGTTAGTCACAAAATAAAAACATCACTCAGAAAACCTTATAAAATGGTGTTTTTTTTAATTGTAAGTACATTTTCCTAATTAAATTCACTAAACTTTAATTTTTCCCCCGGCGGTGCCTGTCGGCACTGCCGGACCCATTATCACTCTTAAAAAGCTTCAAAAAGGTACCGTATTTTAAAATTTTTGTTGCAATTCTCTTAACAAATTGAGTAAAAAATTTAAATCTTCGCGAAATTTTTGTTATTGTGCGATTTTACTAAAAAGGTGGGGGGGGGGAGGGGGGGGGGGGTCGGCGGTGCCGATAGGCGCCGCCGAGAAATTTTTTTAAAATTGATTTGTTTTTTGTTAGGGAAATTGATCCAAAAATTCATTTTTTCCTTGAAAGGAACTGAAAATCTTCAAAAATTTCAACAAGTCTTCTGTCAATGCCGGGTTTTTAAAAAAAAAAAAAATATATTTTTGTTCCACTTTCGAAGGTCTCTTTCGTTTCGATAATTTCGAGGATCTTTCGGTGTTCTTAAAAATCGAAATAAAAAAATTTCGTTTTCGACCACCCCTGATCGGCACCGCCGACCCCCCCCCCCCCTAAAAGTGAAGTAGAATTTTCAAAAAATTGTATTTTTGAAAATTCCTTAACAAAATAGCAGTAAAAACGGAAAATACACCCTTAAAAATCGAAATTGAGAATTTGTGGAACTTAAAATCAAAATTTTTTAGTGAATTTCGAAAAAAAATTTGAAATTTCTCGATTTTTTTGGGTCTCGTTCTCGGTCTCGGTTCTCGGGGTCATTTCTCAGTCTCGGTTCTCGATTCTCGTTTCAAGTCTCGAACAGCTCTAGTTTTTACACTGCTTTAAATTAAAATCTTTATTCAATTGTATGCCATAAATTTTTTTGAATTATTTTAGATTTCTATTTATTTTGTAAGAAGATTTTTCGCTAAAAAAATTTGATTTTACATATATGTTAGGTTTAATTTTATTTGACATTTAGTTTTAAAAAAAATTATTAACTCAACCTTTTGATGACTTTTTTTATTTGTAATATTCATTTTTTTAAATTTGCTAGCTTTGTTATAAATGTACCTAACTTTGTCAAATTATAATTTGCTAGCTTTGGTATAAATGTAACTTTGTCAATTCATAATTAGAAAACTCAATACTAAATAAAAATTTATTAAACTTTTTTTAATCTATTAGCTTTAAATCAATTCTTCTAAATCAGTTATTTTGAAATTATAATTTATTTATATTAAAACTATTTTTAGTTGTTAACAGTGCAAAATAAAACGTTCATATGTAATTTGTATAAAAAAATATTGGTTAAACCAATTATTTCAATAACATAAAGCACATTATGGCCATTGACGACAAAATTTTGAGCTCAGTTAAAAATTCTATTATTTCTGGTTTGGAGGAAAGGTTGGCAGAAAAAGTTGATTGAAGACATTTTTTGCATTTTTTTCATCTTAAATTGTCACGATTTATATTTAACTTTCAATTTCCCGTATTATTAATTTTTTGTCACCATCGTGAAATCTTCTGGCGAACTGGCGGCTTCCGCGTCTATTGCAGATCCTTTGATGATTTCCCCGTGCACAAAGTCATTCGAGCTCTGGGTTTAACCTTTAGGTAAGGACCTACATTTTTATAAATTGTTAACGTATTATTTAAATTTATAAGGTATGTTCAAGATAAATAAAATTTTGATTTATTTGAGAATGGACAAAATGATTTGCCATTTTTCGCCTGCATTTACACAACTTGCAATTTTTAGGTTTAATTCTGATACTAGCTTTCTCACTCAACGTTTAGTCAGTTCGTTGATTAAAAAATATTCTTTTTTTATGTCTTTGATTATTAATGTTCTTAAAATCTTTATCCACTTTAATTTGTTTTTTGATATTTTTTTTCTTAATGAAAACAAATGGTTTTTACTCTTTTCCAATAGTATATTTGTGCATTAATGATTTCAATCGTTAGTTATCCATTTTTTTCTTTTTCTGAGAAATTAAATTTTTATTATGGTTATTATTATTTAATTTTTTATACCCTTGCAAAGCTGAAGAAAGTTAGCCAGTAAAAATAAATAAATTAATGATAGGTTGAAATATTTTATTAGAGCAATTTCGAATATTTAAATTTAAACTTTTAATTAATGTTCGGTGGAAATTATCGCATACTTTGCTGATTAGATTAAAGTCATAGCGCAAAACTTTAAATTCCATTAAAATGAATTGTTTAATTATATTATTATATTAGATTTTATTTCATTTGTTAGGTTATAATTATCATAGAGTGAGTGAGTCGAAATTTCGTAAATTAAATGTAAAGTGATATTTCTATGCATGCCATTATAGATTTAGATGGTGGAGGTTTTTTTGGAAGTCCTTAAATTATTTCGAATGAATTAAAATTTAGATATACTTTTTATTAGTTTTGTTGATTTTTTATTTTATTTTAAGCGCTGAATTTATGAAAAAAGTCACTCAAAAGCATAATTTTCGATGTAGTAGTTACAAAGAAAATATAAATAAACTAAATTATTATTGTATTTTTATAACCCATATAGGTAGGTATGCCTCGGTCGCTGCGGAAAATACTGGTTAAACGGTGGTGTTGTGCCACAAACATGTGCGTCATGCCATATCTCCCAAATGAGTGGTGTTTGCTATAATACAAGCCATAATTATTGTTTTTTTATTATATTATTTGTAGAAAAATTTCTTATCATTTCTTATAAAATGGGCAGTTGGGTCTCCCAATTGAAGGCTTTTCCATAATGTTAATTTGAAAGGCTATACATTAATTTCGACATTTTTTATGGCCTTTGTCATGTTTAGCCTTTTTATTTATTTTTAATTTAATCAAACGTTATTGTTTTGTATAGTGTTCGGCAAATGGGGTTTTTCGGTATTCGGTATCGGTATTTCGGTATAATACCGATACCGAAAAAAAACCGAAATCTCACAATTTTTTCGGTATCGGTATTTCGGTAAAATACCGATAAAAAATACCGCGGTAATACCGAAAAATACCGCGGTAATACCGAAAAATACCGAAAATACCGCGGTATTCCAGTCAGAGATATCTTGGTCGGTATTCGGTATCGGTATTTCGGTATAATACCGATACCGAAAAAAACCGAAATCCCAAAATTTCTTCGGTCGGTATACCGAATCGGTAATACCGAAAAAAATACCGCGGTAATACCGAAAAATACCGCGGTAATACCGTACCGTGCCGAACACTAGTTTTGTATAATTTAAGCAAAGGGTTGATTATATAAATAAATAATAACCAAGTAAGCCGCTCGAACTTTAAAACCCGATTACTATACAAATTGTTACATAATGGTATTTTTATGTAAATTTTTCCATGCCAACTTTTCCAGTTTTTTAATCATGCTTTTCTTTTATCCATAAGTTATAAATTACTTTTCATATATTTGTTTGTATTTACCCAGCTAGGATTTTTCAATGGAAGTAATCGTCCTCATCGCACTAGTCAAAGAATGTATTTTAAGATAGATTTTTAAAATATCAGCAGACTTAAGATATTTTTTTATTTAGCTGTGTTTTTTATTTATAAGCACGTACTCGCGAAGTGACCTCCACTTGTTTAATTATTTTTGTTGGTCCGTTGTGAGGCCACCATGCACAGAATCAATGCTAAAACAAAAATGCATTGAATAGATCAAATTAGCATCTTTATTTTTAAAATAGTAATTATGTATTAATTAATTTTATTGTTATGTTTATAGTGGCATCAATGGAATGTTTTATTTTTTATAGGTAATCTATGCTTTTTGTTAGTATTTGATATTTTATTTATTTTACATATAAGTGTTAAATTATCCAGTCGCGTGAATTGAGAATTCTTTGTGAAAAAATTATTTGTTTGAATATTTTTTATAATGTTTAACTTTAAAGCTTGTTGTGTTTTCATTAATGCCAAATTTTTATTTTCTTTTAGTGTGCTTGATATTTCAATATAATTATTTCGTTTGGTATCTCTTTTTTATTTTTAAAAAAAATGTTTGGTTTCTGGTTTTTCGTAATTCCGGCTTAGTGTCGAGAAAGCTTTTTTGCATCACGCTAAATAACTAATTAGTAAATAATTATAGAATTAAATAAACTATTTTTATTTAAAAAGATTTGTGATGATTTCGACGTATTAATCTCTTTTATACATAATTAGGTAAAAATTAGATCGTGGAAACGGGGGGGTCGTTCATTTTTTTTAATGTCGAAATTTGTTGAGGCAATAATTTTATTTTTCCGCATTTTTTAATGGGATTTTACTTTGTCCCGTTTTTTAAGTTACTTATTTTCTTTATATGTTTTTATCGCATTTTAAGGATGATTTTACTTTTAACACACTTTCAAACTTTTTTTATTTATTTTTTTATTCGATTGTTAATACAAAACCATCAACAAAATGCCAAATGTCTTCTGCTTTTATGTATTTTTTTTCAAAACAGCTTCTTCCGACTGGTTTTTACACATCGTGTTTCATTCAACCCCCGGCAGTGTGGCTCAGAAACAGCTTTATTTTGTATTAATTAATTAAAAAACTTTTAAAAATATATATCTAATATTATGTAAATTTATTTTCATTGTTATTTATTTATTTAATTGTTTTTTTGAACGAATTTCGTTATTCTGTTTTTATTTAGTGTAAAATCTCAACAAAAGAAATATAAAATTAAAAAATAATTTTTCCTTTTTATTATTGAAATTTAGATTTATATTGTTAATCTTGAATATGATGCTTTCGCTTTCAGAAATTTGTAATTTTTTTTTGTAGTTTGCTTAAAACAAGTGCGCCTCATGGCACTATTTGAGTCGTTAATCGAAGCGGTGTCGAGTGTAAAAGTATGTAACTAAACTTCAATTTTGGATTATTTTTTATTAATTTTTTATGAAAAATAAATTTCTTATTATATTTATAAAAGAATTATTTTTCTCATCATTGAGTAAATATTTAAATATATAGGTAAATGGAATACCGAATGCCAAAAAGTATTGAATAATTTTTATTATATTTTCAATTGCAAACATTCTGTGAGCGTCCCTTTAAATAATGTTTTGATACGGAGATTTTTGGATTTCGACTAATTGATCATTTTTTCCAATGCTTTTCCAAATCCTTTGTCATTCTTGCGCTTGTCTTTTTTGAAAAAATGCTATTGTTTTTTAGATTTTTGATCCAAATAATTTTTGTAATTTTTATTGAACTTTTAAATTTTTCATTTGGAAAATGCATCGATTAAAAACTGGTAATTTAAGAAGTAGATTTTTTATCAATTATTTTTTGCTGCTCATTATCTTCTGTTGATATCAGTTTGTTTCAAAAATTGACTGGTTAATTCATATGATTATTGTTTACTTTATGATTTTTGGCAGAAACCAATGCCCTGATAAAATCCAAAAATTCCATCAGAATTGGTGAATAGGCGAATATTAAATATTGACCAGCCAGCCTTTATTTAATTTATTTTTGCTAATAATAAAGCACTTTTTTCATTCTTATCTGTTGACTTGATTTTTTTAATAGTTTGACAGATTTTCTAATTTCCTTTTTAATTAATTTTTTTATTAGTTCGCTTTTCCATTTTTTTTTGATAGTTTGTTAATTAGCGTTTGTCTTTTATTTTTTTTAATTATATAGAATCTAAAAAGTTATCAAATTATTAATCTAACTATTTTAATCTAAATTAGAATTGTTTTGAAATTTTACAATCTTTTTGTTGAAATAAAGGCGCTGCACCTCGAAGTTGTTCGTCCTGCAGAATGGACACAGCCCTAACTGTTTTGCTTAAACTGTCTTGCACAAGCTTCACAGAACATATGTCCGCAGGGTTTCAACGCGTACATAAAGGGTAAAATCTAAATTACATCGTTTATTTTATAACTAATAGATTCTTGGTTTTTATAAATGCTTATAAATTGGAAAATATTTGACTTTTTTTGATTTTTATACAGAGCATGAATTAACGTCTTATTTGTTAGAATTTTATATATTTTGTCAATAAATGTATGAGAGTATGATTTCACTCTTACAGTGTCCATTTTCTTAATAAATGTATCTGCATCGCTTCATTATTTTATTGTCTATTTATTTAGTTGTTTCCAAATTAAATTATTTATAGAATTTTCGCCGTATTTAGAAATAAGTTAGTTATTAATAAATTAATTATTTGGTCAAATTAGTTCAACGGATGGTAGAAAGTGCACTTCATCTTCATTTCGATTAAAATAAAAATACATTTATAAATTAATTGTTATCTCAATTAGATAAGTTATCAATTTATTTTAACTTTTTTAAAATTTATTATACGAAGTTCAATAATCGCCTATTTTGTTTATGTTAAATCTCAACGTAAATAATTAAATGTTTCCTTTTTATGTTTGATTATAAATTTGATAATTATGATCTTGAATATGTCGCTTTAGCTTTTTTTTGCTGTTCTTTGTTTAAATGAGTGCGCGACATAACAGTAAACGATTTAATCGTTTTTTTAATGCTGTGTGCAAAGTAATGCACCGCAACACAGATGTTGAATGGTTCAAAGTTGACGCTAAAACAAAATCTATGTAAATTTATTTGTTTTATTAAAAATATTAATGGAGGCCATGGTATTAAATTTGGTTTGATCTACTACGAATTACTGAATGATTGTGTTAAATATTTTGGTAATTTTACCATGACAATTTTTAAATTTTTAATTCTTTGTGCATTTTACAATTCATAAACTACTCATTAATCAATGTTAAAGTCGCAATTTTTGACAAGAGCTCTTCCAATTTTGTTGATAGTATTTTGCTTTTGGTAATGAATTTATTTTTAACATATCGTGAATCACTAATTATTGAATTGATTTGATTGGTGGCCATGTTTTAAGATAAATAATCTTGTTATTTATTGTATATGTAAATAAAGTTATTGGTGAATTGGTTGGGTCGTAGGTTTACGTAAACAAAACACATGCGTGTCCCACAAGAACTTATAAAACAAAGACATTCGGTCGGTCGCCAACGCCTTTTTTTTGCTGCTTTTTATCACAATTTTTTGCGTTAATTAATTTATTTATTTTCTCACATTTTATTTGTTATTTAATTAAATCCTGTTTATGAGCACTCATTCCTCCGTTTGACTAGATTTCTTCTTTTAATATGTTTATAAACAAAATGAAATTTAATAATTTTGATTTAAAAAAGCCATTCGCAATCATCATTTTACTTTTACACCCTCAAACATGTTTGAAATTTAAAGTAGATATCTTTATTATTTTACAACTAAATTATCAGTTAGGAACCATTTGTTTGATTGAAATTTTGTTTGCTAATTTTAGCTTAACTTACTTTAAATGATTTTATATATTTGATTATTTTTAGCAAATAAACATAACCATAAGTCGTGACAGTTATTTAGAAATGAATTAGATTTGTTAGCAGATTTCCTTTTGTAGCAGCTCTTGGGCTGTTATGTAATAAAATAAAATATTTATTTAAATTTCATTATTAAATTTCCATCGATTTATCTCTTGGCATTGTTTGATTTTAATGGGATTTTAATTGAAATACTTTTAAAAATCTTACTTGTTTGGCATTTTATATTAGTATTAATTTCATAGTTGTTTGAATAATAACAAGAGACGCCACTAAAGAACATATTTAAACAAAAATAGAAATAAGTTTAAATTTCAAAACCATGAGGAAATTGTTTATTCATTTTATGCTCTTTATAGCAACACGCTTTTGAAAAGCAGTAAGGGCATTTCTCGGGATTGAGTGAAATTGTGACGTGATTACTTAATTAAACACTAAGCATATGTTCGGCAATTTTACTTGGGCAAAAAGCTTTTTATTTATTTATTTTTATATTAAGCCTTAATAATTTTTTTTATAAATTAAGTTCATTGTTTAATGTCGGATTAAAATTCGATCTTTGATTTGTAAAAAAATATTAATCTATCTTTTGTTATACAAAATCAAATATTTTATTAGGATGGTTTTGAAAACATTAATTTTTTATTGTTTATTAATCCAGCTGAAGCGTGTCCAATGTTCTTTGACAATTTAACATGTTTTTTTGTAGAATAGGGGATCATAAGAGAAGCCCAAAAATAGCATTCATTTTGAAAAATTTTAGAAATAAAGCTTAGTTCATATATATCCATATTTTGGCTTTTTTGAGAATAAATCCATATTTGGTCATTTTTCCATAATAAATCCATATTTTGCAAAAAAATTAAAAAATTTGGACTTTTTCCGAAAACTTCTTAAGAAATATGCATATTAAAAACAAATAATATACCCCTAAAAATCAAAAAAATTTTCGAACAAAAATGCACAACTAAAAAGTGACTTTTCTTTGACCAAAAATCCACCCCGAAAGATTGACATTTTCCCTGAAAAATTTTTTATTTATATTTTTCAAAAACAAATGAAAAATAGTACATTTTCTATTCTGAGAGAAAAATTAATAAAAATTATGCATTTTGAAGGGTTTTACGCCTAAATTGACTGGTGTCAGTTATCGCACATTTTTTAGTCCATATTTTGGCACTTTTTGGGGTTTTTCGTCTATTTTTGGGGTTTTAATCCATATTTCGTTTTTAGTCCATATAAATCCCATCTCTACCTATCATCAATCCATCGGTCCACATTCCGTATAATTTTTAAAAATTTAAAAAATTTTTTTATTTACTATTTTCATATCTTCCATTGAGATCAAGAATGTTCGTTGTTTATACTGTTGAATCTCAAAAAACTTCATAGTGAGGGGGGGGGGATCGCTGGCAAGAAATTTTTTAATTGCTTTTGTTGAGATTCGTAACTATAATTTCAAAATATTCGTTAATTAATTTTTTCGCTAACCTTTTTAATTAAAGTTTTTTTATAAGTTGGAATATCCGACGGTGCCGAAAGGCGCCGCTGTAAAATTATTTAGAAAAAAGTCCAAAAATTCTTAAAAACAATATACTGGTTTTTTGCTATTGAAAAATTTACACTTCAAAAAGTATTTTTTTAATTGATTTTCATTAGTTGTAATTTTAGATCGCTTAACAGAAAAAAGGGTTAAAACGATTCGATTTCGGCTCATGTGCCTTTTTTCATTATGGAATGGACGCCAACTATTCGATGTTAAGATGAATAAAAATGAATGAATGGGCGGAGAAAGGTCAGTGCACAGGCCCTGCACCAATCGAAGTAGGAGAGCAGAGAAATAGGGTGAAGAGAACGAAAAAAAACCTGTGGGTAGAGAAAGAGACAAATGATGAGTGGAGGGGGAAGAGAAAGCAAAAAAGATGAGAGCAGAGAATAGGGAAAAGTGAAAGAAAAATATAGCCTTGGTCAGAGAAAGAGACAAATGATGAGTGGAGGGTGAAGAGAAAGCAAAAAAGATGAGAGCAGAGAATAGGGAAAAGTGAAAGAAAAATATAGCTTTGGTCAGAGAAAGAGAGAAACGAAAGCAAAATGGTGAGGGCAGAGCAAGAGAGAAAAGATGAGAACAGCAAAAGAAGGGGAAGGGAGAACGGGGATGCCAACTCACTCGAGAAAATATGGCAACCGGCTCTGGCATTTCATGTCATCGAGGGGTCAAAAACATGGCATTTTTATTGCAAGTTTTCCTTTAGGAACCGATTTTCGTGTAACTTTTCATTCTCTTCATTATAGTTTTCTTGATATCGTTTAAATAGATCCTCTGAAAGAGTTCGATTTTTCAACTTTTTTTTTAGTCGAGGGAGCGGGCGGGTCGGCTGTTTTGCCCATTTGCCATTTTTTGATATAAATTGCCCCGAATTTATCCATTTCGAAATTTTTAAACTTGCATTTTTATGTTTTACCTCCGTCCCCATTTATTACTTTCAGACATTATTGTTTTAGCCTTCTAATCAGATGCGTTTTTGCATGAAGTTCGATCGATCAAAAATTCTCAGCGAAACTGCTAATGTTATGTGGGAAAACCTTTTATACATAAATTTTGATATTCAAGATTATCATAGATGAGATGATATATAAAATAAGCCATATTGTTGATCATCAGGTTATATGACCATGGATTTGATATTAAAAATTATTGGACGGACAGTTGTGACTCGGCTTTCTTGGTTACCAAATGTTTGGGAAAAGTTCTGCAGTATTGGCACTAAAAATACACTCGCAATAAATTACATTTTTAATAAATAAAATTATTTTTTTCAAAATTTGCGGATTTCTGGTCTTTGAGATACTTGTGGACTTTTTGTAGTTTTTGATGACAACAAAAAAACATTTTTTAAAACAAATATCGCTATAATCTTCAAAAAAAACTTAAAAAAATGACTTTTTTTAAAATTTTGGTTGCCAATGTCTTAACCAAGACTCCCAAATCTGAGGTTCTATTCTCATTTTGTGGTTTTTTGGAAGGACAATGCGGGGTTTTTGTGTGTTTTCAAAAGTTCGGGAGTTTTTTTTAATGCAAAACATCACATTCCTTCCAATTCTGGTTGGAAATCTCTTAACAGACGGAGTCAACATTTCAAAATTTTCTCGGTGGCGCCTTATCGGCACCGACGAGACCCCCCTCCCCCACCTTTTCCCTAAATTTTTGAAAAATCGCGCGAAAAAAAGATAAAAAATCAGCAAAATTCATAATTTTGCTAAAATTTTGATGAAATTTCTTAGCAACTATTCTTAAAAATGAAATTATTTAAAATAAATTTTGAATGTAACTATTGTTGACCAACCAAGTTAAAGCATATCAGACCAATCGACATGTAAATTCTCATTTGTCAGCGAAATTGACGCATTTTAATTTTAATATATTATTCTCATATATACTCTCAAAGAAACGTTGCTTTAAAGAATTTAGCAAAAATTCTGATTGAATATTTTTATAAAGGTGAATGCATTAGATCGGAATTGAATTATTTTGGGTATCAAGAATTCCAAATCTTACAGGTTGTAGTTCTGTGTTTTCTCGTTTAAAATCCTGATTGCAAAAATTTGGTAGATAAGAATCTTATCGTTAAATCGAGAATGCTTTGCTTTTGGTACAACAAAGTTTTGTTAACTTTTTTCATTCCGCTTATACCGAAGTGTTTTCAGACGCAATACTTTCAGATAAAAATTCTTATCTTATTTTATTGTTTCAATTGAATTTAGTGGGCACTAATCAAATAAATTGTTGCGGCAATGAACAATTTGAAATTAGCTCAAATGATGTTTGGGCAAATTTATACCAAAAAGGAGCATTGGATGTGAGCGAAATGTCTGAAGAATTGATTTGTGAATTGAGTCATAACGATGTGATAATTGATAGTGTTCGGCACGGTACGGTATTACCGCGGTTTTTTTCGGTGACTCGGTAAACCGAAAAACAGCCAAAAGTTGATTGGACATCGGCATACGCCACATTAAAACTTTAAAAGCAATAACAAAGGGAAGGGGCAAAAAGAAATGGAAATTGGGCGGAGGGGGGGGGGGGGGACAAAAAAACAGAAGAAGAGAAAGTAACTGATCGATGGTCACTCTCTGTGTGCATCAGGGATGGGAATCGCGCCGAAAAAAAAGCGAACGGCGATCTGCCCAAAAAAGGCGATAATTGCGATCAAGATCGCGCGATCGCGATCACGATTCCCATCCCTGTTGAACATCCCCGCGGGGAAAACGGAACGCCTGCCCAAAGGTGCCCGGAGTCCGTCCCATTGTGTCGTGGCACTTCTTCCCGGTGGCCTGTCACCGATAAACTATGACACCCCGTCCGCTGCGGGAGTCATCGCCCGGGTGGCGTACGGTATAATGAAAGCTCACTTTGCAAAAATCCAAAACAACTTAACGCCATTTGCTTTATTGAGCAGCAAACAATGCCAAACAATAAATGGACAATAATTTGAATTGCATTGAATTTGTCTACGGAAGAGGTTAGTTCTCTGGTCAATTCAAAGAATTTTATATCATTTCTTTCTTTTGGATTACGCCAATAGCCCGAAAATTTGTTATTTTCCCCGCCCTTACTTTTTTTCTTTCTTTTTTCTGTATTTATTGTTCAGTAAATTGAGCACAAATCAAATGTTGCAAATTTGCGACGAATAAAATTCTATGAAAATAAGAGATGAGAATTAAAATTCCTAAATGAACTGTGTTATAGGACTGACAAAATTCTATCTAGCTTTGGAGTTACATAAAAGTTTTACCTTTAAATGCTAAATTTTTAGTTTCTATTGTCAATCAGTGCATCATAACATATGTATTTTCGCACAATTTTTAGAATAAAAATATTTTTTTCAAAGACTTTGTGGGCAACCCCCCTAGGTTTTTAAAAATGTGAACCGGTTCAAAACCCTGGATATTCATTATTCAAAAAATGTTGCTACAGCGCTTTGCAATTTGTCTTGCCTAAAAGTTGCATTTTTTGTTATTATTTTTAAATCCTGTGCTAAAACATTGGGGGTTGATTAATTAATTTTTTTATTTCTTAGCCGACTCCGTTAAATGGCTCTGATTTATAATTAAAATTTCACTTATTATCCAAGTTGTATACATCTTTGAGTTTTTAATTTAATTAACTAACTTTTAATATCGTAAATTTGTTTTTATTTAGTTATTAAAATTTTTATAGACCATTGTTTAATCACTTTTTATTTATCTAAAATTCAAATTTTCTTAGTTATTAACAGGGCTGTGTCGAAATTTCGATTTTCGATTTTCGAATTTCGATTTTCGACGTTTTTTTCCTTTCGATTTTCGATTTCGACAAAAATGGGCTGTTTTTCGAAAATAATTTCGAAAGTCGGAGGTCCCGGTTTTTAAATTTTTGGCAAGGATGGGCAGTGGTCTTGCCAACTTTATGACAAAATTTCAATCTTTTTTACATGCGTCCAAGAGGTAAATTTATAGCTCAGTGGTTTGTCTTTACGATTTTGTCTTTTGGGTTCGAACCCGCTACAGTGCGATCGCTTTTTTAACCTTTCTTCGGCCTTCACATTCTATCCCCCATTAACGGAACATTTTTAATGATTTTCAATTATTTAAATTAAAATACTTACAAAAAAAGACCGCCGTACATCCTCCACTCTTATGTAAAAATGTTTTCCCCGAAATTACGAAGAAAAATACTCAATTTTGCGAAAATTTTGGTGAAATTGCTTAACAAAACCCCCAAATTTCTCTCAGCGGCGCCTATCGGCACCGACGGGCCGCCACTGAAAGCATAAAGTCGACCAATTCATTGTGGTTTTTGGATCATTTTTCTTAACAAATTGAGTCAAAAATTCAAAATTTTCTCGGCGGCGCCTATCGGCATCGCCGACACCCCACCCTCATAAAAGCTTAAAATGGGCATATGAAGGCCTCTGAAACAAAAAATGCATCCTTCAAAATTTTAAAAATGAACAAGTGAATATTTCAAAAAATATTTATTAAATAAATTATTTTAAAAAATATTTTTCTAATCACATAAAAAAAAATTTTCGATTTTCGAATTTCGATTTTCGACGTTTTTTTCCTTTCGATTTCCGATTTCGAACTTTTCAGTTTCGATTTTCGATTTCGACTTTTTTTTACTTTCGACACAGCCCTGGTTATTAAGTCAATTGTACTTATTTGATTTTGTAATGTTTATCCAAGCAAACGTCAGTTTTATTTGACTTTTTTAAATTTTGTTTCATTATAATTTTTTATAATACAAAATTTTTTATAATTTAATTATTTTTTAATGTCTTTGTTTTGCTAAATGCTTTTAGCGTTATTTAGCTTTTTTTACAAAACTCATTTTTGTATATTATAATTTCTTATTTTTTTTTTTACTTGTTAATTGTTGAATTCTTAAATTTACTTGTTAATTGTTGAATTCTTAAAATGATCTTATGAATTTTTTTTTTATAATGAGAATTTTTACAAAGTTCTAAAATATGGCAAAACTATGGCAAGTGTAAAAATATGGCAAATAATTATGGCATCTGCCATAGGGCAATTTGGTACCCCAGATGAATGGGTGTGGTTGTGCGGAGAAAGGTCAGTGCCAATCAAAGGATGTGGAAAGTTTTGGTTGCAAATCTCTAACAAATACAATTCAAAATCAAAATTTTTCCGGCGGCGCCTATCAGGCACCGCCGACCTCATCCCCTGAAGCAGAATTCTCAAAAAAATTGAGTTTTTTTGAAATATGCGCATATTTGGCCATTTTTGGCGCATATCGGTCCGGGCCGTACTAATATGTTCTGGCGAATAAACCCAAAAATAGCCTTTTCGCGATGGCTGGCTAAAGGTGAGATGGCCAAAATGGAGACAAAATTCGTCACTTTTCACAGTTTTTCTCTCACATTTGTAAATGAAATATTTTTCACAAGTTTTTAAAAACAAAAATTTTTATGGAAATATTGATTTTTTGGGATGATACTGAAATTTTATAATGCTAAAGATTTATTATGGAAAAATGCGAAGTAAGGATTTATTCTCAAAATTTCAAAATATGGGTTTATTTGATAAAAAATCGCTCTAATTCAAAATTTCTTCACAACAAGGGGTTATTTGAATTTTACTTTATTTGTTTTCTGATGCATTTTAAAAATTTTATTGACACAAAAAAATTTGCATGGGTATGATTATTTTTTAAAAATTAAAAAACAAAAGTGTCTGACTAAAGCGGCGCTCGGGTGTTCGGACTTTTCGACCGTAGCGGACGGGAGCGGCTCGTTAAAGTCTGGTCGCTTGTCTGGGCTAGTTGAGTCTGGACGGTTGAGGGATCATAATTTAAACAAAAAAATATTGCTTGAAATAATTACCTAATCCCAACACTAATGTTTAAGCTAATAGAAATTGGAAGGGTGAAATATTCAAAGCGGGTCAACTGCGTTTCACCCTAAAATTTATTTTCGCTGTATAGAATAGCCTTTAAGCCTAGGCTAACTTAGGTTTAGGCCTGACTCAATTAAAAAAAATTTCCTTTTGATAATGTAGATTTTTAAAATTTACTTTTATTTTGGCTTAATTTTAATACTAATTTTGTTTTATCTATTACAATTAATTTATTTAGATATACATTAAAAAGAAAAAAAGGAAATTTTCTTTAAGATCACAAATAATGTGCACTTTATATCGAATGATTTAATTATTGATATGAAAGAATTCATCCAATGCGAGCTGCGCGACCATTTGCTTCGTGGAATGGGTGTATTTATATGAACGGCAATTTTATGCATCATAATTTTTGTGTTTTAAATGGTTTTGAATATCATTTATTTATTTACTTTAAAGATTTATTTATGCGGCTTTTCCAGAGCTCAAATTTAATAAAGATATTTTAAATACTTTTATGTTTAAAAGAAAAAAAAGGAAATTTTCTTTAAGATCACAAATAATGTGCACATTGTAGCATTATTGATGATAGTAATATATTTTTATATTTTTATTTATTTAATGTTAGCAGTCTAAATTTTAGATTTCATTTACTTATAAAAGTGATTTCCACACGGTGTCTACGAAATAGCCGAAACACCCGGTTTTTTTAGTAAGTATATCACTACGATGCAATTAATGCTCTAATTACACAAGAATATTTTTACATTAGAAAATAAACATTTAAATTTTTTTATTTAGATGTTTAAAATTATAATTTTTTTATGGAAAATATCATTTACTTATTATTAATTTTCAAAAACTGACTGACTAATCATTATACAATTAAATATTTAATATTATAACCTTTTTCTTTGTTGTATTCTTAAAATTTAAATGTTGTTTTTTTAATTTAATAATAATGATAAGCACACATTTCTCCGTTTGGGTGTTTTGAGTTTTAATGTGTTTGTAAACTTTAATAAAGGTTTGAAATGAACTTTCTTTAATTACTATATTTGTAAAAATTTATGATTGATAATTATATATTTGGCTTTTCTCTGTCTGTTTTCTTGAGTTTTTAATTGCAATAAAAATGAAATCTATTTTTTGTTTTTACATTATTTTTGACAAATGTTAGCAAAAGAATTAAATTAGAATCAATGATGTTCAATGTTTGAAAACATTAGTTTTTATGTTAGTTCATATAAAATAATGCTAAATAATTAATGATTCCGCAAGGAGCTTCTCTCTCTCCACAACATTCCTGTGTGCTATCGTTTATGTATAGGGTTTAAATATTATGAAATGTTTTGCCTATTAAAAATGGCCTAAAATCCCGAATTGAATTTATCTTATTTTTTGTTATATTAAATCTTTTCGGTCTGTCATTTTGTACTTTCTTTAGGCTTATTAAAATTTGTTATAACTTTTAACACGATTCAGCGGAGCACATCCAGTTTATGTAGCACTTCAGCATGTAGATCAATATTAACATGATCTTTACGCTGATAGTAAGCTGATAGTTTCGCCAACCTTTTTCACGGACCAGTATAAGTTTACAAAACAGATAATCTTTAATTTCATTCTTGTTTGAATTTAAAAACTGGTTTGTATTTCTGTATGAATTTTTATTTTTATTAATAGATAGTTTATTGATTTTAGATAGTAGTTTTTTCGCTAACTTAATGCATTTCGTTAAATAAAATTTCAATATTAAAGTGTCTATTTGCTTTTTAATTTGTGTTGTTGCCGACTTGCTAGTTGTGGGCAAACTCTGCGCATCGCATTGATGGACGGGGATGAACCTGCTCAACTCTTTGTATGACTCCTTTTTTATTTGGTTAGCTGACGACTGAAATGTGAAATATGCATAGTTATTTGGATTTTTTGTAATTAATAAGTTTAAATCTATATAATATAAAAATTTTTTAAGCGCATTATTAAGTTTTGCAAAAAATAATTATTTATAATTTTCGTTCTGTAATATTAACGATTGCGAGTTTATTTAAACAATTGAATGTAATTAGGAATAAATAGATTTGGGTTTAAAAAAATGTATAAAAAGTTTTCTAAGCTTTCTAAATTTTTGGAATTTTAATCTGGCTTCTATGTGTAATTTCGGAATGTTATAATTTCTTGATTATATTTTGTTTTAATTATTAAAAAGCTTGTTAAGCTTTTTTAATCTCGCGCGTATTTTGTTTTTATTTGGATGATTTTAAACGTTATAAATGTTTTTTAAATTTTGCATAAATATTGTGTCGTTGTAAATTCTGTTTTTTTTTGCCGAATTTCATTTTATTAGTCTGTTATTGTCCCAGCTTTGTTTTGTTATATCTGAATTGGTTGGTTAATATAAATAACAAAATTTTAAATTATTATTTTTGCTTATCACAAATTATAAAACAGATAATAAAAATCATATTCGTGCAAACATGTTTCATTTTCTTATTTTTGGTAGAAAATTCTTTGAATTTAAGTTCAGAATAGTGAAACAGAATTTTTAAAATAACATATTCTATTTATTTATAATGATATTTTTTCTTTTATTTTAAATTTTATTGAATGACTTTTCTAGAATAATTAAACTAATAATTTCTTGTTCATAATTCACCAACTAGAAGACTGAACCATTTAAATTGCCCAAAATAAGTTTAACAAATTTTTAACATTGTTTCCCAATTAATTATCATTCTGGAAATAGTATAAAAGTTTTATTTTATTTTCGGTAATTGTTTGCTTATCAACGATAGTTTGACTTAAAATTTTAGGCATTAAATATTATATATATAAATAAATATATTTATTATAATTTTAAACATTTTTAAATAGTATTTTTTGTAAGAATTCTAATTATTAACTCAATTTTTAAACTAAAGAAGTTATAAATGATTGTTTAAAAAAAATTAAATAAAGAATAGTTGAATAATAATTTTAAATGTTCTATTTTGCTTGTATGTGGAGTAATTTGCTTTGCAGCTAACAAAGTAAGTGAAGTAAATGATCAATAACGTTGCTTTTGACATATGATTTGAATGTTTATTGGTGCTTATTTTTCTTATTATTTTTTATAATTTATTTTCATTTATTTCATTTATTTTATTAACTTTATTAAATGGATTTAAATGTATTCACATGTAATTCAATCATGAGCGCCACGATAATGGGCTAATCCACCGTTCCGAGTCTTGTAATGACGAGTACGCCCATCACGGACCCAGTCCACACGTATTGAGCTAAAACCCAAATAAGGGGATGAACAACGTCTCACTAGTATTCTATTTATATTTTAAACTTTTTTATTTCCGGTTGCCTGGATAAATCGGAAAAAATTGAGGAAGGCAGAAAAATGGACGATGCAATGCATAAGTAATGTGTAAACGGGAAAATATTTTGGCTGAATTGAATTTGATGATGTTTAATTATACTTGTGTTAGTCCGTTAATCAATTGATCAAAGATATATAAATATTTTATCATAATGAATATTTGCTTTACGAATTTTTGAAATTATTTTGCGTTTGATTTATTTATATGTGCTTATCAACTTTTTTTTTATTAAATGTAATTTTTTTTTTGTTAATCATAAGTATTTCATTTTTTTCATGTTTTAACATCAAAATTTTTATTGATAATTGTGAGTTTGAATTAACCTTTTAGTTGTTAAATGGTTACGGGAGACTCCCACATTATTTAACGCATATTTCCTTCGGGTGACTTTTTTCTAGCATATTTTACAATATTAAGAGAATATTATATATTTTGATTTTGTTGAAATGCCTCTTTGCTGTGGCACAAATTTTAATATATCAAAATGATAGCGTAATCTTTTTAATTTATAAATAATTGTATTTATTTTGTAGTTATAATAATATTATTGAAATTGAATTCGACAATTTGCATTGACCATAACATGTAAACTTTTAATTGCCAATGATCGAATTGTTTTTATGAAAATTAAATTTTCCGGTAGTTGTCATTTTCTATCTTCATAATTGTTTTACTTTTATAAGTTTTTGTTATTATTTATTTATATCTGATAAAGTATTATATCATATTGTTGGAATAATTTATTCGTTTTTAATGTTTAATTCGGAAATTCTTACATGGCCAATTTGGGCTTCTCAATTCAATCAGATTTAAAGTTACTTTGTTTTTTCCAACTCTAAAATTCCTTGGTATTTTT
This sequence comes from Globodera rostochiensis, assembly GCA_018350325.1. NCBI lineage: Eukaryota > Metazoa > Nematoda > Chromadorea > Rhabditida > Heteroderidae > Globodera > Globodera rostochiensis. The sequence goes on from JAEVLN010000018.1 coordinate 1,429,294, forward strand.
TTATGCAAAATATCTTGTATCTTCTTTCCGACTTTGATTTTCAAAACCGTTCGATCGCCAGCACCTTTTTATGCAACCATCTTTTATAAGCTTTTTTTGCTGCTTTTTATCATAACTTTCTTGCGTTAATTTAGGATCATAAGTATTTTAATTTCCTATTAACAATTTACATTATTGATCTGTATTTTTTATGCTCATAATATTACTTTTTATGATTGATTATTACTATTTTTTCTTAATAAGAAATTTTTAAATAACAAAAATTTTAAACAAAATATTACATATAAAGATTGATTATTTATTTATGAATAACTCCTGATTCTCATTGACAAAACAAAAATTTTCAATTCCAATTGTGTTTTTGTCTTGGCTCGCACTTGTAAACTGGTTTGCACTCATGTCCATATCTCGTTCATTTTTATTTGGTTATCTTATCATTCGATTCTATTTTACCATTTTACCATTTTTTTGTTGTCATTAACAATATATCGTTGTTTAGATGTATTTTAAATAAAAAATATTTACATTAATTTTGCTTTGCTTGCTTTTTTTTCGTAGCATTTGTGCCGAAATGGTTACTTTTTTGTTATATGTCGGAGCATCTTGTCGTGAACGGGCAAATTTGTACATGGTTGTGTGGGTCAGTTGATGAGGAAATTATATACAATATAAACTACCATTGATTCTCAAAAAAATTTAACTTTTTATCAATTTTTTCCAAAACGAATAAATTTTCGAAATTTATTTATGTTGTAATTAAATAAAAAGTTGATTTGTTTAATAAATAAATATAATGTTGTCAATTTACAACTTAGGTATATCATTGTGTTGTTATTATTTGTTAGAAAATTCAAATAGTTGTTATGACAAGAAACTGAAAATGTGATCCGTTTGTGTAAGGGGTATTAACTTCATTTATTCTTTTGAACAAATTTTATTTGCCAAACAATAAATATTTTGCGTTTGTAAAGCATTATTTGTATTTTATTTTATAGTATTAGTTTGTTTATTTTATCTTTAATTTTATTGAATGACTTTTCTAGAAGAAATGGATTATTCGTGGTTATACATTGCATAAAATCTTTTAAAATATTGTTTTGTTTTATTAGTCCTTAATTTTTGAGTACAAGTTAAATTTGTTGTCCCAAGCGTCTGTTTGGCATTTTATTTGGTAGAAAGTTAAGGCCCCAGATGTTTATAAAAGATTTTTAATTTATATTTTTTAAAATATTTAGGCCTTAATAATTTTATTATAAATTAAGTTCCTTGTAAAGTGTCGGATAGTCTAATCTAGGCGTACGTTAATACTTCCTAAATTCAATCTGTGATTAGTAAAAAAATATTAATGTATCTTTTGTTATACAAAATCAAAAATATTTTATTTGAATTGTTTTGAAAACATTAATTTTTTATTGTTTATTAACGACAACAAAATTAAATTATAATTTTTTACAATGTCTTTGGCATCTGACGCGCTTCTCCGTTCAATAATTCAAGTCTGCATTTTTTGTTAAATTTGGTGCCGCATCGGCGGAGTATGGTTGTGCCATTGCGGGGAAAGTGAAAATTGCTATTCTGGGGTGCCGTTGAGCACTTTGTGCCACGGGCGCATTGGGGGGGAATAGGACAGGACCGGCACCATCATGTTCGACAATCTGCCCTCTACATATACGTATTCTGGTGATGCACACAAAAAAATTATGCGTGAACAAAGGCCAACCATTCGGCACCCAAATGCAATGTTGTAAAAAATCTTTGTGGCGATTTAAATCGGTACGGATTAAAAATTTCTTAATGAGCTCATCTATCCAAGAAACCCAAATTCATGGCTCTAACTATAATATGTAGGAAGGATGTTTAGTTTTTTTGTACGTTGCTTATTGAGATCCTTGGTTTCAACTCTACTTCAAATGTTTTATGAAGAAAGTTGTGAAATCGCATCATTAAGATCGGGTTTGTAAAGAGATTACATGTTTGTGAGCAATAAGCCAACAAGTAATTAGTTAACATTGACAAAAGTCGGTTTTACATTTTTATTCAAGCCCTAAGGCTGCCATTCATTCAAACAGGAATTGGTTATCGATATAAACTTGTTGTGCACTAATTCTTTTATGTAAAATTAAGAAATTGCAGGCAATTGTTGTGCGGATCTGCACATTCTGTTATGCAATTGATGGCCAACAGCTCCTCCAATTGTCAGATGAGTATTGTTTCGGGGCCCCTCCATTGCATCGACACGATTATTTTGAATATTTATTTTGCGAATGATTGTAAAATCCTTGATCAGCTGTTGGCGGAATGTACCGCTGGCCCACAACAGTAACCAGCTGGAGAGCACTACAGTACCTGTTGGTGATGTGACTGTTTAAATTCAAATTTATGTTCCAAGAATTAATATCGGAAAATTTAGATTGCTTCAATTCCTATCACCTGTGTCCATAATGAGTGGATAGTAGATGTATAAAAGGGACTTTGTTTTTGGATCCTCGATGTTAGTACTAACGGAAATCTGTGAAGTTTATATGTTTATTCTGTGTTTTAATCGGTTATATTTAATTTATTTTGTTTACCAAATACATGCTTACGACGAGCGCGTGACCAAAAAAAGTTGCTAATGCATAAAATAACAATTTCTTTTTAATATCGTCCAAATTGTTGCCGGTTATGCTAATTTTTTTCACATGTAATTTGTAAGCAACGAATGTGTAAATGTTTAATAAAACGCATAAAACTAAAAAAACTATAGAGAAAACGGCAGAAATATAAACCAAATAATTGCCGTACTGATCCTAAAATGAAAATTTTAAGGGAAAACAATCGGTTTCAGCAAAATTTGTCAATTCTAAATATGAATGTTAAAAGCTCAATTAAAATATAGGAAATTGTTAAACAAATACATCTCCAGCTTCGAACACAAAGAAACTGCGGTCAATCGTTGAATTTGGAGCATTCAATATAAGAATTGCATGAATTTTGAACATCGGCCAAAGCATCAATGTTGGCACAAAGTAAACAAAAATTGTTATAAACGGAAGAAATTTACGCCACAACTTTAAAAAATCCAAACTATTATTTTTAATTTTTTAATAATACTAATAAACGACCTTTTCATGTTTTATTGGCATTATAATTGCGGTCAGTCGGTTGAGCAGTATAAATGCCGTGACCAAATTATTCGCTTGGAATGTGTGTCCGGCAAAAAAAAAGAACATTGCGAGCATCCAATTTGGGAAACTTGAATAGATTGGGTACAACAAGGAGCCGATTATAGAGGGAAATCGTTGACCGTAGAACGAGTCCAATACGTACAGCAAATCCTTAAACATTTTTTTTAGCTAAAAATCTTTTTGTTTTTAATTAGCATACTTTTTTAATAAAAATCTAAATTTTGACTCTTATCAATTTGAATTTGTTACCGGAATTGCCCGCATAACAAAAAGCGCATAGAATGAGTTGTGGAACTTTTTGTGCCGAACGATGGTGACAATTTCGGCAATATAAAGTGCCATTGATGGAATGATTATACAAATTGTTAAGTAAATGATTGGAATTTTAACTGAGATGGACCAATCGGCAAAGTCCATAATGAATCAATAAAAGAAAAAAAAATATTTGAAATAAAACGCAACAAATTTTTCTAAAATCTCATTTGACAAATTTTGTATTGAATTTCAGACACTAACAATTTACTTTTTTTGATATCATTGCATATGTCAGGTGTTAAGTACATAGATCGCGGATACGGTTTGTGCCAACTTTGTTCAACATGTAATTTGTATGCCACGAAAGTGTCAATTAACAAACTACTGTGCGTATGTAATTAATATATTTATAAAGAAAAATATTTATTTCAAACAGCAAATTATAACATTACTTTTTCCCTTTGGTAAATTCAACTTTCGCATCTCTAAGAAATAATCAAGACACACAAACAGTGGGACTATCCAATTACACACGGGCTAATTTGCATGTGTCGTGAGTTCAAAAAATAGTGTATTCGTAATTAGTTGAATCTTTGCGGATTTAATATTTCTGTTGGACCGCAATAACGGAGGAAAAGGTCGATAGCAGGGGATGGGCAAAATTTTGAATTTCAGAATTTTAGTAACATTTCGGATTTTCAATTTCCGATCCGGGCAGAGTTTTTAAAAAATAAGAAACCCTTTATGGTTTTTTTAGTCCCGTGAAGCCCCGGTCCCGAGTTTTCCCAACTCTTAACAAATTGAGTCCAAAATTAAAAAAATTCTCCTGGTGGTGCCTAGCGGCACCGCCGACCCCATCCTCCCAGATTTTTTTTCAAGAAACGCCACAAGTGGGATTTTGAAAATAGTTAATTTTTAGTAAAAACAGTTTAAAGGAGCCATGCATTTGTAAAACTTCTTACACAAAAATAAATATTGGTAATTTTAATCGTTGTTTTTTATTAAACTTAGAAAATATTTCTTGTTTAATACCGCGCCATTCTACGTAGTAGACCTTCCTGCCAGAATCGGTGACAAACAGCGCGTGAACCGAGAAACATTTTTTAAAGTTTATAATTTTCTTGTAGTTTTTAGCTTTTTGGTTTCATTATTATTTTGATTATATTAATATAATTTGGGCACGTAGTTTCTTTCTTAATTGTCTTATTTTCAAAATTGATTTTTGCTCAAGAGATTTAAAAAAAAAGAAGTAAATACAGTAATACAAAAGTTATTTTAAAATTAGAAAAGCAAAATAATCAGCCAATGAACTTACTCTTGATTTTTGTTTTAAATTAAAAACAATTTTTGATCTGCAAAGTTAAATCTTATTTCATTCATTGTTATTAATTTATTTAATTTGTTATTTTGAACGAAGGTGTTATTATGTTTTTTTATTTGTGTGGAAAATCTCAACATAATAAATTTAAAAATCAAATAATAATTTTGCTTTTTATAATTCAAATTTAGATTTATGCTGTTAGTCTTGAATATGACGCTTCGCTTTCAGAATTTGTAATTTATTTTTAGTTTGTTTAAAACAAGTGCGCTCATGCCCCAAACGATGTCAGCGTTTTTTGATCCGGCGTTGAGTTTTTATTTTTATTTAACATCATTAAATTCTTCTTAAATAATTATTTCACAAATTTCGTCTTTACATGACATGCAAAAATTTATTTATAATTCTTTGTTAGCCATTTAAAATAATTAAGCAAACTTTTATTAAGCAATTAATAAAGAATTATACTCCTAATTTATAACATATTTTCACCAGGGCGTTTCTTCGTGAATTCAACCGCTCACCTCTCAGACGCCTTGAGCGACGTATTGGATAGTGGCATTATTTGGACAAATGAAAAAAGCAATTTCAATTTTACTAATAGTTTTTATAGCAAATTATAATTTGCTAAAAGATTATTTTTTAATTATATTTCAAATGTGTTTGTCATTTTAATTTTTTTTTATTTGCGTCGGACCCGCTCCATAGACTGCTTTCTCATTCGAACTCCGCGTGTTTTACGACGCGATTTTTAATCTCTCGGTTATAATTATCCGTTGATTGCTGCCTTATAAATTGTTTTTAATTAAATTAATTTGGTATTTAAACTTTTTTATTTGTTCCAATTGGATGTTTAGTTTTTTACATTTATTCATCACAGTTTATTGTTTCAAAATTTACGGACTGTCTTGCATAAAGTCACCTTTTTCAATTTTTATTTCATGCATAAATGAGATTTCCTTTTTTAAAGAAGTAATTACTTTATTACATGGCTCCACCTTTTATAATTTAATTGGCACCTGGTTTTGTAAATTTGCAAATCTAAAGCGAAGGTATCATACCGCTACGGTGGAATTGAACTTAGGCGCCGGCCAGTTCTTGTTCATGTGGGTACCCAAAACTTTTGATTTAGTGTTATTATTTGACAATTAATATTTTAAAAAAAATTGAATATATTTTTAATTGTATAACTCAAACTTTCCAAATTCAAGTTAATAGTATTTTTTATTATTTTGTTTCATCGACTTTTTGTTAAAATAATTTTTTTCTTGTATTTGGAAATCAGTAAGTTTTGTATGAATTAATTTTTTATTTGTTTATACCATTTCATATGCCCTTTCCTTTTTAAAATCTAATTTTGTGGTTTTGATGAAATGTCTATTAACATGATTGTGATTTTTCACAAAAATTATTTAAAATCCGGAATCCGGGTCTCTAATTAAAATCAATGCCATCAAATTTAAACAATCTATTGAAACTCGCGCCATTCCATTCGACGTAGTACGCTTTCCTGCCAGAATCGGCGACAAACAGCGCGTGAACCGAGAAACATTTTTTAAAATTTATAATTTTCTTGTAGTTTTTAGCTTTTTGATTTCATTATTATTTTGATTATATTAATATAATTTGGGCACGTAGTTTCTTTCTTAATTGTCTTATTTTCAAAATTGATTTTTGCTCAAGAGATTTAAAAAAAAAGAAGTAAATACAGTAATACAAAAGTTATTTTAAAATTAGAAAAGCAAAATAATCAGCCAATGAACTTACTCTTGATTTTTGTTTTAAATTAAAAACAATTTTTGATCTGCAAAGTTAAATCTTATTTCATTCATTGTTATTAATTTATTTAATTTGTTATTTTGAACGAAGGTGTTATTATGTTTTTTTATTTGTGTGGAAAATCTCAACATAATAAATTTAAAAATCAAATAATAATTTTGCTTTTTATAATTCAAATTTAGATTTATGCTGTTAGTCTTGAATATGACGCTTCGCTTTCAGAATTTGTAATTTATTTTTAGTTTGTTTAAAACAAGTGCGCTCATGCCCCAAACGATGTCAGCGTTTTTTGATCCGGCGTCGAGTTTTTATTTTTATTTAACATCATTAAATTCTTCTTAAATAATTATTTCACAAATTTCGTCTTTACATGACATGCAAAAATTTATTTATAATTCTTTGTTAGCCATTTAAAATAATTAAGCAAACTTTTATTAAGCAATTAATAAAGAATTATACTCCTAATTTATAACATATTTTCACCAGGGCGTTTCTTCGTGAATTCAACCGCTCACCTCTCAGACGCCTTGAGCGACGTATTGGATAGTGGCATTATTTGGACAAATGAAAAAAGCAATTTCAATTTTACTAATAGTTTTTATAGCAAATTATAATTTGCTAAAAGATTATTTTTTAATTATATTTCAAATGTGTTTGTCATTTTAATTTTTTTTTATTTGCGTCCGACCCGCTCCATAGACTGCTTTCTCATTCGAACTCCGCGTGTTTTACGACGCGATTTTTAATCTCTCGGTTATAATTATCCGTTGATTGCTGCCTTATAAATTGTTTTTAATTAAATTAATTTGGTATTTAAACTTTTTTATTTGTTCCAATTGGATGTTTAGTTTTTTACATTTATTCATCACAGTTTATTGTTTCAAAATTTACGGACTGTCTTGCATAAAGTCACCTTTTTCAATTTTTATTTCATGCATAAATGAGATTTCCTTTTTTAAAGAAGTAATTACTTTATTACATGGCTCCACCTTTTATAATTTAATTGGCACCTGGTTTTGTAAATTTGCAAATCTAAAGCGAAGGTATCATACCGCTACGGTGGAATTGAACTTAGGCGCCGGCCAGTTCTTGTTCATGTGGGTACCCAAAACTTTTGATTTAGTGTTATTATTTGACAATTAATATTTTAAAAAAAATTGAATATATTTTTAATTGTATAACTCAAACTTTCCAAATTCAAGTTAATAGTATTTTTTATTATTTTGTTTCATCGACTTTTTGTTAAAATAATTTTTTTCTTGTATTTGGAAATCAGTAAGTTTTGTATGAATTAATTTTTTATTTGTTTATACCATTTCATATGCCCTTTCCTTTTTAAAATCTAATTTTGTGGTTTTGATGAAATGTCTATTAACACGATTGTGATTTTTCACAAAAATTATTTAAAATCCGGAATCCGGGTCTCTAATTAAAATCAATGCCATCAAATTTAAACAATCTATTGAAACTCGCGCCATTCCATTCGACGTAGTACGCTTTCCTGCCAGAATCGGCGACAAACAGCGCGTGAACCGAGAAACATTTTTTAAAATTTATAATTTTCTTGTAGTTTTTAGCTTTTTGATTTCATTATTATTTTGATTATATTAATATAATTTGGGCACGTAGTTTCTTTCTTAATTGTCTTATTTTCAAAATTGATTTTTGCTCAAGAGATTTAAAAAAAAGAAGTAAATACAGTAATACAAAAGTTATTTTAAAATTAGAAAAGCAAAATAATCAGCCAATGAACTTACTCTTGATTTTTGTTTTAAATTAAAAACAATTTTTGATCTGCAAAGTTAAATCTTATTTCATTCATTGTTATTAATTTATTTAATTTGTTATTTTGAACGAAGGTGTTATTATGTTTTTTTATTTGTGTGGAAAATCTCAACATAATAAATTTAAAAATCAAATAATAATTTTGCTTTTTATAATTCAAATTTAGATTTATGCTGTTAGTCTTGAATATGACGCTTCGCTTTCAGAATTTGTAATTTATTTTTAGTTTGTTTAAAACAAGTGCGCTCATGCCCCAAACGATGTCAGCGTTTTTTGATCCGGCGTTGAGTTTTTATTTTTATTTAACATCATTAAATTCTTCTTAAATAATTATTTCACAAATTTCGTCTTTACATGACATGCAAAAATTTATTTATAATTCTTTGTTAGCCATTTAAAATAATTAAGCAAACTTTTATTAAGCAATTAATAAAGAATTATACTCCTAATTTATAACATATTTTCACCAGGGCGTTTCTTCGTGAATTCAACCGCTCACCTCTCAGACGCCTTGAGCGACGTATTGGATAGTGGCATTATTTGGACAAATGAAAAAAGCAATTTCAATTTTACTAATAGTTTTTATAGCAAATTATAATTTGCTAAAAGATTATTTTTTAATTATATTTCAAATGTGTTTGTCATTTTAATTTTTTTTTATTTGCGTCCGACCCGCTCCATAGACTGCTTTCTCATTCGAACTCCGCGTGTTTTACGACGCGATTTTTAATCTCTCGGTTATAATTATCCGTTGATTGCTGCCTTATAAATTGTTTTTAATTAAATTAATTTGGTATTTAAACTTTTTTATTTGTTCCAATTGGATGTTTAGTTTTTTACATTTATTCATCACAGTTTATTGTTTCAAAATTTACGGACTGTCTTGCATAAAGTCACCTTTTTCAATTTTTATTTCTGATCGATAAAACTGTGAAAATGAATGCATAAAAGAGATTTCCTTTTTAAAGAAGTAATTACTTTATTACATGGCTCCACCTTTTATAATTTAATAGGCACCTGGTTTTGTAAATTTGCAAATCTAAAGCGAAGGTATCATACCGCTACGGTGGAATTAAACTTAGGCGCCGGCCAGTTCTTGTTCATGTGGGTACACAAAACTTTTGATTTAGTGTTATTATTTGATAATTAGTATTTTAAAAAAAATTGAATATATTTTTCATTGTATAACTCAAACTTTCCAAATTCAAGTTAATAGTATTTTTTATTATTTTGTTTCATCGACTTTTTGTTAAAATAATTTTTTTCTTGTATTTGGAAATCAGTAAGTTTTGTATGAATTAATTTTTTATTTGTTTATACCATTTCATATGCCCTTTCCTTTTTAAAATCTAATTTTGTGGTTTTGATGAAATGTTTATAACATGATTGTGATTTTTCACAAAAATTATTTAAAATCCGGAATCCGGGTCTCTAATAAAATCAATGCCATCAAATTTAAACAATCAATTGAAACCCGCGCCATTCCATTCGACGTAGTACGCTTTTCTGCCAGAATCGGCGACAAACAGCGCGTGAACCGACAAATTGATTAAATATTATAATTTATAGGGTTAAGGCACGACCAGCTAAACAGCGAATAAAATTTAGAGTGTCGGAACCTACCAAATAAGCTGGTTTCTGAAAGTAGCTTTATTTAGTTTAAGTTAAATACTATTTGCTTTTCGGTACTCACTCTTAGGTAACCAATTGTTAGGTTAATTTGTTTTATTAAAAAGTGAGTATTGTAATATCTATTTATTTTGGTCGGCATTAAATTTGATTTATTTTATGTGATGGCTTAATTTATTTGATAAAATTTAATATTGTATTGTGATTCATTTTTTCTTATTTTTGATAATTTTGAATTTCTTTTTTGAATATGCTTTTATTCTTATTTTTTATTAAAGTGTTAGTGAAATTTTTTCCTTTATTTTTTTAAAATTATTAGTCGTCGTTGGTTTTTAACTTTTTTGTTATAAAATTTATGTTGAAGATGTCTTTTCCTAGTCATCACGATTTTGCATTCAGAATGCTTCTGAATTTGCATTAATTTTTTTTTGTTTAAAAGATTTTTATTTAATGTTGTTTTTAAATAAAAAAAAAAAAATTAATGTTTATAAATTGTTCTCAGTTTTAGTTTTTGAACTATCGTTTGTTACAAATTTTTATTTTGCATTGTTGTTTTTTCTCTTTAATTATATTTATTTAAATAATTTTGTTTAGTTTAAATATTATTAAAATACTTACAACATTGTTTACGTTTGTGTAAACGGGTGGATAAATAGTTATATTGTGCTGGCTATGTTGAGAATTTTACAAACATTATTTTCTTTTATGCAAAATGTTGTTTCCATTTGACAATTCATTGGAGATTAATGCCTCGTCGTCAATTCCAAATATGGCGTCATTGCTGCCATGGGGATTTTTATTTTTGTATGAATATCTGTATTTATTTATTTATTTATGGAAATAGCATACTTCCAAGCCGATTATGGCGTTAAGCTTGTTTAAGAGCATATCGACGAATGCGCCCTTGTATTCTTAGAACTAAGATGGTGCTAGTGATACGGGTGATTTTTGAATACCATTAATTAAAACTTTTGAACGGGGTCTTTTGTCTTAAGCTTTATCTAGTAGGATTGCAAAAAAGTTTGTTTTTTCATTTTACTAGTTTTATATCTTTAGCCTTTTTATAAAATTCAACTTAGGGCATATGTCCTTAATGTAACATAAGTTTTTGAGAAGCTTTTATTGAAATAGGTTAGCTTCAATTGTCAGTATTTTAAAATATAAGAGTTCATTTGATTTTTATGTATCAAAATTCAGAACATATTTATTAGTGAATATCCATTTAATGAATAGCCGCCTCCGCCAGTTTTCGCTGTTGATGATGTGCCGCCCCCGCCGATGCCTTTCGTTGCTGTTACATTTTTATCACTGGCAGTGTGTTTTCATCTCCCGATAGTGCAGGTAAAATTAGATAAAGTTTTCGTTAAAATTTTGATTTTAGGTTTTAAATTTAATCCATTAGATGTTTTCCTTGTAAAGAAACGGAAGACTCTTGGATAGAAATGATATTACAGTTTTTAGCATTATTTTGAGCATATTTTATCAGCTGATCAATGGCGACGAGCCATATAAAATTACAGGTGATCAGTTTCAACGAATATATAATAACAAAAACGGCAAAAAAATTAATTTTTGATCTATTCATAATTTATTTTTATTCATTATTCAATTGTTGTTTGAGTGTAAATCTCACTATCCGCGTGAACAAATCTGGACCCAGATAAATCCAGGTGAATACACTTTGAAACGATTTACGATAAAAAACTAGTTTTTCTTTCAACAAGAATTAAATTAAGCAGTCGTTTTAAGTTTTTAATAATTTGTTTCATTAATTTAGCTTTAAGAGTTTTGAAATATGTATATTTATATCAAATAAGGTTTGTTATGTACATATTTGTTTTTATTAGCGATAATTTGGGTTTGTACAACAGCGATATTTAATGGAGGTTCCGGTTATTTATTTATTTAAGAATTATAAATATAAGCAAAATGTTGATTTATTTTCTCTACTTTGGAAGCAATAGCCTCCCAGCTGAATGTATTTTTTGGGGGCAATCTTGTCCGTATCGACAAGTTTTAGTTGATGTTTTGGATACACATTTATAGTTTTGGTTTTAAATCATTCATAAGTTTTTTGCGTAGCAATTAAAATTATAATTATTAAATATTAAATCAGCCAAATTTAAATAAACAAATTACACAGGTTAAGGCGCAAAGTAACAGGAATCTTTGCCTTGCACAATGTAGTCGTTTTGAAGTTTTTGGCAATAATAATTTATTAATTAACAAAAGTTGTTTTTTTTTAAAAAATTCAAGTGCCTTCAATATAAATGAGAACGACAAATAAGAGTATTAATATTTTTAGCAAAATTTTTTTTATTGTTTATTATGTTGCTAAAAAATTTCTCATGTACTATTTCAATAATAATGATTATATAAACTTTTTAATGATTTTTTTTTATATTTGCTTATTAATATTTTAATTACATACCAATGTCCAACTTGGCTAACCGTTGCGCAAATTTTTTTCAACTTTCAATGTACAGTTTGAAGGATGGTCGTTTTGTTTTTTGCAATAAAACCAACGCAAAAGATGCGTTGAGTTATTAACTTTGGGTTTTTTGCGTTTTATTACGCACTCTTTGGCGTCCGTGAACAATTCTAGTAGCAATTAAAAATTTATTTAATTATTAATATTAAATCAGCCAAATTTCAATATACAAATTACACAAGTTAAGGCGCAAAGTGTGCGGGAATGTTGTTTGGGACAGAGTATTTTTATGAATACCATTTGTTGTGAACTTTTTGGCAATAATAATTTTAGATTCAGTATTTGCTCGTTTACAATATTTGTTTTTTCAATAATTTAAACTGGGCAAGCTTGTTAAATAAGTAGGGGTCAACTGATTTTGAATATTTGTTTTGCGAATGATCGCAAAATCTTTGATTAGCTGTTGGCGAAATGAGCCGCTGGCCCACAACAATAACCAGCTGGAAAGCACTACAGTACCTGTTGGTAATGTGAACGTTTAATTCAAATTAATGGTCCAAGAATTATTATCGAAAAAATTTGGTTGCTTTAATTCCTATTACCTGTGTCCATAATCAGTGGATAGTAGATGTATAAAAGGGCCTTTGTTTTTGGATCCTCGATGTTAGTACTAACGGAAATCTGTGAAGTTAAAATATTTCTATTGCTAACCAGAATTGCTTTTAAGCGAGATTACCAAATACATGCTTTCGACGAGCGAGTGATGTTAACTACATAGATCGTTGTTACGGTTTGTGCCAACTTTGTTCAACATGGAATTTTTATGCCACAAAAGTGTCAATTAACAAACTACGGTGCGTATGTAATTAATATATTTATAAAAAATATCTAATACAAAGAAATAATTGTAATTACACACGTGCTAATTTGCATGTGTCGTCGTTCAAAAAAGTAATAAGTTGAATCTTTGCGCATTTAATATTCTGTTGGACCGCAATAACGGAGGAAAAGTTCCAAAGCAGGGGATAGGCAAAATTCGGATTTCGGAATTTGAGTATTTACAGTGGTTCAAACAATTACAAAAAATATTTAAATATTGCAATTTTTTAAAACATTTTAGATGACAATTCACAAATTTTCATTTCAATTTTTTGCTCAGCAAAATTGAATGAATATTTAAAAAAATTATGACTTTCTTCAAAGTTAAGTGATCCTAATCCGGGAAGTCCCCGTAATTTTATTTTCAAATTTTGCCATCCCTGGTCCATAGGTTAATCACAGTAATAACATAAAAAATGGATTTGTGTAATTAATCAAAGCTTTTTGATCGATTTTTATCTTTCTTTTAAACTTGGGTTATTTGATGAAATTTTTATTATAATTATAATTTCTAATTTAAATAAATATTAACCCAGACGCATTTTATGCGCGCCATAAAAATAGCAATCAAAGTTGCGGCAAAATTGCGCCGTAACGGGCTTGCCATCTGAACGAAAAAGATCGATGAAAATTTTCAAACATGTGCAAAACTGGTTTTTTCAAAATCTCAAAAAAACTTGAAAACTTTCGTTTTAAGAATGTTTTGTCCAAAAAACGTAGATTTTAAGGGGTGCATTTTTTGGGCAATAAATACAAACACTTTACAAAAAAATTCAAATTTTATTGCATTTTCTTTAGGAATTTTCGAAAAGTGTCGAAATAGGTATAATAAATATTCACAAAAGAAAAGTGTTTAAATTTATTTATTTCAGCTAACCTTCTTAATTATATTCCTGTTGGAAAAGCTTTTTTACATTCATTTAATAGTTCTAGCCAATCCTAATTTTTTTTGCCATCGTCAACATAATAATAAATTTTTGCATTTTTATAATTGTTTGTTGTTGCGCATTTCATTATCATAAATAACCCTCGGCATCCTCTAAAGAATGTGCCGGTGTTACCGCATCTCTCTGTTATCCAAGATGCAAAGCATTTGTCGACAGAAGAAATTGCTTATTTTTAAATTTGGTAATAAGTAAACTTTTAATTGCCTTTAAAGCGCGTATTCGGAATTTTTTGTTTACGCTTTATTTACATAATTTTAATTTTATTGTTCGTAACAACGAGCAGAGAAGTGTTAAATTTAAGATAGATAATTAATTTTTTATATTGTTATCAGTCGCCATAGTCGTTTCCCTGAACCATCTTATCTTGAGCTGAGCTTCACACTTTTATTAAATAAGTTTACTTACAGAATTGTAAAATATTCATTTGTGCCACAAATTTTAACTACATCAAAATGTTTGTTTAGCGTAATCCTTTTAATTTTTGTAGCTTTTTTGATAAAAAATATTTGTTCTTGTTCTTACCGGTCGAGACAAGATCTCGTCTCAAAGATCTCGAAAAATCTCGACTCGAGATCTCGAAAAATCTTGACTCGAGATCTCGTTCGAAGTAATTTTCCGAGATTTATCCGAGAATCTCGGCTTTTTCGAGAAACTCGGTCTCGACATCTCGAAAAATCTCGACTCGAGACCTCGAAAAACCTTGACTCGAGATCTCGCTCGAAGCTCAAGTCCGGTCTCTAATATTTATATAGACCATAGATTCTTAAAAAAAATAAAATTTAACAATTTTTTTCGTTTCCAAATATAATATATTATGTGAATTTATTTTTAAAACAGTTTAAAGCCAAAGGTGTTCCACGCACAAACATGTTGAGATTTTAGGAACGTATTAAGCGTTGTTGTGGGTTTGTAATTCAAATTTACATTTATGCTGTTAATCTTGAATATATCGCTTCGCTTTCAGAAATTTGTAATTTTTGTTGTTGTTGTTTGTTTAAAACAAGAGCGCTACAGGCCCCGAATCGATTCGTTTATTGATGCGGTGTCGAGTTTTTTTCTTCTTAAATTTGCCAAATTTGAATTTTGTCCGCCAAAAATCTTTCTTCACTCGGCTATGAACCAATTTAGTAGCAAATTGTCGTCAATGCCCTTTTTTGTTGAACTTGTCTGTTGCATTTCCCTCCGTTAATTGCCGAAACATGTCTCACAAATGATGTGATCCCTCTCATCTCTAATTTGTTCGGCTCACTTTTCATTTTGTTATTCAACAACTTGTGATTTGGCCAATTAATCTACAACAATTGACGGAATATTATTTTCAAATTCTCGTTTTTCACAATATATTTCGAAAAATCGCTTTGCGAGCCGTGAAAATTGATGATTGATTTTTGTGATATACATTTTTTTACCATGCGGATCAGAAAATTGTGAATTTTATTTGAAGTAAAAGTTTTTAGTACTATGTATTTAATTAACGTTAACTTGTTAAAAATTTTTATCGTTTAATTCATATCGTGCGTTTAAGACTAAAATTTTAATAAATCACTTATATTTGTGACACTTCAATAAATTTAAAGATGTTGTCTATGTTAAGTATGTTGATTAAAATTTCTTTGAAAAGTCAATTATTAATGTTGATTAAAATTACTTTGAAAATTCAATTATTAATGTTGATTAAAATTACTTTGAAAAGTCAATTATTAATGTTGATTAAAATTACTTTGAAAAGTTTATTTTGAAAAGTCAATTATTAAGTTTAGTTAATTGTTTTATTTAAATATATAAATTATTAGAATTTTAAACAAAAATATTTGAATTTTATTTGAAAGTTTTTATTACTATGTATTTAGTAAACGCTAACTTGTAAAAGATTTTTATCGTTTAATTTATATCGTTTGATACTGCTTTTGGGTTCTCATACGCCCATCAGTGCCAATAGTTTGGAATACCCCAATGGAAATATGTTGTTTATTTACTTTGATAGTAATTTGACTTTGTTTTTATAATTTTTATTTTATTTTTGCTTTTATTTTTATGAAATTTTTATTTTCAGTAAAATTAAATTTGAATGGAAGGGTTCCATAGTCTTTAGCCCGCAGCCTCCACAAAAGTTGTCATCTGACAATTTACGCCCGCATACTCAACCTTTTAAATGATAAATAAGAATAAATAATTTCCCTGAAACTCTTAGTGATTTTACGTTATCGTATTTTATCTTTATTAGCTTTCAATATAAGCAAAGTCATTTATTCAAAATTTTAAAATTTTACTAACAATAACATATTTCATATACCTGCTTTCATCTTATTACGATTATTTGGCTCTTTGTTTAGGACCAGACAATGCTTTTTGGATTGCGTTGTTATAAAATGAAAAATTATATTTGAATTTATATTAGGCTTGAAAAGTCCAAAATAGGCTTCTAAATACGTCAGATGATCAACATATTTGGGGTTTTTGTAAAAATTAATGTTTTCTTATTTTGTTGATTATTTTTAGTTTTGGGAATAAAAATTTTTTTCTTAACATTCATTAATATTGGGTGTATTTTCATTGCCATTATATTTCATACGTTGCATTCATTATATAACATTTTGTGTGCTTTTCTTTCCTGTCTTCAAAGAATTAAATTCTTTAAAGGCTTTAACAATTTTTTATAGTTATATTCCGTTTTCGCTATACCATTCACGCCAAAGAGTAATTCTCAATCGAACTCCGCGTTATACGGCGCGATTTTTAATCTTTCGGTTATAATAGTTATTAACCGTTGATTGCTGCCTTATAAAATAGTTTTTTAATTAAATTATTTGGTATTTAACTTCTTTATTTTGTTCCAATTGGATGTTTGTTTTTACTTTTATTCATCACAGTAACGGACTGCGGCGATTCTGGTGCTGTCCACTGATTTAAATTTGTTTTATTATTAGGTTATGGAAAACATTTTTAACCATTAAATTTTAAAAATTTTGTATTTATATTTAAATATCAATTTTATTTTTTAAAAATTTATTGTTTTTTAATAAATTTTCAATGTATTTATCGTCATTTAATCAAATAATAATAATATTTATATAAAAACCCAATCGATCGAAGGCCGCTTACGGCTTAAAAACTCACAATCTCGATGAATATAGACACAGTTCTTTTTGTTATTTTAAATATTATTTAATTTATTATTAATCACAAGCAACAATTTGAAAAATAAGTTGTTTATGGCGTAAAGTGTGCGTTACGAATGGCAATCGACCGTCTTTTCATTTACAATTCAGAATGTCTGCTGTCGATTCTAATATAAGAAAAAATTAATCAAATACTATTATTAATTTCTTCATTTTTTACATTTAGTTTTATTAAATTTGTTATTTATTCTTTTTATTGCTTCCCGCACAATTTTCTCATATAATCCTTTTGTAAATTATTGTTCAATTTTATCAGATCATTGAATTCTTTTAATATAAGTCCGTGAATAAAAAAAATACTGTTTGATTTCAGTATTATTTTTGATTCTAATATAATAATCTTTATTAGAACAATTTTGGATGTTGGTTTAATTAAGTGTATAGTATTTATTATTTAAATCTAATTGCCGAGGGCTCCCGATTCTAATCTCCGTCTCATTTGTTATTTATTACTTATTATTTAGCTTTTTAAGGTGATAGATAGAACATTTTTTAGGTGCTATCTTTTAGTTTAATGCTTTCGTCTTATTTTTACTATGTTTTTGTCGGTTTTTTTGGCATTTTGAGACGACAGGGCAAACCCACGGGATTCTTGGAGCAGACTACAGCTCCGGCATAACTGCTTCCAATTAAATTATTTACTTCAAATGAATAAATAAATCTTTTTGTTTAATTTATTTAAAATTTTTTAATTATTTTCATAGGTTCATGAATGACTAAATCTTTTATTTGTTCTTATGCCAATTAATATAAAGAACTTTTGCCTTATCAAACGGTTTTAAAACTGATCAATAGTAGATCATTTAAAAAAAAAGATTCAATTATAAAATATTATAATTTTTTTAATAATAATGTATTTGTAATCTTTATATAGATCATTTTTGGTTTATAATTGTTGGCTTTTTTCATTGTAATAATTATTCTTGTTTTATAGCAAATTATAATTTGCTAAACGATTATTTTTTAATTATATTTCAAATGTGTTTGTCATTTTATTTATTTTTTATTTACGTCCGACCCGCTCATAGAAAATTTTGCATTTGCTGCCTTCTCATTCAAACTCCGCGTTACGTCGCGATTTTTAATCTTTATTTGCCGTTGATTGCTGCCTTATAAATTGTTTTTAATTAAATTTAATTTGGTATTTAAACTTATTTATTTGTTCCAATTTGATATTTGTTTTTTACATTTATTCATCACAGTTTATTGTTTCTCAACTTATGGACTGTCTTGCATAAACTCACGATTTTATTATATTAAAATTTAGTCTATTTATTTAAACTTTTTTATAAGTTTTATAAAAAAAATTAGCACGAAATTAATTTTATTTGGTTAATTATTTAGAAAGCAATTAAAAATTGGGAATAGTATAATATTTTTCTTAATTTTCGGTAAGGATTTTCTTATCCACGATAGTTTGGGTTAATAAATCGCTTCAAAATTTAAAAAATATATTGCTATTAAATCTATTATTTATACCTATCTTTTTTAATATTAAATTTGATCACCGGATTAAAAATCAATTCTTATTTTCATGAATATCTTCATTTATTTTTCTTGCCATGACAAATGGTTAAAAATCAAGGTATTTAAACATATATTAAAGACTTTTTTTTGTAGTAATAATTAATAAGTAAACATAAGTTTCATTTTTAGTAATTCAATCTATGTTTAATTTAAATAATGCTTAATGCAATTAATTGAAATTTCAATTTAAAAATGGTTTCTGCCTTGGTTTGATTGCTGCCTTATAAATTGCTTTAAATTTAATTTGGTATTTAAACTTCTTTATTTTGTTCCAATTGGATGTTTAGTTACATTTATTCATCAAAGTTTATTGTTTCTAAAATTTATGGCTGCCTTGCACAAATCACCTTTTTCAATTTTTATTTCTGATCGATAAAGCTGTCCCTAAGCAATGTCTGTTTTGATCCGCCTCAAGTTTTTTTTTATTTTAGATCATTAAATTCTTCTTAAATTTGCCAACCTTTGATTCTCGTCCGCCAAAAACTTTCTTCACTCCGCTAATCATCGATTTTTTATAATTTAATTGGCACCTGGTTTTGTAAATTTGCAAATCGAAAATCGAAGGTATCATACCGCTACGGTGGAATTGCTCAGGCTGGAATTGCTCAGGCGACTGCCAGTTCTTGTTAAATTACTTTTGAATTAGTGTTATTAGACAATTAATATTTTTAAAAAAATTGAATACGCTTGTCACTTGTAATTGTTTATAAATTATTGGCGTTTAGACACTTTTTAAAATTTGCATTTTTTGACCCAACAAATTGTGTGAATAGTTAAAAATTCATATTTGAATTGATGGTTTTCAATTTTTTCATTAAATTAATATTTTTGTATAACTCGAATCTTTATGGGAATTTGACCAAAATTCAAGTTAATATAATTTTTTATTTTTTTTCACTTTTTGATAAAATAAATTTTTAAACGAAGACTTTAAAAATTTGTTATTTATTTAATTGAGGATATATCATTAGATCTTTCGATTTTTAATAAATTGGCCAACATTTGATTTTCGTCCGCCAAAAATCTTTCTTCACTCGGCTATGAACCAATTTAGTAGCAAATTGTCGTCAATGCCCTGTTTTGTTGAACTTGTCTAATGATTTCCCTCCGTTAATTGCCGACAGATGTCTCACAAGGATGTGATCCCTCTCATCTCTAATTTTCATATTGTTATTCAACAACTTGTGATTTGGCCAATTATCAACAACAATTGACGGAATATTATTTTAAAATTTCCAATTTTTTTCACGTATATTTCGAAAAGTCGCATTGCGAGCCTTAAAAATTGATGATTGTGTGATTACACATTTTCTTGCTATGCGGATCTGATATTGCACCTGATTGTTTTATTTTAATATATAAATTATTAGAAAATTTAAACAAAAATTTTATTTGAAGTAAAAGTTTTTATTATTATGAGGTAATAAACGCTACTTGTAAAAAATTTTTATCGTTAATTTATATCGTGCGTTTGAGATTAAAATTTTTATTTCAATTTTTTAAATTTAGGCTTTTTGAATTATTTAAATTTTTGGACTACTAGGTATCTGAAATTTGAGAAAATTTATTGGTCAATAAATCACTTATATTTGTGACACTTCAATAAATTTAAAGATGTTGTCGATGTTAAGATGTTGATTAAAATTACTTTGAAAAGTCATTATTAAGTTTAGTTAACATTTAAAAAACAAATTTGATTTGATACTGCTTTTGGGTTCTCATACGCCCATTAGTAACAAATGTTAGGAATATCCCAATGGAAATATGTTGTTTTAAAATAACATTTATTAGTTCAAATTTTTTTAAGATTTTGCAAAATACTTAATTTTTAGTAAAAACAGTTTATAAACAATGCAATTGTAAATTTCTTACACAACAATAAAATTTTGATAATTTAATCATTGTTTTTTATTAAACATAGAAAATATTTACTTGTTTGATGCCGCGCCATTCGACGTAGTAGACTTTCCGGCCAGAATCGGCTATAAACAGCGCGTGAACCGAGAAACATTTTTTTAAATTTAAAATTTTCTTGTAGATTTTAGCCTTTTGATTTCATTATTATTTATTATATTCAATATAATTTGGGCCGTAGTTTTTCTTACTTGTCGTCTTTTCAAAATTGTTTTGCTCAATGATTTTTTTTTAAAAAAAAGTAAATACAGTATATTATACAAAAGTTATTTTAAAATTCCAAACCAAAATAATCTGCCAATGAACTTACTTATCTAACTAAAAAAGATTTTTGTTTTTATAAGTAATTAGAACAATTTTTGATCTGCAAAGTTAAATCTTATTTCATATTTAAAAGCAATTATCAATTTCTTAAAATTTTTATGTTGTGCAGCCATTGTGAAGAATGCCATCAAATATCGTGCTTTGCTACATATTTTCGAATCCTGTTGGTTTAATTTTATCTATTTTATTCTTGTTAAATTGTTTTAATCTTTTAAACAAATTAAACATAAATAAAAAATAATATGTAGAACCACTTAAAGTTCGGGGTCAATAAATTTTTTTAAAGTTGGTTTTCGCTGAGATTTGCTAAAATTTCATAAAATGCATTATTAATTTTTTGCGCCAATTAATTAAAGCTTTTTTTATGAGTTGGAGTATCCGTGATTAAAATAAGTTTTTGTTTAAAAGTTATCGTCGAAAGAAAAATCCGTTGGACGCTTGTTCTTCAGCTTTCTCTCTCCTTCTTCGCGCAATAAGTTTCTGCATACCCGTTCGTGCATAAAAAAATTGTAAAATATTCAGTTGTGCCACAAGTTTTATACTTTTGCCAAGTAAAACATTAAATGTGGATAAAAGGCTCCATAGTCTTTAATCTACAACTTCCACAAAAGTTTTCGTCGGACAATTTACGCCCGCATACTCAACTTTTTATAATTCATTATAATTGGTTTATTGTTTCTCAACTTATGGACTGTCTTGCATAAAGTCACCTTTTTCAATTTTTATTTCTGATCGATAAAGCTGTGCAAATGAATGCATAAATGATCCTTTTTAAAGAAATAATTACTTTATTACATGTTCCACCTTTTATAATTTAATTGGCACCTAATTTTGTAAATTCGCAATTCAAAAAGCGAAGGTATCATACCGCTACGGTTAAATTTAACTTAGGCGCCGTGCCAGTTCTTGTTAATAACTTTTAAATTTAGTGTTATTATTTGACAATTAATATTTTTATAAAAATTGAATACGCTTGTCATTTGCAATTGTTTATAAATTAATTGGCGTTTAGAACTAATTTACATTTTTTGGCACAACAATTATGTAATAGTTAAAAATTCATATTTGAATTGTTGATTTTCAATATTTTTCATTGTATAACTCAATCTTTATGGGCATTTGACCCAAATTCAATTAATAGTATTTTTTATTTTTTTTTATTTTGATCGAATTTTTTAAATAAATTTTTAAACGAAGACTTAAAAATTGTTTATTTATTTAATTGAGGTTATATCATTAAATAATTTCGATTGCGAGTAAATTAGAAATACTTCGATGCTAATTTGGTGAAGTAATTTATTCAGCTATTTTGTTTAATTATTTTTAAGATTTTCACTTAATTTTTTCATTTTTAATTTTGCTTAATTAGCGAACAAAACTTTTTTAGTCCTGAGGAAATATTTCAGTCAGATAGCAACTTCATTTACTAAAAGTTCTTAATCTTTGTATCGTTTTAACTAAAGCATTACGGCTCAATTTAAGCTAGCATTTGTATTTTTGAATTTTTTGTTAATTATATATTTATAAGTTTGCCAGTTTCTTCTAATTTATTTTTTCACGTTCATTTAAGATTATTTATATTTGTTGCATGATTTTGTTTTTAATATAATTTTTTTTTGTTACATGCGTTAGGGTTTTATTTTTTGAATACAATGGTATTAAACCTACCTCAAGACCTTGTTGCACCGCGATTCTGCGTAACTTTTTTTTAAAGAGCCCAATGCTCCCATTTGTGAGACAAACGTTTATCCGGATATTTATTATATATAATATATATATATTTATAAAATCTATTTATTTTTGTTACAAACATTTAATAAGTACTTATATATAACGAACCGCACCTCACCTCCCCTCCCCTCCCCTAACATTTTATTTTTATAAACTTTCATATTTTTTCCATCTGCCTTCTGTTTTTCTCATTTGTAGTTGCTATATTCCAGTTGAAATTGTTGTACTACCGGATACCGTTAAACTCAACGCGCATTCTATTAATTTATTAAAACACATTAAGAGTAAATATTTATTGAGCATTTATTAATATGAATGCTGCTGCCGCTCGGCGAGACAGTGTTTAGCCATAGTTTTAAGAAGTTTGAAGTTTGTTGTTGTTTGAGAATCGATGGCATTTTTTGTAGTTAAAGACGCTCTCTATATATTTAAATAGTCTTATATCGTTTAATGAAGCAAAAGCGGCAGTTAATAAATATGATCAGCTGATAATTAAATGCTTTTAATAAAGTTAATTATTTCTTTTTAAAATTGTAATTTTAAATTAATTAGTTCTAGCTAGATTAGCAAATATAAAATTTTTTTAAAATAATTTTTTTAACGATTTTTTAAGCTATTGAACATGAAAATAATATTAACTTTCTCAATAACTATGTGCTCGACAACGTACTACATGACGTATCGCTCGGCAGGACGCCTCCATCAGACTCGTGATATTCTGTATATTTAGCTTATTATGAGTTAACTTTACATTTTAGATCATTTAAAAAAAAAGATTCTATTATAAAATATTATGATTTTTAGGAAGGTATTTGTTAGGAAAATCAAAGTTTATGTATCCTGAGTTGAGTTCAATTTTTTTTGAAATTTTCAATTGGTTTTTAGAATTTACAATCACAAATTTTTAAAGCTGATTGTGCAAACGTCGGTTCACCAATTTCTGATCACCCCCACAACCGACTGCAATCATCTTCTGTTGTGGTATTCCTGCAGCAACACACGGAGTGTTTGCAATTCATCACCACAGTGGCGAGCGCATTTTAAACTTTTTTTATGTGTAAATGAATAAATGTGAAACACTTTCCAACTTGAATAAAACTGGATAACTCAACGTCGAAAATTGAGGAGTGCCGGGTATTTAGCAAATAATACATTTTAAAATTTATTAGAATATATTATTCTATCTTTATTAAATAATATTTAGGAATTGCTATCATTTGATTGTGTTTTAGAAAGCACAACGCTTTTGCAGTCGAGGGCAAAAGCAATGCACTAAACAGAAAATTTTTACTATAATTGACTAATAAAAATATTGTATGATTAAATCACACCTTTGTTTAATATATCTTTAATTTTTTTAAATTTAACTAATCATATTTTGTATATTATGTAAACGGTGTTGTAATTGTTGCTTCATATCTTAAAAACAACGTCTATAGTCTGAAAGAAATATTATTTTTTTATTCCAGACAGTTGGTTGTTGTGTTCATGACCACTTCCATAGTTCCACGTTGCTGGGACTGATGTCCTCGGAGTCATTTAGAGGCGAAAAGCAGAGAAGTGTTAAATTTAAGATAGATAAATTAATATTTTTATATTGTTATTAGTCGCCTGTGCCACAAAAATCCTTTTAATTTTTGTAATTTTTTTAATAAAAAATATTGTGCTTGTTCTTAGTGTATTTATATACACCATAGGAAAATTCTTATTTAAATTTTTTTCATTTAGTAAATAAATATGTTTAAAGCCAAAGGTGTTCCGCACACACACATGTTGAGATTTTGAGGAACTTGGAAGTGTACTTGTTTCCTTTTATTTATATATTTACATTAATAATTATTATCTAAAAAGGTATTGTTTGTAAACTAATTGATTTGGACTAGACTTTTTTGTTTTGAATTTAGAATCGTTGTCATCATTGTTGTTTTTAGAATAGAATCAGAATCCTTTTTTTGAATTCCAAACTTATTTTTTAAAAATTCATTAAGTCTGATAATGAAGGCATTTTTGTGCAAATCGTGGTAATTATTTTAGAAATTGAACTAAAAAATGCATAATTTTTAATCAGGCAACTGTTGAAAAGTACTCTGTTGAAAAGCCCGGTTTACCAAAAAATGCTCGATTTTAGCCTGTGAATTTTCCAACTGCATTTTTGTTAAGGTTCATGTTTTCCGAAAAAGATTTATATTTTTAATATTTATATTTTTTTCCTGAAAACAATCAATGTTTAAAATGCAAACACTAATGTTCAAATTTCGACAAATTCTCATTCCTTTCTCAAAGAATTTTCCACAAAGTTTCAATAAATCGCAAAATAGTGGCAAGTCTGAGAAGTGGCAAATTTAATAATGCCATATGCATTTTAAATTAACTTTTTTTTCTATTTATTATTTTACGGATCTTTTGTAATTTTAAAACGAACCCTGCACTATCTACGTTACAGCGCGCACTTACTTCATAATTTAAAAGTTTTTAAATATTTATTTATCTCAAAAATGATTTAAGCTTTTATTAACAATTAGCGAATTCACATTTCATTATTTCAAGTCTTTGGTCTATACAATGCAATCATTCTTTTTGCGCAAGAGTATTTTTACATTAGAAATGAACAGAATGGGCAGTAGTATAAGGTTCCATTTGGGTATACGGTAGTACAGTAATACTGTAGGTACAGTATACTGTAACTACCGTATACCCAAATGGAACCAAACCCAAAATTTACAGTTTTTTTTTGAAAATAAATGCATATAACAAACAAAGTCTACCGTAACCCTATCCCGCTACAATACCAGGGTTTCAGCTCATGAAAATGTTTTGAAAATGATTAAGAGAGAGGCAGATGGGGGGGGGGATCAATAAATGGAATTCACAAATATGTGAGTGACCCGAAGGATGTTAATAAAAATCGAATGGGGAGGGGGGTCGGCGGGGCTCCCGAAAAGGGAGGGATGGATAGGAAGGATAAAGATCAGCAAATTATCGGTCATCACATGCTGACTCAAATATTTTTGTGCAGCCGATGTTGTACACTTTCCCACGCGAGAATAAAAAGAAAAGGAAAAAGGGGGGTTTAGAGAATCGAATTGAGAGAAATGTTTAAAAACTTTTTGCTGTTTTGAGGCCGAAGAAACGGTAAATATCGCCAAAAAAATTAACGATTGAAATCACAGCACCATTCAATGCTCCATCTGCTCATCCTGCTCATCGTCACTCTCGCTCACTGATCGTCGTTGGGGCGTGGCGCTCAACGGCATCGGTTTGACGTCTTCTTCCGACCATGTGTCATCCGACGAAGCCAGGCGCCGTTTTTTTGCCGTCGTCTTGCGATGTTTTCGCTGTCCAAGCTGTTTTCGCCGTTCAACCGCGGTCGTTGTTTTTGTTGTTGTTGTTGTCGGTGGTGGCGGCGGCACCGGCGGTTGGCGGGTCGGTAGCACCGCCGGTTGGCGGGTCGGCGGCACCGCCGGTTGGCGGGTCGGCGGCACCAGCGGCGGAGGCAGCGGGAGCAAACCGCTAGAAAAGAGTGACGGTGGGCGCGCCGCAGGTGCTGGTGTTGGCGGGCGTGTTGATGGCGGCACTCGAGTCGCTGGCGGGCGCAATGTCGTCGGCGCCGGCTGCAGTTGGCGCTGTAGTCGGGGATCCATCGGCGGCGGCACGGTGCGCGAGCTTTTGTAGAAAGTGAGCTGTCGAAAGGCGGCGGCTCCTGCTCGCCGGGCATGCCCTAAATGAAAAATGTTAAAGCTTATTAAAGAACTTCGCGCAATCTTGTGATTGCTCGAGTTCGCTCCTCCTCCTCCCTAGCTTTGCGGTCGCGGCGCCGTTGTTATTCGGCTTTCTTCCGCTCGGCCGCCTCCGCACGCTCACCTCCGCCTGGCTCCGCTTTCGTTCGGTCAATTTAATGTCGGTAATGTTGTTGTTGCTGCTGCTCTTTTCCATTTTTTGGGCGCAAATATTTGGCACTAAAAATTAAAAACAATTAAATACATATTAGCATAAACAAAAAAAAAAACAAGCCTACATAAATCAAAAGTGCCAGCCCTCCAAAAGATTGAGGCATTAGGGGTAGGCGCTCGGCGCCTACCCCCGCGGGCGTCATGAAGACGCTGGAAAAATCGGAAAGCGGCATCCATAGGATGCCGCGGTCGGAAAGCCGACTTTGCCCTTTTTGGCATCAGGAGAGAATGGCTTTTGCCGGGGCTAGGGACAGGCTTCTGCCTTTCATTAAAGGACGGTTAAACAGTTGATGTTAACTGTGCTAAATAGGGGCTTAAATAGGATCAATTTTGATCGCCCGCCTGTCTGCAAAATTGATCCAACTGCCCCGGGCAATTTGGATCAATTTTGCTAATTGTGTGGCAGCCGGTCATGATCGGAGATAAAAATCTACGGTCGTTAAACGGCTGTCAAATGGATGGCAAACATAGCCTCAGGGCATATGTCAGGACCGTTCTGCCGGAACATGCGTTATGGTCCAGACATTTTGCCTCAGGGCATAAAGTTCCAAATGCCCCTAGGCAATTTGGATCAATTTTGCTAATTGTGTGGCAGCCAGTCGTGATCGGAGATAAAAATCTCCGGTCGTTAAACGGCTGTCAAATGGGTGGCAAACATAGCCTCAGGGCATATGTCAGGACCCTTCTACCGGAAAAGCGTAATGGTCCAGACATTTTGCCTCAGGACATGTTAATGAAATGTACGAAATGGGGGGTATAAGCAGCCATAAAGTCTCTTAAGGCACACAGAGTTCGCTGTACACAATTATCTCGATCAACGCTGCGCTCAATCATCTAACAGGGCATTCGATCAGGCAAGTAATGGTCCCCAAAGGCAAAATTTAGAATGCCATTGGCACAACTGAGGCTAAAATTAGGGTTGCCTTGGCCTCTAAGTGCTAAACCAAAATGCCATTGGCACAAGAAGGCTAAAAAAGGGGTCCCTTGGCCCCTAAGTGCTAAACCAAAGTGCTAATGGCACAAACAGACAAAATTTGGAAACCTATTGGCACAACTGAGGCTAAAATTAGGGTTCCCTCGGCCCCTAAGTGCTAGACCAAAATGCCATTGGCACAACTGTGGCTAAAATTTGGGTTCCCTCGGCCCCTAAGTGCTAAACCAAAATGCCATTGGCACAACTGAGGCCAAAATTAGGGTTCTCTCGGCCCCTAAGTGCTAAACCAATGTGCCAATGGCACAAACAGACAAAATTTGGAATGCCATTGGCAAAACTGAGGCTAAAATTAGGGTTGCCTTGGCATCTAAGTGTTAAACCAAAATACCATTGGCACAAGGAGGCTAAAATTAGGGTTATATATACATGCGGGCGGGGAGGTGGGAAATCGTCAGAATTACTGTAGCGCTGTTCTGGTAGGGAAATAGTTCAAAAGTTCTGGTCCGGGTGGTGGTTGAGAGATGGGTGGGAATGATTCTGGGTTACAGTAATTATTGCTCTGATATGAGAATGGAAAATTTCAGAATTACTGTAGTTCTGGTATGGTGGGAAGGTGGTGGTTGAGAGATGGGTGGGAATGATTCTGGATTACGTAAATTGTTGGTATGAGAATGGAAAAAATCAGAATTACTGTAGTTCTGGTAGGGTGTGGGTGAAACGTGTGTTGAAAATGAAAAATTTACAAATTGTGGTAGTTTTTGTTTGGTCCGTTTGGGTACACGGTAGCTACAGTATGCTGTGGATACCGTATACCCAAATGGAGACTTATACTACTATGGGCGTAGCATTGTGCGGAGAATAGATGGCCAATGCCATCGCGTCATTTTTTGTCGTGACGCCAGAGAACCATAGGTTTAGCCTAAATTCGACAAAACTTTCCCGAAACCCGGAAAAAAGGACAAAATAAAGACGGAGGTTTCATTAAGAACGAATCTTACAAACAAGGGCATTTTTATTTATAAAATTAGGACCCTCCAAATAAGGACAACTCTTATAAATAAGGACAGTTGGCATTCGGGATCAATTTTAATTTTTCTAATAGTTTTTATAGCATAATTTGCTTAACGATTATTTTTTAATTATATTTCAAATGTGTTTGTCATTTTAATTTTTTTATTTGCTTCCGACCCGCTCCATAGACTACCTTCTCATTCGAACTCCTAGTTTTACGGCGCGATTTTTAATCTCTCGGTTATAATAGTTATTAACCGTGCTGCCTTTAAATTGTTTTTAATTAAATTTAATTTGGTATTTAAACTTTTTTATTTTGTTCCAATTGGATGTTTAGTTACATTTATTCATCACAGTTTATTTTTCTAAAATTTATGGCTGCCTTGCACAAATCACCTTTTTCAATTTGACCAAAATTTAAGCTAGCATAATGTTTTTTTTTTGATCGACTTTTTGTTAAATAAATTTTTAAACGAAGACTTTAAAAATTGTTTATTTATTTAATTAAAGATATATCATTAGAGCGTTCTGCGAGTTAATCAGTAAATTTAGGAGTTTTAATAAGTCGATTTAGCGTTTTTTCCTTAACATTATACAACTAAACGTCTTCCGCCACCTCCAATTTGTGCTCTCTATTGCGCTTGACTGTAATCGCCGGCCATGTTTGTGAGGGGCTGCAAATAGTTGCTCAGGTATTGCGACAATTGGGCCGTAGAACCATTTTTTAAATTGTTGTGCTATTTTCGTCACTGGGCCATAGATGCTTAAAAAAATCGAATCTTCCTAACAATTTTTTTTATTAAAATATAAATTAATTGTTTTTTAGATTATTTTAAAAATTTTCAAAGAAAGTTTGTTACAAACTGAATTTTTGTTAAGGATTTTTAAAATGCAAATTTTTTGAATTCTGCTTTATTTTAGGGGGAGGGAGAAGTCGGTGGTGCCGATAGGCGGCACAGGGAGAATTTTTGAAAAAATTTAATCATATTTGTAACAAATCGAACGCCAAATAAAGCAATTAAATAATCAAATTGCAAGAATCAAGGAGTACTATTCTCGACAAATTCTCATTCTTTTCTCAAAAAATAAGAATGTTCCACAAAGTTTCAAGAAATCGCAAAAGTGGCAAGTCGGGAGACGTGGTAAATTTTCAAAAGAATGGCATTTGACATAAAATAAGGCAATTGGCCTCCCTGTTCTCAATTTATTTATAACACATTATAAAACTTTTTATAAACGAAAATTATTTAACTATTTGACAGAGGCTTTTCGAGAGTAGGCTTTCCGACAGTAAGCGGACTGTTGTATATTTTTACGTTTATGTTATCGCTTTTTAATCTCATTATTATTTATTATATTCAAAATTTGGGCACGTGTTTCTTTCTTACTTGGAATTTGACTCTGCGGTCGAATTGATTAGAGGTTGTTTTAAAAATTTTTATTTTATTTTCTGTTTTATTTTTAAGTTCATCTAAAAATTTTAAATAACTAAAATAAATAAAATGGAATATTTTGCTTTTTTTATTTATTGGTTTTTTTATAATTTGACGTTGAAAGTTATTGTTATTTTTTTAATAAACTAAACAAATTATAATTGCCACTTGACTGCTTAAGGAACCAGAAAGGCATTGAACAACGCCGTAAGGATCGTTATTTATTCGATCCGGCAGCCATTCGAGTAATGTAACGATATGTTTGTTTAGACCCTTTGAAATTTTGTTGTTGGTTTTTTTAAATTAAATTTTTTCATTCATATACCAATCGTCAGGTATTAGTTATAATGTGGAATATTTTTATTTTAACTTAAAACTTTTGATTCTCAAGTTTTTTAAAATTTTTGTTTCATAGAATAAATAGTATATGAACATCAGTTTTTAATTAAAAATTTATGTGTTGTGCAGCCATTATGAAGAATGTTCCATCTAATATCATCGGCCGCAATAGTTCTTTTTG
Source organism: Globodera rostochiensis (assembly GCA_018350325.1). NCBI lineage: Eukaryota > Metazoa > Nematoda > Chromadorea > Rhabditida > Heteroderidae > Globodera > Globodera rostochiensis. The sequence goes on from JAEVLN010000018.1 coordinate 1,460,007, forward strand.
TTTCGTTAGCGAGTGGGTAATAACTCGTAATTTGTTTAAATGATTTTAAAATCTTTATTTTTATTAGAAAATATCCTGTGGACGTAAAAACTTTTAAATTGAACTATGTTAAAATGTCTGAATAATTTTTTGTTTACTAATGATTTTTGATTTACTTTACCAGCAGTAGTGTTTTTTGCATTACTATATTAAAAAAATAAAATGTAAATCTTTATATTTACTATTTAAAATATCTTCCAATGAGGTCAAAAAAGGATGCTCGTAACAGTCAAAAACAATCTACCTGTGTTTTTAGTATTTAAAACTAAACTTCATTATTAGGTAATTGATTTCATAAGAATTTTGGTAAAAGTAAAGCTACCATCTGAGGGTCTGGCTCATTTATATCATTTGACTTTATGAGCTGAGTTCCGTAATTTTTAAAAATTCAATCGATTCAAAATTGCATTAAATTCTCAATTTTTATTTTTATAGCCGAATTCGTAATCAGTGCATCAAATACAATTATCAAACATTTTTTAGAATAAAAAATATTTACACAAATTTTGACCAAAAGGGTCCCCCCTATAGTTTTGAGAAGCTGTATCTTAGCTCATAGTTCTTGCCGGAGCTTAAAGGCTACCAGTAGTATTCTTTACTTTTTGCAAAAATTTTTGTGTAGAATTTGTAATTCAAATTATTTTTATTTTTATCTTTAACCTTTTAAGTCATTATTGTTTTGCTTTTTATCTTTATAAATTTAATAGATTGTTGTTTATGGAAGGCCAGTCAAAGTACTTTCTATTTATGGGGGAGGGGCTTTCTGCCCCCTCCATAATGTTATTAGAGTCTATAACAAATTCAAAATCACCCTTTCTTGTTTCCTATGGTTGCCAAAGAAAACTCAAATTGCAGGCCAAATTCGTACTTTTCCTTTTTTCACCCCAGCCCTAATATAGGCATAAATTGGTTATACCCCCCATATCGACCCTGAACCCGAACCAAACCGGGCAAGGGATATACCATTTCGAAGCCCAAACCCTGGCGCACCTCCTCCCACAAAATCACGCCGTTCTTCAACCAAAAAATTTTCAGCATTAAAGTTGGCGCAAAAAAAAAAAGAATTTTTGTCCGACTTTAACCGTAATAAAATAAATAAGATGGGCGGCGGAGGTGCAAAAGATCAACCCGCGGTGGGACTTACCCCCTGTGATTTAATTTTGGATAAATGTATGAAAGTATGATTTCACTCTTACAGTTTCCATTTTCTTAATAAATGTAGCTGCATCGCTTTCATTATATTTTGTTCTATTAATATTTATACAAGTTCAGCAAATAGTGTTGTTAATCCCTTCAACATCTTTGGACCTCCAATTTTCGTCGTTAACTTCTTCACTTTGTTCTGTTGATATATCCCGAATAAAAAAATTTTATTGTCTATTTATTTAGTTGTTTGTAAATTTCAATGTTATATTCATATTAATTCTTTTTTATTTATTATATGAACTTAAACCGCTTATTTTTGTTTTAGTGTTAAATCTCAACGCAAAAATTAAATGTTTCCTTTTTATGTTTTGATTTGATAATTATGATCATGAATATGTCGCTTTAGCTTTTTTTAGTGTTGTTTGTTTAAAGTGCGCGACATAACACTAAATAGACTTAATCGTTTTTTAATGGGGTGTTGAAAGTAAAATTGTGCCACCACACAGATGTTGAAAGGTTTTAATTTATTATATGCATATATACAAGCTTCTGTTTTCTCTTAAATTATATATAGAAATTTCAATTTTGTAATTTATTTCAATTCTAATAAGTATATCACGTTCTAGTTGGGTTTATTTTAAGTGTATTATAAACTTGACACTATTAAATTTGGCTTGATCTACTGCGAATTACTGAATGATTGTGTTAAATATTTTGGTAATTTTACCATAACAGTTTTTAAAGTTTTAATTCTTTACGCATTTTACAATTCATATTATTTATTAATCAATGTTAAAGTCGCAAAAATTTTACAAGGGCTCTTCCATTTTTTGGTTAGTATTTTGCATATTTTGCTTTACTTTGAATTCTCAAAAAATTTTATTTTTGTTATTTTTTATAGTAATTATATTACGCTACGATGCAATTAACGCTCTTGCAGCCGAATATTTTTACATTAGTCAATAAACATTTATTAATGGATGTTTAAAATTATACATTTTCATGGACATCACTCCCGTTTGTCGAGTTTTTGCTTCTTTTAATGTGTTTATAAATAAATTGAAATTTTAATAATTTGCGATTAAAAAATGCCATTCGCAATCATCATTTTACTTGTACACCTTCAAACTTGTTTGAAATTTAACTTTGTTTTCTTTATTATTTATATTTTTCTAAAGTTGTATTAACTTTAATATTATTTGGATTTGAGCCGAGCTACGTAATATGAGATATCTTTTAATAAGGTATCTTAATTCGTTTACTAATTAAGATTGTATTAGTGTTAAACATTCCCACTTTAGTGAGATTAAATCGGCTTTTTTTGTATGGACTTAAAGTACGTCAAGATCATTTCAGCACTAACAATATGTTATTTAATGCAGCTAACTTTTTGTTTATTATTTGAACAAACTTTAACGGCGGAATCTTTGAGTTATTAATTAGCTCACCTCCTTACATGGAAACTTGCGTTTAGGTTATCAAAATTATTGCTGCATGTGACATTTTTTTGTGCTTAAAAAACGCCAATTCAAATGTCTTTTTAAATTATTTTTGTTATAAAGTCCATTTCGTTAAATTTCGTCTTAAATCCGTATTTTTTTTGATGCTTTTTATAGGAAATTAATATATATTTTTTGTATTATATTCAGATCGTACCATTTCTATTGACATCAGGTTGTGTCGTGAGAACGCGGTTATCAGTACTTTTGGATACTCGAATTCGATGAAGCATTTCCAAAGTCTGTGCGGTTTGAAGTTTAAATTCTGCATAACTAACTAAATTATTCAGTAGATTTTAATTTAAGTCTGATATTTAAACTCAATTAAAAATTTGTTGCTGGTACAGTATTTATTCAATGTCTTGAGTTTGTAAAGTCTATAAAGTGTCAAGGTTCATTTGCTTTTTACAACATATTTAGCTAAAATTAATAATAAACATAATGGTGTCGAATTTGTGAAACTGATGTGCTGTTGAAACAATATTTGAACTTTAAACTTTGAGCATTATTTGGTGAATTAAATTTTAATTTTAGAAAGTATAACATAAGCTAGGAAATTAATTCAGTTGTGGACAAGGCCAGACAACTTGATAGGCATGAGATTGTAACTGTCGCGAAAGGACCGTATTTCATTCAACGGATCGCAAAAGTCACGTTCAATAGATGTTTTACAGTTATGCAAATTACAATTATACAAACAATTTAATTTTACTCATATTTTACTGGTTTTTATTCATTACATTATTCTTTACATGCAAAGCTGATTTCACTTAGGTTTGAATTTATTATTTACAAAATTAAAGTGGGCTTTGATTTTTTTTGTGTTTTATATTTATAGTTAAAAATGTTGTTAGAAATTATTTATTTTGTCCTTTTTCTTAATTGACGTTGAATCTTTTTATTGGTATGCAAAATCTGCTCTATCAGCATGCATAAAAGTGTAAAAAATCCTTATGAGTTTTTCTTTTCTCCTTTTAAATAATATTGGCTTAAATTAAATTAAAATTGTATTGAGCCATACATTAAAACAAGTACGCGACATAACACTAATAGATTTCATTGTTTTGTTTTTAAGTGTACACCAGCAATTGTTATTTATGAAATTCTTTTATTTAATTTTATTAAATCGAATTTTTATATAATTTTATTTTGTGTAATAATTTAAATATTTTGAGCTACATTTTTATAATTAAAGTTTGTTTAAAAAAAATAAATTTCAAAGATAGATTCTCATCGAGATTTTTCGCATTTTTAATGTTTCTGACCTTTTTACAAATACCTTCAATATACCGCAAAAGATGTTTGATTGCTCTTGAATTTTGGCAATTCTCTAATGCGCTTACTATCCAATATCAAAATTCACAATTCCAAATGCTTTTTGTTATTAACAAAAATTTATTTTGGTTTAAAAAAATAATATAAAAATTCGAATTAGGTAAGTAATTTTCAAAAAATACATTGAAAAATAGTAACCCAATCTCCCCTTTTGAAACCCCTTTCTTTGTAACTCCCCCTCGAGGGGGGGGGGGGGGGGGGGGGGGTTTGAACATTAGTAACCCAGGGGTTACTAATAGACAAAATACGGTTACTGCTAAAACTTTTGAATAACATATTCATAATTAGGGGCCAACTTTTTCTGAATTCTGGCAGAAATAATTATTGTTTGGATATATTTTAATTTATTATAGTTTGTAATAGGATCCATTAAGCGGCAATGATTTAGTTATCATTCTGTCCATTTATTTCTGATAAAGTTCAATACTGAATTCGAACATAATTGTTTTTTAAATTTGCTTATTTAAAATGAATTGTTTTGTATTTGTTTGTTTTGTTTGTTTTATTTATTTTTATTTTTTTGAAGTTAAATATTATTTTTTTATAGATTTTACTGAGTATGTCCACGCCAAGTGACGATCGAATTAATGTTGATCGGTTTTTGTTGTTGCTAATTTTTTATTGCATTTACGATTTGGAAGTGTTTACTGAGATCATTCATAGTTTGCATTTATTTGTTTCTAAAAATTATAATCTAGTCATTAATAGAGTTGCATTAAAACAAATGGTTGAAGACCATCGACGTAGTCTAACATCAAATGAGCAGGTTCCCATACCATTCTTGAATTTTCTGATAAAAGAAAAGAAAATATATTGTTTTGATTATCACAAATATAATAAATATACTTCCGCAAACTCAGCCATCGCAATCTTTATATTTTTGTTTGCATACAAAACCAATAGATATTTACAATGCTCAATATATTCAATGTTTTTATGTTAAATCTCGGATTTAAAAAGGGGTAGCATTTAAATTTAGTCATATTCCATTAATAATTTATTTTTAAAATTAGATTTAATATTATTTTTTGTATTAATTACGCTATCATTTTACATAATAAGTTGGGTAAAAGCAAATTTTTTTGGTCTCCTAGATGGCTCTTAGATAAAAACGTCGGTGAAAAAGAGACTAATTTAGAGTAGAAATTATTTAATTCGGTCATTTTAAAGGGTTTGTCGATTTTTTGTTTATATTGTTCAAATAATCACCCCAGACTTATTTATTAATCAACACTTTCTCAATATATTTAAAAATTTATATTTCCATAAATTTTGGTCACTAATTTCTGCTTTTTAAAAAGCTTAAAATTTTATCATATTGAAACTTAATTAATTAATGTTTTTTATAAATTTTTAAAATCTCTGACATAAGGAGGTGCGGTAGAATAAAATATTTGACGCAATAGATTTATATTAATTGTTTTTTTTGTAAATAGTTTGCTTTGATTCTATATATAATTGACATGCACATATATTATTAGCTATTAACTAATTGTTTGGTTTTAATTAAATTATTTCTAAATAAAATCAGATAATTTTTATTTAATGTGCCCACGAAAGCTCATCAGGAAAATTTGTAAAAAAGCTTTCAATTAGCCACCAATTTCGGCAGAGAAGTGATCTTAAAGAGAGTTTAAAATCGTTTTACAATTTGTGATTAATTTCAAAATTAAGAAGCATCGCTGCCCAAAAATTTTGTGGGCATCTCTTTGTAATTGCAAGCACTTTAATACTTTATAACATGAAAAGTTTGCTTATATTTGAATGCTCGCTAAAATATATATTTTTTAATATCGATACCATATTATTCATTTTTTTGTTAGTTTCTACAGATTTAAATGCTTTATTTATTCTGTCTTGCGGGGATTTTTGTTCCTTTTCTTAGTGATGTAATTATTTATAGTTTTGCAATATCTCCGTAAAATATTCTAACAATTTGTTTTAGAAAAATAATTTTTAAGATTAAGCCAGGGATACTATTTGTCATAATGTGATTGCTTGTTTATTTATTAGAGTTGTTTTTTTTTTTAATTATTTAAAAATTTTTAATATTGTTGCTCAATTATTTCAATAATTTAACTACCTGAGTTTGGGTAAGTTCCTGATCTAAATATGGGCAAATTAAGGCGCCCCTGATCAAAATGATGGCCAAATTAAGGCCCTGGCCAAATATTAATGCGCTGATTGGTTTTTTTAAAACTATTTATTTTATAATAAAAGCAATTTAATTTGTTTCTTTAAATTTACTGTTGTCTTTAAAACCTTTTTAGTATTATTTGTTTTAATAAGATAAGAAAACCATATTTATGTGCTAACTTGAACGGATGAACCTTTTGTTAGTCACCGATTATATGTTTTTGTATCTATAATTTTACGATAATGTAAATGAAACCAATATTGTGTAGCGTATAGCCACAGTTTGCGCACGAAGTTTCAACTGAGGCGCTTGCTGTTTATCATTATTATGGCAACATTATTTTGTTTAAGTTACTTAATTCCTTTATGATTTAATTTGCTTCTATCTTAATTTATCTAAATTTACCATAATTTTTGTAACAAAAATGTTTACACTTTCAGCTTTTTAATTGATATACGACATTGTTTTAAACTTTCTAATTTAACTGGCGTTTTAATTAATTTATAATCATTTTAAGAGTAAAAAATCAAAGTTAAGGCTTTAAAACTTAGAACTTTTGATTGCATCTTAAAATATAGCTTTAAAATTTTGCTGGCACTGAAGTAATGTGTTTTTTCTCCAACAAACCAATGGTTTGGATGTGCTGATTTGTGAGTTGTGGTTGACATCACTTTTACAAAACAATTTGTGATTAATTTCAAAATTAAGAAGCATCGCTGCCCAAAAGTGCTCTTTTTTGCTGAATGTAAACAATCACGTTAATATTATCCAAATTAAACAGACCAATCATCTATGGTATATAAATTGACTCTGATTTATAATTTCATTTTGAAACATGCATATTTTTATCATTTTAGTTGTTGATATTTTTCATATTCCAAATAAAAATTACGGGTTTTATACCTTTCTTTGACTCTTTATAACAAAAATAGTGGAATTAAAAATGCCCGTGATTTGTGTAAGCTCGAAAAGGCGAATGAATTTTGTATTTGTTATTTGGTTAGCACTTGTTAAAATTTACATTTTTATTTTAATGATTGTGCGACCGTAGGAATATTGTAGGCAGTTGCGTCCTTTCGTTTTCGAGCTTCAAACATTTTGTTCTTTAAATTTTAAGCAGATTTTTACCTGAAATAAATTATTTAGAGCTGTTAATGTTTTATGGCGTTGAATCCACTTTGCGCAACTTGCTTTCATTTTTATTATTTTCAATAAGTCTTTTCTTAAGTTATGATAATTGTTTAGCATTCAACAATTAACAAATAAAAATTTTTCATAACTAATAGTTTATTTGTTTTTTATTGATGCTTATAAATAGAAAACTATTTGACTTCAAAATTCTTTGATTTTATTAAAGAGTATGAATTAACATTTACGTGTTATTTTACAAAAAGATTTTATATATTTTGTATTTAATAAATATACGAGAGTAATGATTTCACTCTTCAAGTCCATTTTTTTTAATAAAAGCGCTTTTCAATATCTTCAGACCTCCAACTTTGCTAGATTCTTCACTTTGTTCAGTTGATATATACTTAACGAGAACACAAGTTGTTTAAATTAGGCATTAATGTACAAATTTCTATTTTGTTTAAGATTTCTTTGGTAAGTTTTCTTTATATTATCGATCAGCAGAAACAATGTCGTCAAAAAATCCTAAAATTCGTTGAGAATTGGTGAGAAGGCGAATATTAAATTTGAAATCAAGCCTTTATTTATTTTTATTTTTGGTAATAATTTTAAAAATTTTTATTGAATTATTTTATTTCATATGAGGGTTCTAATATGTCGCTGTTATAAAGCACCTTTTATATTTGAGTTGATTGTTGATTATAAATTATTGGATATTTTGATTGCTAGTTTGCCTTTTTTAGATTTATTAAATAATTTTTATTTTTGTCCAGCATTCTGAAAATATGTTGTATAATACATATTTCTTCGTATAATCTAAATGAATCAATTAATCAATTTTATTTTTTGGTATAATCTAAATGAAACAATTAGTCAATTTTCTGATTGAGTAATTGTTTTAAAAAATTTTTTTAAAATTTAATTGTTAGTTAGAATTTTAGCTTTATTAAATAAATTTAATTTGTAAACTGTGGAGATTTCTTTCAATCTCCAACAATTTGCGCACACGGTAGTGCTCGGGGTCGGATGTGGTCGGGATTTTTGGGCCAAATGAAGGAATTAAAAACGCCAAGATTTCAAACAATTTTATCTCAAACTTGGGTAATTAAACCCCCATTCAAAAAAGGTGGAACAAAAATTCCAAGTGATCACCGTGGATTTAGGGGATCACATAATGGATGGAGGGGAAATGATCAGTTGGCAAATTTGAAGGAAATGAACCCTGTGAATTTGTATGACCCGGTGGACCCCAGAAAGTGATAAATGTTTAGATGAACGGACGAAGGGATAATGGGGGAGATGTGAGTATTGATTGAAATTTCGCCAAAGGCGAGAAGATAAATAATAATAATTAATTAAATTCGCCAAAGGCGAGTGTATTATTGAACAATTAATTAAATTCGCCAAAGGCGATTCGCCAAAGGCGAGTGTATTATTGAATAATTAATTAAATTCGCCAAAGGCGATTCGCCGAAGGCGAGTGTATTATTAATTAATTAATTAAATTCGCCGAAGGCGAGAATTGAATAATTATAATGAATTAATTCGCCAAAGGCGAGAATGAAATTGATTAAAATTCGTCAAAGAGACGACTGAATGACAGCACAGCAATTGTACAATTTGGGGAAAAGAATGGTCTAAGTGATTTGGGTGAGGGTATTTATGGGGCGGGACAATCGTTCGATTGTTGGGGGGAAAGAGTTGTAGTTTGTGCGGGGAGTGATAACAACCGAATGTTGACAGCAAAATTGGAGTGTTCTTTGGTGGCGCTCCGTAAAAGAGTGGAATTGGGAAGGGTAGGCAACAGATGATTGACATTTGGAGGGAGGAGAGGGATAAAAAAGTGCATGTGTGAGGGGGGGGGGGTAACTTTGCCCTTTGCTTATCAAAATGTGCACCTTGGGGTAAACAAGGGAAATTGGGCCAACATTGGTGGTCAAATCGAAACATTCGATTTGTCGGATTTTATGATTAAATCCGACAAAACAATTTTTTTAGCAAATTAGAAATTTCATTTTAGTATTTATGTTAAAAGATGGAGGTGTCTCATTTGTTGTAAAGATGAAGTTTATTGTTCATATAATAATTTATATTTGCTTACAACAATAATTTTGTTAAACTTTTCGTGCTGTGCCACCAATCTTTCAGATTCTATCATCAAGTGGCACGAAATTCTGTAAAATAGACGTTAATTATATAAGATTATCATAAGCTTTTGATTTTTATTAATTGATTAAATTTATTATACTTTGGTTTTAATTATTTTGAAAACTTCTCGTCTTCTTAGATTATAACATTAAATATCTTTTGGATTTTCTACCATTTAGATGAGGTACATAAGCACAGCATGTTTTATAATATTTTGTATTTTCTCCTAATTTATATTCAAATTGTACTATTGATTTTTAAATTTTGCATGCTGTTATATCATACTGATTTTCAGATAAATTTTAGTTTTTAAAATTGTTCAATGATTCGAGTTCTTCAAATACATTTTTTTATGAAGTTTTTTGTGTTTTGCCAGAAATTGCTATTATTTTGCTTATTTTTCAAATTATTTTAATATTCAAATCTTTGCACGACGATCTTTTATAATCTTGCTGGCTATTATCTAAAATATTAATTGCTTATTTTTTCACACGTCCATTTTTGATATTTATAATGATTTTTTAGCTAATTAGCTAATTAGAATTTTTACCTGTATTCTATAATAAAATTTCATGTGTCTGCATATATTTGAATTTTTAATGCTGAACAAATTTAAAACATTTTTAATTTAAGGATAATTTTATTCATAAAACTATTTATTATTTATTTAAAGTTTACATTACCTAAATATTCAAATCTTTTTACTACCGATTTTTTTTAGCATTAAACGCTATTTTAAAGTTTGTTTTTGTTGAAATTTGTACCCCCCCCCCATGGTTAATGCCTAATTAGTAGTATATTATTCGGATTTCTGAACCACTCCCATATCGAATTTGAATAAATTGTCAATTTGAGAGAACTAAACAAAACAATCATTCTGTAACACAGAAAAACAACAAAAAAATTACATAAAAATTACAAATTTTTTAGTCAAATTGTCAATAAGTAAAAGTCAATAAATCGTGTAAATTTATATGGCTTAACGAAGAAAAGGTAAAATATTTGGAATAGATGCCAACTTTCATATTTGATGTAAAAATGAATGAATGATGAATGGGTGTGTTTGGGCAGAAAAGTCAGTGCTCCGGCCGGGCAATCGAAGGATGAGAACGAAACATGGTGAGAGCAGAGAAATAGGGAAAGAGAAAGCAAAATAAAGCTGTGGACAGAGAAAGAAATGACAGGACAGAGAAGGGTGGGGGGGGGGGTATGGGAAGGGAAAACAAAATGATGCAGAGAAAGAGGGGAAAAGAAAGCAGAAAAGTTGAGATCAGAAAACGAAAATGATGTGAGCAGAGAAAGAAAAGCAAAATAAAACTGGGGCAAAGACATTGGAAAGAATAGTTTAAACAGTTACGAAATTTATTAAATTTCTCATCGATTCATTCTTTTTGCAAAACATTTCCAACAAAGTTTTTGAATGTTTCGTTTATTATCAGATTTATTGCATTGTTTCAACGCTTTTCACTGCTTCAATCATATTTTTCCTATTTTTTTCATATTTATTTTGAAGTTGAATTATTTATCTATCTAAATGACGTTAAACAGAATGATCTTAATTGGACAACAAACTTTACGACATTTAAGTAATTCAAAAAGGAATTTTCAAAAGGAAACGAAAATTTTTTTGTTTATATAAAGCTAAATTAAATTGCAGCTGTTCCGCTCTGCCGTTGTAACAAATTACCGACCATTAAAAGCCAATGGAAATCCGTTTAAATTCGACTTTCCCGTCGAGTTCGAATGGTCCTTTCCCGACTTTTCGTGCACTAAATTCGCAATTTTTAACAATTTGCTAAAAACGACATGAAATTGTCAATTTATCCAACTCCCTCCCCACTAACAAAAACTGTTAAATTCGGAAAATTACATTGAACATTTCCAGGCTCGGCCGAATAAAAACATTCTCTTGTTTGAATTATCTAATAGACGAACCAGCAGAGGTCGTCATTATACTGGATTTGTTGCTGCTGTTGTTGTGTTGTTGTTGTTGCTGGAACGGATAATATTTTTCATATTAATTATATTGTGGATCTGTAATTATTTTATATTATTAAAAGATATAATGTTGTAATTTAAACATTAATAATTTTGAATAAATTAAATATTAACATAATTTTAAAGATACTTCGAAAAGACCAACCGATTGGGGCAATTTGATATTGTAAATATTAAAAATCAACATTTTAAATATCTTTCTTTATAAATTTTGTCAAGAAAATCTTTGCTTGTTAAACCAAAATAACTAAAACAAAAATGGTTACAAATAATTTTCAGCAGACATTGAAACGCATTATAATTACCATAAATAAATTATGTACCAAGAAATAAACATAGTTTTAAAATAAATGATTATACATACATTTGTCGAACCAAAACATTTATCAAATAATGATAATTTTTCGATTAATTAACTTTTATATTAATTATAAATTTATTAAAAAAGCTTACAGATATAGAATAATTATATATAAATTTTGCAATTTTAAAATTCCAGTAAAAACAAAAGCCAAATAACACTCCTACAACAACTAACAACTCGCATTTTTTGCTGACAATCCGCGAGGGTACCTTTTGAATAGTCAAATACTGCAGTGGCTTGTTCGCTTGACACCCCACAATATTGTAAAAAAAATTGTACGAACGATTGGTGTTGCTGCGCCTTAACACTAGCAAAACTTGCCGTTGGCTGTGCATAATACGCAGTCCAGCTGACCGAGATTAAAAGGGGCCAAAAGTCCAAAGGAATTAAAAAAAACAACGAAATACTATTGAAAAATACGAAAAGCATGCAATATAATTTTTACAATGAAAATTTTTTTGTAAATGTTAATGGATCCATGAAATAGGAAAAGTCTATAATACCGAAACGGATACCAAGTTAGCTGCGTGGTTCCAAGATCAAAATAGGTGCGCAATCCAAATATGAAATTAAATGTCCAATGTGAAAGCTTAATATTTTTTTCACGGTTTAAAATCATTTTGTAAATTTTGGACAAATCTTTTTAAAACAAAATTAAAGAAATGACCCGACCCATTCATCAACTTTGAAATTTTTTAAATGAATATTCAACGGTTTATAAATTTACGCAACAGACTGGTGTACTTCTATTCAAATTCAATAAAAACCATACGAGCAAGATTTAAAATTTTTGGAAGCGGACTATCCAAAACCAAATTCCAGAATAGCACCATCGTGCGCGCTAATATTCTTTGAATGAGCACATTCTGGCATTCACAGTAATTGCTTTAAAAACATATATTTTATGAATTACCTTCAGATTAAAATACAAGTAATATAAAAAACTGTTGAACTTTTATGATTTATAAAAAATACATTAAATTAAATGCAATTAAAAAAATAAAAGATTAAAATATTATTTTAATTAATTTACTTTGAATTATGTCAATGTATTATTAGCCCCGTCCTAATTGATCAATATGGAAAATTTTCATCAACCATCAATAGGGTCGAATTTGTACGGGGTAACCTTTTTTTTGCAACAGGTTTGGCGAGAAGTCCAGAAATAGCATTCTACAAAAAAAAAGCAAAAAAACGAAAATATACCCATAACATCTAAAATTTTCCTTCAAAAATGCACCCTTAAAATTGACTTTTTCTTGGACCAAAAATGTACCCCCAAAAATTGATATTTTCCGAAAAAATTTGACTTTTGATTATTTTTTATAAAATTTTTGACCACATGTGAAAAAATTAAGTTTACAATTGTAAGAGGAAAATTAAAGTTGAAAATAAACAATAAAAAACGGGAATCAAGAACACAAAAATTATTCATCGATAATTTATACCCCTCCACCCCCGATGTTTGTGAATTTTAGGGAGTGCGCTGACGGTCATCTCGTTAATTTATACAAAAATATAAAGTTTTAATCAAAATAATCTCTATCTTCAGTTATCATACCTACCAAAACAGGAAATAAAATTAGATTATGGCAATAAAAATTATGTATAAAGAAATATGAGAAGTCTTAATAAAAAAATGTTCCTAGAGTGTTTAAAATCTAGAAAACTTTTCTATTGGTTGGAAAATAATAAAATTGCCGCTTGGCATTGTCCGAATTTCGTCGATTAAAATGATGCCACCTCGTGAAGGCCGAAACTTTAAAAAAACGCAAATGTGCTAATGGATGGGGTCTATTGGCCTTTTTATTAATCAGTTAAACTGGAAAAATAAATAATAATAAAAGTTAAAAATAAATAAAAATAAAATTGAAAGTGAAAAAAATCTTAATTAAAATAAATAAAATAATTTAAAAAGCTAAATAAAATAAAAATGTGTGAGAGAAAAGGGACGAAAACCCAACGCCAAAAATGAGTAACAAATTAAAAATTCATTACATCAAAAGTACAATACAAAGCATAGCAGAATTATTTCTTAATTGTCCGTGGTAAACTCTTACAAAAGCCATAATAAATACAATTTTAATCTTGTCGGCCTGCGCTTGACGAACATATATTTTAAAGTCTGAATGACCGATAAGGTGTACTTAACAAAATCAAGTTATTAAATTTTCAAACAACCACTAAAAAGTTAATGAAACGACAAAAAAATAAATACCAATATTGAAAAGTTGAAAAATTAATAAGTTTCACATTTGCAATTTTAAAATTCATTTAAATCGCCGATTAAAATCGAAAAAGCTCGACAAAGCAAGCAATATCTGTTTCTACTGCTCGAAATAATATATAAAGCGATTTTAGTCAAAATTATTCACGGTGTGCTTTTCTATTCCCCCTTTTGTTATACTATACTTTTTTTACAGATTCCTGACAAAGATGATAGCAAATACAGAAGTGTCGGCTTTGGATCGTGCATTCCAGGTCTCATTCTCAACGATCAGCCCATATCTGTCATGCCAACATAAATTGATAAAATAAAAAATTAGTTAATTGTTAGTAAAAGTCTATTTAGTAATAGTAAATAAAGATAAAATATATTTTCAAATCTTTGACAAGTAAGTAGAAATAAAAACAACAAAAAAATTGATTCAAATAAAATTTTAATATTTAATAACTTTCAATTTCAATTGTTTAACAAAAATTATCCGTTGAAAAGACCTATCGACAGCGGCAAAAACATTTTAAAGAATACTTTGAAATTTGTGCTCCGAGCAAAAACAGTCTGCAATGTATTCGAACTTTTAAACAAATTTATTTTAATTTTATTTTCGTATGCGACAATGAGATAAAGAACAAAATTATGATCTACACCTAAAGAACTAATTTTTAAATAAAAGTTGTTAAATAACAATTAATTATTTCTGTTTAAAAAATAAATAACCATTCAAAGATTAAGGTGAATAAAAAGCACAATTTAAATTTATTTCCGACAACTAAAAAAATAAAAAATAAATAATTACGAGAAAAATAATAAATACTTTATAGAGAAATAACAAATAATTAAAAGTATGAGCCCGGACTGCCGTCAGAACGATACGATAGGTTCTGCTTTGAACTGATATATTAAAAGCGGCTTATATATTAAATTGCAATCTTTTCTTCTTCAGTTTGATAATTTCCTAAATTCTATTAATTATCGCTTTTGGGCGTCTTTTTTAATTTTTAAATTTCATTTGATACTGCTTTTCCGTTGACAATGATCGTTCTATCGTCCCCTCCCCCCATTCTATTGTTGCCCAACACTCCCCTATCCCGAATCGGAGGAGCCTATCCCCATATTATATAATCCCTCACCCCAAATAAAGCACAGTAACCCAATATCCGTGTTTGGGGAGGCAGGCCATGACAACCGGCCGATTACCACTATCATGGAGGTCTCGCAATGGGGTAGTGGGAAAAAAAATGGCCGAGAGTATGATAAATTAATATTTATTCCCGAAATTAATAAATATTTTAAAATTAAAAAACTGCAAAAAATATTTAAATTATATAATAAATAGTTAAAGCCCAGTCGGAGGAGAAAGGAAAGGTTGAAGGGAGTTTAATGGATGAACGGTCGGAAATGGATTACGCCCGGAATGAAAACAAATGTGACATCGATATGCCCGAAATGAAAAGGAGAAAACATTTGATTAATAATTAAATTAAATAATAGTTATAAATACAATAAAAGAACTACTCCCAATATTCATCGAAATATGTGGGTTTTAAACCGTATCAATCGATTGGGGCTTTAATATAAATGTTATTATTACTATTTAATTTGAAATAAATACATTGACAAAGCTTTGGTTTTATTAAACAATAAAATTCTAAAAATTAACAAAATTGATATTAAAATAAAATAACAAAGTTTTTAGAATTTTAATGGTTACTGAATGTTTCAATAACCTAATAATATTTATCTTTTCTTGAATCTGATATAATTGGTTCCTAAATGTTATTTGGCATACTCTATGCAACGACTGGTTTTCCTGAGAACATACTGATGGAATATTGCCCAAAATTCCAAAAAAAGCAAATACATATTAAATAAAAGAAAGGCCACAATGGGGATCATCTGAAGGAAAATGATTGAGACTGGCCTATTTTTTCATAGCATATGTATCAAGAAAAAATAAAACAAAAATCTTTAACCTAACTATGTATTCAAAGAATAAAAAAACTAATTTTTGAAAACTTAATTAATAAATACTAAGTAAATAACTTTATAAGGGGGCTTCGCTGGGTGGGGAAGTCTGAGTAAGAAGGAGAAATTGTCAGCGATTGGAAACTGAAAGGACCCGGTGGACACTTTGATGGATTTGGGTGCATTGATTGGAAAGCGCTCCATGAGAGCATCACGGACATGTAAACGTGATTATCTTCTGTCCATATAAAAATAGATAAATTGTTTTAGCTATAACATAATAATTAATTAAATATATATATAAAAGTAAATCCATTTATAAAACAGAATAAATAATTGCAGACGTAAATTCTAAAAATTGAATTCAAATAAAAAAAATGAA
This sequence comes from Globodera rostochiensis, assembly GCA_018350325.1. Lineage (NCBI taxonomy): Eukaryota > Metazoa > Nematoda > Chromadorea > Rhabditida > Heteroderidae > Globodera > Globodera rostochiensis. The sequence goes on from JAEVLN010000018.1 coordinate 1,476,375, forward strand.
AAGATTAAGCATAAAACAGATTATTTAAAATTGTCAGAACTTTAAAGAAAAAACATCATAAAATTGACAACAAAATAAAATAATTTTTAAATCAAATTTTATAGGAAAATATTTTTTCTTTTATGTATAAACAATAAATAACATTAAATTATGCACTTTTGTCGAGAACAGAATAATTGTACGATTTTTTGAATTGTGTGATTGTAAGGAATGCATTTATGTATTTGGCTTCACAACGTATTTCGATGCAGCACCTATAATGACTATTGCTTCGATGTTAAGTCAAAAATATTAATAGTGAACATTAATCATCGTTTAAGCTTTGGTTTAAAAAATAAAAATCGAACAAAAAATTTAAATGTTTTATTAATATAATTATTATTTCTCAAAAATTCAGCTTAAAGAATAGACAACTATAAAATTATTTAGGTGCCTCAAGATGGCTGTTGACAAAAATTTGAAAGTAATTTTTTTACAGTGTTTAATAAATACAAAAGCTTTTAAAAAATTACATAATAATATAATTACGAATTCATTAAATTTACAGTATATTTCAAAAAAAATATAATAAAAAATTTTAAAAATTAAAGTTTACGCGACTAAAATTTTAAAAAATTACAGTTTACGCGACTAACATTTTAAAAATTTAAAAAAGACTAATTTCCAAAAGCAATTTAGTTTTTATTGAAATATGAACTTTAAACATTATTCGAAAACGTATGTCAACTTTAATAAGTTCAAATTTAAATTTTGCAGCAAAGTAAAAATAAAATATATATAAATGTTAATAAAGGTAGAGTGCCCTAAAAGTCATACTCATGCAGGAGCCCTCATGCGTACCAAAAATCCAAAAATAGTTTTTTGAATTATAGTTCTTACTGGGTTGTTAAAATGCTTTTTAATGGAATAAAAAAACAAGTTTTCAACTAATTAGTTCTTTGTTAAGTATTAACATTTAGAATTAGAGGTTTTATATTGTTGTTCCTTCCTTATTTATTATAGAATTTTATATTGTTTTATATGCAAACAATTGTCGATTTTGTAATTAATATACACATTATTTGCTTAATTATCAAATTACATTCTTCTTCGTTATTAATTACGCCCTTAAGCAATACATTCTTTTAATTGTGGCAGGTTAATAAATTTAAGAAGTTTCATTTGTTTTTGTATTTTGCTGGATCATTTTCTAATTAATGAAATCAATAATCGTTAAGATATTTATTGTTTGCAATCTTATATTAATTTATTTATTCTTTAACAGCAAGCATGTATACATACATTCCACTCATTCTTTTTTTTAAGTATGTAGTGTTTTTTTTTGTTTTATAAAATCTTTTTGTAAATTATACTTTAAGAGTATGAAGTTTGTAGGGCATAATGTTTAAAAAAATATATAATTTTTGTTATACATAATTCTTGAAAAGTTTGCAAATTAATATCGATAGCATAAATATGTCTTTGCGCAAGTTTTCCATTACTAATTTAATTCAACAAATTTTTAAAGCTTTTCTATTTAATTGCCAAAACTCATGCTCTCCGAACGCATCATAAATGTCCCGCAACTTGGGATTTCCAATAATTGCGTATGCATTGTTTATTTTCTAAACGTTATTTGTAAAATTAATAACGAGAGGTTTGTTTACCTGTAGCGCATTTTTTATTTATTTTGGCCAAAAGGAGTAAATTTTCGAAAATATTATAATAAAAATGAATTAGAATATTTTTTAAGATTAAATATGAATATCTTATTCATGTTGTCTTATAATTTTTTATTATTTATCAATTTCATCACTAGTTTAATATCTCTATATTTATTTGATTATTGTACAAAAAAATGTCGCTAAGCAAAATATGTTTTTTATATGTACTTTAGTAAGAAACATTAAATGTTCTTCTTTCCCGAAGCCATGATTTCGTAGGTTACTGGTGTATGTGCTCCGCACATATATTAGGCCAAAAGATTTGTGCAAACAAATTGTTTTTAAATTTTTGTATGAAAATTAATTTTTAAGGTTTGTAAATACTTTTAAGCTTTTTCCAACTTTAGACTGATCTCATTGCAATTTGGTTTTATTCATAATGGATAATCTAAAATCTCATTTTATTTTATTTATATTTCGAACTATTATTATTTTCCACGTTGCGTTGAATAATTTTTATTTAAGTATGTGGAATTTGAATTAGTTGTTAACTATCATTCAAACAAAATATTTATTTGTCACAAGATAAAATCATAACTACATAAAAACGATAAAATTTATAAAACAGATATTTTTTTATTTGAGTTTATTAATGAATTTAGCAATAACAAATTAAAACCAAAATTAAATTCTGGCTGTATTGAGCCTTGTTGAAATTTCTTTATTCATGAGTCGTATAAAATAATGTTTTTATTATTTATCAATTTGCATCGCTATTCTTTAATATCTCTACATTTATTTGATTATTGTACAAAAAAATGTCGTTAAGCAAAATTTGTTTTTTATATGTACTTTAGTAAGAATCATTTTTTTTTAATATTCTGAAGATATTATTTTCAAACATTTGATCCACACATTTAAATTGATATATTCATACTACACCCTTAATTTTTTTTTTTAAATAATTAATTCATTAATTAATTTTATTCACGATGTGTCGATCAAATTCATATTATGGCGCGTTGAGTTTATCCATTTAATTATGGCTCAATGTTGTAATGTTACGCTTTATAACTTTTTAGTTTTAGTGCTATTTAGGATTTAGATGTAATTAGGTAAAACATGGTTTTTGTTTGTTTGCGAGTTTAAGCTTTTAAATATAATTTATTCGAATCAAGAATATAGCATATTCCTAATGTATTCAACTCTGGCTCGTTTATTATTTGTCCAAAAATTCATTACATGTTTATAAAGCTTGACAATGGACGAAGCTTTTTTATGCGTCATTCTTGAAAAAATTTAAATGAACGTTTTTATTAAATTTGTTTTATTTATTAAATTTTAGATTTATTACTAAGGGTCTGATGATTGGTATTAAGCAACAGATACACATACCGATCTGATTCTCTGACATGCAGAGTCAATGGCACGGCCAGGCCAATAATTGGCTACGCTAAGGTATTACTAAATTAGCAATTTTAAATTTTATTTAAGATCTATCATGTATTAAGTTGATAATCATAAGACAATTTAGGGATTTTATTAAATTAAAGATTAATAACAAAAATAATAAAAAAAATTTTTTTACGCAAATAATTTTACAATTATAGTTATTAATTTCTTATTTTTTATTTAGCATCAAATTAATTTTCAACTTATTTTTATTAATCATATCTGCTCTTTGCGAAGTTTATATATTTTATCAAAAGTGTTTTTTTCCAACCAGAAAGCAAAAATTACTATTCATTCAATAATGCACTTATAAAATCGGCAAGATGGTGTGGATTGCGCATTAATAAATATACATTTATACACTAAATACTTCACTTGAATATTATAAAAGATAGATATTTTTTAAATTTAATTCTTAATAAATAATTTTAAACTCGAGACAAATGTAACATCAATTTTACTCTCAAAAAAACTTAATAAAATGTTCTTTATTTTAAAACGAGATATATTTTTACTATCTAAATAAGATAAAACTGGTTAATTTCTTTTAATTTCTTGATTAAATAATTAATATTCATTATTTAAGGGGTACTTTTTAATTCATATATATGTTACTGTTGTAAAATTTTTGATTGTAAACTTTGGAGTTTTTACTTTTTCGAGACTTTTTAGGCATGACTGCTAGAAGCCTAAGCCATTTGCGTTGCGGTTGTTGCTTTCTTCGAGTTGGTGGTCAATTTCCTTTCAACTTTCCGTATCCATTCCAAATTCTATTCATCTTTTTTTGCTCAGGAATTGTGAAAGAATGTTTTTAACATTTTAAAGAATTGTTAAAAATTAGTATAATGAAACTAAATCGCGCACAATTTGCAAATATTAATTATTTTTTTGAAATTTAAATTTGTTCGTTTATATCATGCAACAGTTTACAACTTAAATTTTTTTTTTAAATTTAACATTTTATTTGTAATAGTTTTTGGGTTGTACTTATTTATCATTTATTTATTATTTAAAAACTTATCTTGTACAAATGAAAAAGATTAGAAATTAGAAATTTTAATTATTTTTTTGCAACTCATTGTTAAACCGCACAACACGGCACTGAAAATAATAAAACCGTTTGCCTCTGTGAGTATTTTGTGAAATTTATTAGTTGATTTCAAGAAATTTTTTAATGTTTTTATATTATGCAAAAATATTAGGTTATTTCATGTGCATCAAATGGATCGCCGTTTTTCTTTGTATTCTTGATTGATGCGTTCTTTCATTTACATCTTAAAAGCTTGTCAACGAACGTGCTTTGACATATTAGAATCTCCGCATGAGTTAAATTTAAATGATCTTGAATATCTTGTTCTTTAATTTTAATATTATTGTGTTTGTTTCGTGTTTTAGTATTGAAATGTTACCAATGCAACATGCTTTTTGTTTATTGCTAATTAAATAAAATATTTAATAATAGTTGAGATTCTCAAATTTATTTAAATTTCATTGAGGAAAATCGACTGTATGCCATAAATTTTTTGAATTATTTTACATTTCTATTTATTTTTTTAAGAACATTTTTTGCTAAAAAAATTTTATTTTACATATATTTGAAAATCTTGTTGTTTTTCTAAAATTTTAGTCACACATTATTTAAAAGGCTTTTTGAGTGTGAAATTTATTCAAAACCAAAGTGTACATTTGAAAAAAATTTAATTTTTTGTCACCATCGTGAAATCTTCTGGCGAACTGGCGGCTTCCGCGTCTATTGCAGATCCTTCGATGATTTCCCCGTGCACAAACTCATTCGAGCTCTGGGTTTAACCTTTAGGTAAGGACCTACATTTTTATAATTGTTAACGTATTATTTAAATTTATAAGGTATGTTCAAGATAAATAAAATTTTGATTTATTTGAGAATGGACAAAATGATTTGCCATTTTTCGCCTGCATTTACACAACTTGCAATTTTGGGTTTAATTCTGATACTAGCTTTCTCACTCAACGTTTTGTCAGTTCGTTGATTAAAAAATAATCATTTTTTATATTTATTTTAACAAATTGCATATTAATTAAAGAATTTGTATTTGCCTCTTAAATCTTTGTTTTTGCGAAATTATTAATTTTTTGCTAATAAGCCAATTTTTTTATTTTTTTATTTTTTAAATATTTAAAATAAAATAAATTATATTAAACCGCCTTTTGATGATTTATTTTATTATTTTCTCGTTTAATAAAATAAGTAATACATTTTGTTATTAAAGTATTTTAGTTTAAAAAGAATTTTATTCAAAAAAATGTAAATGTGATTTTGATTTTAAGTGATATTTTCTATGCATACCATTATAGATTTAGATGAGGAGGTTTTTTTGGAAGTTTTTATTACGTCCTTAAATTATTTCGAATAAATTAAAATTTAGATATTCATTTTATTTTTGTTAATTTTTTATTTTATTTTAAGCGCTGAATTTATGAAAAAAGTCACTCAAAAACCTGATTTTCCGATGTTAATTTGAAAGGCTATGCATTAATTTCGAATTTTTTATGGCTTTTGTCATGTTCATTATTAGCCTTTTATTTTTCTTATATATAATTTAAGCATAGTTTCATTTATAAATTTTTTTAAATACCAGCAAATTCTTAATATAATTTTATATAGAAAAAAAAAAATTTTTTTTTCTTCTTGTTTTAATCTCTGCAATTACAATAAAGTTGATGGCAACAAAATATTTTGTCATTTAAACTGCAATTCGTTTATTAACCTATACTTTTTAGGTTTAATAGAATTTATATATTTTTATTATTAATATAATGAATATATTTTACAAAAACAAATATAGTAGCTCTGGTAAAACAGGTAGTAGACATCAAAGCTCCCCATGCCACGCTAATGCTGCTTGTCTAGTGAGGATCCGTCGTCCGCTCGCAAATATATTGAAACGCATGGGAACGATCTGCAGGGTAAAACTTTTTTATTTACAATTATAACAGTTAATTTATTTCGTATTTCTTCTGATGATTTATTATATCAAGCAATTTTATTATATCTAGCAATTTTATTTAATTTAGTTAATTTATTTTTAATTCTCAATTATCATACAATTTTTTTAATGATGTAAAAGTTACACCATTTTATTAGCATATTAAAATTTATTTTTTTTTATAATTAAAGTTTATCAAATAAGCCACTATTATTACTTTATTAATTTTTATTTAATTTGAATTGAACATAGGCCTAATTGTGACGAAGCTGTGGCTCTCTCCGGATGATTGAGAAATTGTTGTTCCAATTTAAAAAAAACATTTTTAGCCTATTGTTTAGTCAGATCTAGCGCAGGATATCTTGTATTTCCGCCGGTGCTATTTTGGTCTCAGCGCCCAACCCCGCGTAGACCCCCATAGGATTTTTAAAAGATTTAAATAAGAATTTTAATAGAATAGGTAATTTATTGGCATCTTTCAAATTATTCAGGTTTTAAGATTAAACTTTATAATTTAGACTTATTATTTTATGAAAGTTTTAAAGGTTTATAAATTTTATTGCTTAGTAGGTGTTAGTTAGTTGACTAAAATAATATTGTCGGATATTGGCATGTGATCTCGCGCTCAAGTGCCATAGGGCTTCATAGTTGAAATAAAATATGATCGATTTTTATATGATCGTTTTCTTCTTTTCGCGAACCATTGAGTTACTTTAAAATTTTTATGTATTTAAAGATGTTTTATTAAACGCTTGCATCTGTCAATTTCACATTGTTCCCCAGCATCATCATTTATCAGCATTATTATATTGTCAATTGGTGTAGAGCTTTGGTGCTGGGTTTGACCATATTATCAATTTTCAAAATAATGTTAAGTCATTTTTTTGTCTCACATATTTTATTTTAAATAGTTATTTTTATTTCAGTTTAATTTATTATTTTTTTTGAAATGACTTTTATCATTCAAGAAGTAGTTTAGTTAGGAATATAATTTCTTTATTGAATATAGTTAAAATTTCGCGTTTGAGATTAATTGTTGTCGCTTCAATTTTTATTATTATTTAACATTAAGTGTTGTGGAATATGTTTTTTACATTTAAACTTACTTTAATATTCTCACTTCATATTTTTTTAATCGGCTGATATAAATAATAGAGGTTTTCTTAGTTTTTTATCCATAATTTATCTAGCGTTTACCTTTTTTTATATATCCGCATTAGAAAAGCTTTACAGTGTGTGTTTTTTGCGAGTAGGTTAGCAAAAAAAAATTCAACAACTGATTTATATTAAATAAATGGTTTTTTTTAAATTTACATACTTTTTTAATGATTTGCATTATGTTTATTTGGTTTCAAACGTAAATTTCATTTATCAAATTAAAGTAGATTTTTTACCGGTTTAAAAACTCACTTAAGAGTTTATTATGTGGTTTATTATTAAGCTTTGTACAGATTTAAATTTAAAGTAGCTATAAGTTTTAACATAAATTTATGCTGTGTTGAGTCGTATTCACGTGAAATGGCTCTTTTAAAAACTGACTTTTCAATTTATGAAGAATATTGGTTTTCAGATCTTTGCAGTAGAAATTATTACGGCATTTTTTCGCATCCAATCAATGATAGGTAAAAAGGAAGTTATATATCCTTGTCCATACCATTGATATGTGCCCCATATATTTTGCTAGAATATCTTTTTAAAAAGTAACGTTTTATTTATTTTAAGTATTTGATTGTTTAAAAATCGAAAACCTATTCTCTGTTTTTTTATTTATATTTATTAAAAATTTTTATTACTTTTTTGCTGGCACTAAATGTTTTTAAAGAATTTCATTTATTGGCTATTGTTTTTATTTAAGTTCATAATCACGTAATTAAATTTATGTTATTAACTTAATTTGGGCATGATTTACAAAGTTTTAATTTTTTGTATAAAAATATTAACTCTTTTTTAAATTGTCTATGCCTTGCCCTGCATAGAATTTCGTTATATTATCTTTGTTTGTATAAAACTTGGTGTTTACATTTTAAAAATATTTTATACTTTTTTATCTAATATTTTTTTAATAGTTTAGTCGTGAAAAAAAAATCTTAAGGAAAATTATCCAAATGATTTTTTAAAGTCATTCATTCGTAGGTGATCAAAATTATTTTGTTCTTTTCTGGTTTTTTATCTCTGTATTCCTGCCTTGTAAAGTTTTTGTATTTTGGTTGCGACATAAGATACGCTGTAAATTGTACAGAAGATTTAGTTGGTAGGAATCTGAAGAAATAGCTTGGAGATATTACGCCGTCTTCGGCCTTGATCGCGTACAAATGGAAGAATACAGTTTGCATTAATAATCTTTCTTTATCATGTAATCATTATATATTTGGTGATTGTTAGCTAGAACCCACTTTTTTTAAATCTTTGCCATTAAATTTTCAGCAATACAATTAAGGTCTTATCTTGTACAATTTTTCTATTCTGATTATTTCAACGCCAAGCAATGAATGTTAATGTTAACATTGTTTTACTTCAAATATTTCAAAGTTAATTGCTTCAGCCGAAATTCTATTAGCCGAATTCCCACATAGCAATTTCTACAAATTAAATGATTATTTTTTAATTAAATCGAAAATAATATTTATTTTGAAATTATGTAAGCGATCTCTTCTACTTTTTATTATAAACTATGTTTTTAATATTTAATTAATTTCATTAAAATTTTTACTTATCTTCCGTTTTTTATATATCATAAGATAACTTTTGATATAATTTTGACGTTTATTAACATTTATTTATATTTTATTTTACTTAACTTAACTTTGATGTTAATTTAATTAGCTTGAACTTATTAAAGTCGTCATACGCGATTGATAATAATGTTTCCTCATATTGTCAAGCAAAAACTAAATTGGTTTTAGAAATAGTCTTTTTTTTTAATTTTAGTCGTCGTAAACTTTAAAATTTTTGCACTGATGTTGTGGTGTGATTGCGTTGATTATTTGATCTGGTTTTTTAGATATTTTTTTATGAAATAATTATTATAATTTCAAATATGCATTGCATAGATTATTTTTTAATAAAGTTTTAATTGTAAAAACGTTTCAAGCTATTTGTTTTTTATTTAAAATAGACTGTAGATTTAATGCCCAACTTTGTTGTGATTTGTACTGTTCAAGCCGTCTGGACCTAATTGCCAACAATGCCATAGAACAGCTCCATTTTCTCTGGAAACTTTTTGGGTAATAGCGTCAGACTCTCCCTCCATCCCTTGGCACTGTTGTAAAAAGCTCCTATAATAGTTCCCTGGCTGATTTAGCTGGTCCATTAGTGAAGAATGTTTCAATTAAATTGAATCATAAAATGCAGGTTGAAAAACTTGTAAATAAGAAAAAACCAAAGTTATTTTTTTATATTATATTTTTTTACATTTTTATTTGAATTGATTATTTTTTATAATTTTATAAAAGATTCACACTGCTGTGAGAGTAATAGTCTAGGCCTCTCAACATCCAAATTTATAATAATTTCAATAAGAATGAATTGACATATTACTATTAGATTTGCAAATTAAGACATGTTGCAAAAAAAAAAATAATTTTACAGTTCCTTTGAAGCACAATATCAAGCTGTTTAGTCGTAACATAACGATGATATATCGAAGAGACTTTGCTAAAATAATATAAAAAATAAACAAATTGAAACCAGTCCTTCAAAGAGCGAGCTACAGTTAAAAAGACAAAACGCAATGGAACTGCTCCTACATGAATGTGGCATGTCATCTGTGGATGGCATAATTAAAATTTGTAATGATAAATAAATTCATTATTAAATATTATAAAAGCTAATTATATCTATTTATTTCTCCAGTTTGACTAAATAATTTAAAATAATTTAAAAAATATACTGTTGATATTAAAGCAGTTGATTATTATAAAATCATAAATAAAACCTAAATATTTTAGAAAATATTTAATGAGAAAATTACATAAAAAGTAAAACAATAATCTTATTGATAAAATTGCATTATGTTTTTAATGATAAAAAGGGAATCGATTAAAGTTATTAGCCTGATTTTTTTTACTATAAAGATTCAATGATCGACAACTTTGTATTTAATAAAACAATGAAATCACGTAAAATTGTTAACAACCAATAAAAACCTAAATATTTAATTTTTATTTTAAACTTATTTATCATGTAGCTTTGACCACCTTATTGAAACAATATAACAAAATGTTTCTTCTGGAGAAATCTCAAGAAATGCAATAAACCCCAAAAATACACTCCTAAAAGCAAAGTTTTTTGAAAAAGTTCTTTGCTTTCCCCTTTATTTGCCCTCTGAACCAACCACACATTTGTGATTTTTGCTTTAAATCTAATGCCTTTTTGATACGACTAGCCGACTTTTACAGCGCACCATTTTTGCGGCGCTGACATTTGCGTCCCAAATTCTAAGCAAATTTTATGCTCACAACAATTTATCAAATTATATGCTTTTAAGTATCTGCGCTGCAAAAGGCTGGGGAAATTAGGATTTCTTATTTAGTTTTTTCTTTCTGGTCTGGTTTGGTTCGAGCCTGTCCTTTTTAATTCATTTAGACAGATAAAAAAGCAATACTTAAACTACAAACGGAATAAAAGTTGTCAAATAGCAAAACAAAAAATGGGTAATAAAATATGTTAAAGATTTTAATTCTTTAAAGACACCAGTTAAAACAACTTCTAGCATTTTTAATAATTGTCAACATATATTAAAAATATTAAAATAAGAAAGAGAAACAAACGCATAAAATTGTAAACATTGTTTTTAAAAATTAATAAGAAAATTTACTTTTAATAAATACCAAATTATTTTATAGTATATTCCAATTAAAGGAAAACAAAACTAATTTAATTCAAATCAGAAGACGAAACAATTAATGAAAACCTTTGGATCACGCTCGACAGCTTTTTATACTTGATAATACAACCTCAAAAAACGGTTTAAATGATAATAATCATGGAATATTTTAATTATTGTATTAATATAAACTGGTCTTCATATTGTCGTGAAGTGTGCTTATTGTTTAAAAAAGCATCAAAAAAATTGCTATAATTTGATTTTAAAAATTTAAATCACAGACCCCATAATTCATTCAAAAAAACAAATAGCAATAAAAATTTCCAATTTTATTTAATAATTTCTTCTTTTACCGAGTCAATTTAAGACTCACAACAACAACTATTATGGCTACCAAAAAAAATTGAGAAAGTCACAGTACTCAAACACAGCAGCAACCATTAAATTTCTCAAATTATTTGATTAAAAGCATTATTTAAAATAAAACTAACCTTTTTTAAGATCAACTATTTTTCTGATTTTTCTTTCGCAATTTGATGCTGTTAATAGTTAAATCGATAAAACTTTTTTTCTAATTTGTAGGATGAAGCCCTATTTAATGCCATTTATTCGATCTGATACGAGCAATGAATCCGTAGCATTTTAATAAATGCTATATTAAGAACCTGATTTATAATGCAATAGCATTGTTTAAGGTCATAAAGAAAAATATCACAGCATATAACAAGAGAAAACATTGATTTATTATTTTTTGCTTCAATACAATCAAACAATATTCTTATTCAATGATGACGATTGTCCAAGATCCGGTTACATTCAAAAGTAATTAAAAACAATATGGATACATGGTAGATTTCCACAAAATTGACGTTGACCAAAAGGGTTAGGCTTGGCATCATCATTCCTTATTAAGTAGTTTAGAATTATTTATTATATTATTTTAATTAAATGCAGGTTTATTCAGTTGTTCTGGCAACGCTATGACAATGTAAAGGGGTTCTTTTTTTGTTGAATAGTCTTTGCAGCTAAATCTTGGTTGATTAAAGTGTATTTAAAGTATTTATTTTCTATTTCATTTTTCCACTTATTGTATTTTTTGTTGAAGGTGCTGCAAATAACGGTGCTATTCTTGTATCCAATTTAGAATTATAAAATTGATTAATGATATTTAGTGATTGATTATTTTGGTTTTCACTTACTTGACGGCCCAAAAAACACAGAAAACTAAAATAATATTTCGGCGCACGTCCCCGCCTCCGGCAATTGGCGTGATAGCTTCTAGTTCACCGACCGACGTCTATCTGTGGTCTTTTATTTATTGTTGACGCCATCGATTTGATTGTTCCATTTTTATGATTATGAAATAATTTTTATGAAAGTTAATTTAATTAAAAGCCTTTTGATTTTAATTATTTAAATTTTTTTTTAACAACACTAAAGTAAGCGAATAATGTTTAAATAATGACACTTTAATTTCAAAGTTTTGTATTTTTTAGTTAAACTTATTAAAACTTTAACCGACTAAGTTTTTCAGGTTTGGTAAAACCCCGGAGAATGTCAAAAAACCTCTCCAAACTAAAACCCTAGATTCGCTCAAAGGATTTATTTGAAAATCCTAAAGAAATTAAATAACAAGCCTTTATAATTTTTATTTTACAAAAGTAAAAGCGCTCGCTTTCACAAGTTTTAGAGCAGGTGAAGCTCAGAAAATATTTGTTTATAAATTTTATGGCCTAATCGTTGAAAAACAATATTTTTAAATCCCTTCCACTGTATGTATTAGTGTTGGGTTTAGCCACTTGGTTTGCTTTGAAATTAATATTTAAAATTTTTTTTACGTGAAGCAGCAAATATTTTAATTTTCTTGAAGAGGTGAATCTATATAACCACCCTACTTAAACCCGTCTAAGGCCCATAAAATAAAAATAAATCTCTTATTTTTATTTCGAAGAACCAAATTTTTTAATTATTTTTTTTATGTTGAAATACAAATATTTTAAATTTATTTCACTCCAAAGTTTATTGAAAACCCTTAACAGTTTCCACTTGTGTTAGATGTTATTAAATTTCTTTTTGTAAGTAGTATCAGATCGGTATGCGTTTACAATTTTTTATGATAACGTTTTTTAATGTTTAGACTTATATTATATTCCGAGCACGTATATGATCATGTTTTTTCAGGTTTCTGCTTGCAATTGGAATATAAAATATACTACTGTTTCACGATGTAATGTTGACACGTAGAGTTCATACTAATTGACGCTTTTATTTTGCAGAAGTTTCCATTTATTTTTCTTTAATATATTAAGCTTGTTTGACTTACTGCACCTTGACATTCGTTCATTTCACAGAAAAAGTTTATTTCCGAATAAAAAGCCTTCATTGAATATGGTAAATAATAAAAATTAATTTAAATTTCATTTCTTTATTTGTTTTGCTTTTATTTTGATGCTGATAATTATTATTAATCTTTGACCTTTAATTATATTTTGTTAACTACGCAATTTTGTTTTTTAAATGCTAAAAATGGCATAATTTTAATTCATTCGGAGACAGGTAATAAATAATTTATTTAAAAATAAAAATTTTTTATTAATTTTTTTAAAATTATAAAGATAAAGCACAATTACAATAAAGCCAAAAGTAAAATGGAGACGCTAACTAAATTTAAATAACTTTTATTAAATTAAAAAAAAATGCTAAAAATTTTGCAAGTGAAAAAGGTCTGGATGGCTTAGACACTTTACTAATTGGGCCGAAGTCGGAACTTATAAAAGTCCAATAAAAAAATAATTTTAAAAAATAGCATTTATTAACACCAAGGTAATAAATAATATTTCCAGAACAGAAAGAAAATCATTATTATTTAGCACGCAATAATAATTAATGTTAAGAAAAAAATTTTATTTGAAAGTAAACCCCCTAAACTGAAAAAACAAAAATAAGAAAATAACGTTTTTACTGAACAGCCAATTAGTGTTTTTAACAAACGAAATGTTATGAAGCTCGTAGACGGGGAAACAACAAAGGTTATACCAATGAATTTTTGAGTAATATTAATCAAATAATTAAAATTATATATTACACATTAATGCGTCACAAAACGTAAACGATGATTACATAAGTTTAAATTAAAATAAATATTTTTTGCTTATTCAAATATATGTTTATTAAATATAATTTAAAATCTCTGATCTCACATATTCTTATCGTTAAAATAAAATAGAAATGAATTACAATTTCAAATGTATCTGCAGAAAGTTTCAAAACATCACGCAGAATTTGAGAAGGTTAACATTGAGCTCCATAATTATTATATCTTACCAAATAAATAGAATTTATTTTTTGCTATACATTTCTGAGATTTTATACTAAAAAATGATTACCATCTTTATACTTCAAAAATCACAATCAAAAATGAGTGCCCAAAAGAGTAAAACTGCGCCAAATTAATTGAAATAGTGCTAATTTCGCAACATAAATAATCTTTATAAATTTAATTTTATTTTTAAATAGGATTTTTGTTTTTTACTTTTACAGGTTTAGTATCAGAATCGAATTCAATGCGACGCTTTGTTCACATATTTTTTTCGATTATTGTGGAATAAAACTTTACTGTGTTTTATAGGTATTATCTTTGGATAGTTTGGAGTTTTTTTTATGAAATTCAAAACATAATAAATATTAGGCTTCATTTTTTAATAGATTATGCGATTTTTTCTCTATAAAATATTCTTTTAAAAGTAAATTCTATAAACTATGTGCCCGCTCTGCGGTTTCCTTTTAATACTTTCAGCTTGTTCAGTAAATAATTTTTTATGATTTTTAAATGTTAAGTAATACTTTTAGGTATTTTTTATTCAAACAAGCATAAATTTTAATAATTTTTTTGATTCACAATATATGCTTAATTCTGATTAACTTTCCCCATAAATTTTTATCAAATTATTCAAAAAGCGTATAAAATTTTTTTCTTTTAAGAAGAGGCATGTTTACTAGGCGCAACCGTCTGATAGATGTAGACTTCGTTCGGAATTCTGCTGGCCAATGCCCATTTGTGTCTTTTTAGACTTTGCGATCATTTTTTTACAAGTTTTCTAGTTAAAAATTTATTTTAAACGTAAAAGGTTTCTTATATTTAAAAATATTTACAATTTCTATTTAGTATAATTTATCAGGCCTGGACACGGTTACCCGTAGTCGGGCTTTGTTGGATTTTAATCATGAATGTTTGAGGACGGGTGGTTACGGTTAAGGAAATTCATAACCATGTCCAGTCCTGTAATTTATTAAGATAAATAAGCGCAGTCTGGCATGAAGGTTTACAAAATGGAAGAAGGGGCTTCAGTTATTACAGTAATTAATGCCTTGAATTCCATGTTATGCATTGCTTAATGTTTTTATTCGAGAGATAATAATCCTGATGCTTTTTAGTTTGACAAGGCATGATCAAACTAGTTGTCAAAAGTATTTAGCAACCTGTTTAAGCCCGCAGGACGAGAAACATAGTAAAAAAAAAACTACGGATAGTTCGAAAATTTTTAATTCTATTTTCTATAAAAATAACTAAGAAAATCGTCCCTTGTGTTAGTTAATTTTTATTCATAAAATTCTTAAAATAAAAATTACACACAAAAATCAAATATACACTAAAATAATTTAATCAATTTTTAAAAATACAATATTCCGTTTCTAATTAAAAATTTAAAAAATAACAAAAAAAAACAAGAATAAAACAAAACCATAAAATAAATGAAAATTCTTTTATAATAAGGCCTTTACAGCTTTCTTTATTGCAATTATTTTTTTGTTAATATTACGCATTTTTTTCTATTTAAAGAAGTTTAGTTATTTGTTGAAATTAACAAACACGTTTTCTTAATTCCTTGGTATTCTTAAATGATTTATTTCATAGCTTTGGCTTTTACTGAATCTTATACTTAATGGTATTATAACTATTAATTTTATTTAGTTGTTTTCTTCAATTTGGGTTACTGCAATTTTCAAGATGTTATTTGGACATTTAATTATCGTATTTTAACGAGTAAAAATGAATGAAGTTAGTTGATTTAACATATATATATTTGCTGTATTACTATATTTAGTTAGTTAAACTTTTACAAGTATGTTTACATGACCACTTTTGTTGTTAAAAATATATTAAGTCATTTAGAGTTGATTAAGCCGGTGCATTTTAGCAGGCGCTATTTCAAGTGCACTCAATTAAGAGGGAATCTTCGTTGTTTTCTTCAGTAATTTTTAATACAATAATTGTGCTGATTAATTCATTTTTGAATGTTTTATAAAATATGTTTAAAAATTTGTATGAATATGAAAATATATTTTGATTATAAAAGATTGTTAGGATTTTAAAACGGGCACTGGGCTTCGTTCTGGGGAACAATAAATTAGGCGGGGCATATAGAATTTATCTTTCTAATCATATTAATTTTCCTACTGAATATCAATGAACATAATTCAAATAATGATTTAAACTTTAATTTTATAGATTTTTTTTATTAAATTTAAAATTGCACCATAACAATGGTAATCAATAAAAATTATTATTTTTAATTAATATTATTTTTTTGACAAACATTTAGATTTTTATATCTTGACGGCTAATCAACTAAATTTTTTAATAAAATCATTAAATGCAGGTACCAATAAGGGATAGCTCACAAATCAGTTCAGTAAAATTCTTAAATATTGTTGGTTTTTAAAAAGTGTTGAGTTAAACAAAATCCTTTGTTTAAATATTTTAATGTGTAAACCACTTTAAATGTTCACGGAAAGAGCTACCATGAACCTTCTTTTATTATTGGTTTTCCAATTATCAGTTCCATGTTTGAAGAGCCATCTGGTTCAAATATGCATGCTTATATAAACTGTATCATATTTTAATCATTGTTTACTTGCTGACACTTCTATTTACACTTAATTAAGATACATTTATAAGTTTTTAACAATTTAAAACTTACCACCTTTGCTAAATAACTATCATTTTCATCGCATTTAAATGTTTTTAAATGCCCAATGTTTACAAAATACTACAGAACACCATGTACAAACAAATCGCAAGCAACGTAAAAATAACACGACCATCAAAAGTGGTGCCGACAATTTTGGTACATAACTTTATGAATTTTTTTACAAAAATAATATTAGTTAGTACTTTATAAACTTTTACGTGTAATTTTCGGTGATTTTATTAAAAAATTAAATTTATTTATTGATTTGAGCCTTTAGCCCATCAACCCATGTTGTTGATTTTATATTTATTAAAATCTTCTTGATTTGTTAAAGAAGAATTTTAATGTTTTTTAAAGCTTTTAAAAATTAAATTCTTTTTCATTAGTTTTTTAATGTTTATTGGTTGCATAATTTTAATTTATTTTGATCAATTAAGCATTTTGAAACTTTTTTTAAAAAGTTTTATGAATGCACTGTGATGGCTCTTTAAATTCATTTTGCATCTACTTATGTTTTTAATATGAATGTGTTAAATTGTGAATTTTAAATTTTATCCTTAAACAATCACATGTGTGCTTCAAGGAAATATGTTGCGGCATAAATTTCGTCGACTTGTTTGTCGCGGCCGTGGTGTGCCCTCATTTTCAATTAACCGTGCGCAACGACTAATAAGTGTTCAATGTTAGCAAATCTAATTTTTAAATGAAAAATGGTTTTAATTTTTTTGAATATATCTTTAACTGGGCCGTATTAAATTTTATTTTTAAACCTATACTTTACGAACTCCGCTGCTGGTAATCGGTGTCCTCAGGTTGCAAAAACAGAATTCTTTTGTAACAAAATGTTTATAGATTATGTCTAATATTTAATTTTTATGCACTATTTTAAAGTTCTTTAAATATTTATTTATTTTTTAATTTAATTATCTCACAAATTAAATATTAATCTTTTGTTAGCAAAGAGCAGTAGGGAAGAAATTCTGAAGTTTATTATGGCCAATCTTGAAGTTGGCGGTAACGAAACGCGGGCAAGTGGCTATTATTTTTTTGTTTGTTTAATTTGTTTGTGTGTTTTTTGTTTGCTTTTTATTTCGTATTGTGGTGAATTCTGAACCGCTTTTGCCCGCCATTTTGGCGTTTCGGCTTAGTGTACATATTTTTTTTTGTGAGTTATCTTGAACAAAATAATAGTAAATAAAAGAATTTACTGCTGTCGGGTCCGAATAATAAAATTGGGATGGGGGTAAGAATTTGCCCGTTCGGGTTTACACTTGAATCAATAACAGCGCTTATTATTTATTCCTCCGCTTACGGAAAATATCCACGTTGTCCTGAGACAGAAGAAGAGAGAGGTAAAAATCGGGAGAGAAAAACATTACAACCACCAAATTTGGGGAGCATAGGAAAAACTCCAGTAACATTGTGTATGTATTTTGTTTTAAATTTTTTTTAGTTTGTATCTTCAAATGATAAATAGCTTTTCCTATTTTATTCATATTCTGTCTTGCAGTGTCATTCTAATTTGTAAAAAGTTGAAGAAAAAGGCGTTAGGCAACGACCTATTCTGGAAATATCTCAAACAGAATAAAAAGGTATTTTTTAGTCAATATTTGAGTCTTTTAGGTGATTAAATACTTTAGATAACTTTAATCGACTTTAAAGGTGAGAGAAGACGGGACCAGAGCTAATTTTAATTTTGGACTTTTATATTGAAACTTATGCACCATTGCTCGTTCGTCAGTTAAAAATTGTTTATAATTTAAAATATTGATTTACATTATAGATTTATTTAATGTGCGTAGAGTATTAATAAGAATATTGATTCATCTGCAGAATATTTACATAATTACTTTTTATTTGTTCTAATTTTTGTAAACGAATTCTTGTAACTGTATTTTATATTTTCAAATCACTAATAATCAATTCAGCTATGTTTGAGATGAAACATTGATCAAGATGCTTTTGCTAATGAATCTGTCGATTTTTAAGTTTATTCAAAACGTCAAGAAGCGGGCTATTATTATAAAATACTAATAACAGCACCACAAATAAATATACATACTACAATTAACACATAAAATAATTAAATAATCTAGAATAACTAATTAAATCATTTAGTTAAAACCTTAAAAAGAAATTATGAAATAATATTTGAAATGTTATTTTTCATCCTAACATAAATAAGATAATAATTTTCACTAAATTTCAAGATTTATACTAAAATTGATCCATTTTAAAAAGGAACACCTCAGTAAAGGGTCAGACTTTGATTGTCAACAAGAAGCATATGGGATACGCAACGAACCTCACCCGCAGTTTTACTTAAATACTGATGGTGATTTTTTTGTTTTGAGTATAATATATATTTAGTTTGTGTCAGGCCTACTGGTTCTCAGCAAAGATTTATTATACGCATCTTTGTTTTTATTCTTCAACTTTATGTAAAAATAATTCATTAATTTTTTATTTTTTAGGTCAATAAATTTCCCTTGTAAAAAACTTATTTAATTATTTTTTATACTGGCGCAGCATATTATTTTTGTTTCTTTTTACAATATTTTTCTTTTATCTTGTATAATTCTTAAGTAGTTTCTAAAGCGTTGTTTTGTTTAATATAAAATACACTTGTGTTCATTGTGGTATGTTTTAAAAAGGGTCTGAGTCTTCTCAAATATTTAACTCGGCGTCAATAACAATAAATATTGCGACTTGTTATAAGCGATTTTAATCATTTATTTATTATTTCTTATAGGTTTATAACATATTTTTTCAATAATATTTAAAAAATATATATTTTAGCGAACATTCGCTAATTGTTTTATTGTTGTTTATAATGCATTAAAATTTAAATGAAAATGAATTCAATTTAACTTTTTATTGTTTTTTAGAGAAATATTTGATTGATTCATTTATTAGTGATAACGAAAGCTTATGTTATAGTTAGCAATTCTTTCATCTGCTTTTCCCAATTCTTTTCCGCTTTGGCCTTCGCTTCGCCTTTTGTCTCTCCCACAGCTGGGGATCCTGTATTTGGCGTTGCTCGTCTTCCTTGCGCATCTTATTATGTATTATATCTATTTAAAAAATGTCTGCTAATATATAATATAGTAAAATCAAATTCCAAGAAAAAAAATGATGTGATAAAAATATATTGATACCATTTATAGTAGTGTTTTAGAATTGTTTGCTATTAAAAAAATTTTTAAATTTAATTTTATATTAATGTAATTTATTCTTTTATTTTTGACTAACCGGCGTTCAAGCGTTTAATAACGAATTTTATACTTGTTTTTACTCAATAAATGAGATATTTTTATTTAATTTTTCATTCAGAGGTTTATTTTACATTTTTGTTATGCCATATCATCGACAAATAATGAGCTTGAATGTCGCATAAATCGGCTTCATATAAGACAGCGAACTATTCAAACTTTAATTTTTAAACCACCTTAATTTCGTTAAATCAAAATATGTTAACTATAATAAAAAAAAGTATTTTTTTAAAATTATTTTTGTGATTTGCGTTTATAAATTTTTCTTTTCCTCATTAACTGTTCTCATTTTTATGGGTTTTCTTGCAAAACAAAATCGCTTCTGCCAAGAGGACGACAAACAAAGGGAAAGCGGAGGAAGAAATTGTGCGGCTTCATCATCCCCAAAGCAATGATTTGTTGCTGGTTAATAAAGATTACTTTGAATTTTCAAACTGACGAATGACTTTATTGTCAGCTAAATCAAGATGATGACTTATTAATTCATTTTGAAGATTCTTTCTTTTTTATTATTAATGCAATTCCAAACGAATAAATCTACGAATGTATTGCAAGTCAATGAATGTGTATTGTAATTAGAAAAAAGTTGAGCCTCAGCATTCTATTTTTCATCTTTTTAGGTATTAGTCTGGTTTATTAATAATAATGCTGTTAGTTTCAAGTTTTTTTGTTTAAAATCAAAAAATTTAAAGAACATTGGACACGTTTCAGCTGTATCCAATCAATAATTTTTTAAATGCATTAGTTTTTTAATCTTGATATTGTTTTATAGAATAATATGGTCAAAATTGAGTCCTTCGATTCACACTGTTCAAATTTTAACTTAGGTTTTCGTAAATTTAACGCATAACCCCTTGCATTTTTGCCTCGTTTGAGAATTAACTTAAACATTTAATTGTTTAATATTTAATTTTTGATTGAAGCTTTATAAGCATAACTTCATAATTGAGTAAATGTTTGTTTAATTTATAATTAGTTTGGTTTTATTTTTATTTATTTATTTTGTTTACTAATTTGAACTTTTTTAGGCGTTATCAAATATATTTCAAATATTTATTTTTGGTAAAACAGGGGAAAAATAAGTTTTGCAAATGATTATTTTGGGTATATTTATGTATAATTGTCTTATTATTTTATAGTAGTTACTTTTTAATGAGGTCAGTATAATTATTCATATGACTGCTTAGCTACGCTTGCCGTTTGCTTTTGCTTCATTGAGTGATGTAAAATTTATTAAGCTTCTCGTTAAAGGCAACAAAAATATTTGTTATAAACTCTTTAAATTAGTTATTTGAATAATGTGAATAATATTAGGAAATTACATATTAATTGTTATTTTCACTGATTTTAAAAGAAATTTTGCTGACACTGAAGTAATCTGTACTGCCTGGGGAGCTAATAGGTGCCGCCGAAAGTAACATGAAAATTAAACGAATTTATTTAGAAAACCTATCCATCAATTGACAATTTTCTATTGAAAATTTTGAATATACCTAATGTCGATTGTTAAAATCCAAAATTTCAACACACGGACTGACTGAATGGATATTTTAAAGTTTAAGTACGCCGGTCTGTTTTTAAGTATTGTACTTGCTACTAAGTATATAAATGAACACCGAGATTGAGGCAGAGTAATGGTAGCAATTTAAAAACCTACAAAAATCCAAGTTTTCTTTATTTTCATAGGCATTATTTATTGAAGTCGCAATTATTTATCACGAGCAAACCTTTGAATTAATCATTTAGAATAATTTTGCCTAAAATTGATTTTGTCGAATGGCAATTTCAATTCAAATAATCTACATAACCATTTGTATAACCATTCCGTCAACGACACTTTATATTGCGGAAATGTCACCATCATTCGGCATAAAAAAAATTCTTTTTCATTCTATGGCTTTTAGTTATGCGAGAAATTACGGTAACAATACAAATTAAGGAATTTTTGAAAATGGCAAACTATGGATAAAAATGGCGAAAATGCCAAAATATGCACATAAATAGCGAAATATGCACATAAATCGCTAAATATGCAAAAATGCACATGGAAATTTTTTATAAAGTTGTTTTTAATTTTAACTTTCGCCAACATTTTTAACTTTAGTTTATCACAATAATTGATTTAATCTTGATTGAAGTTTCAGCATATTTTATAGAAAAAAATTAAACATTGCAAATAGTTAAATCCTTTTTTTAATTAACTTATCGACATAATTTATAAGATTTATAAAATCACGCATTGATAAAAAATGAATACTCAAAACAAATGTTGCTGCAATTAATATTGACGCCTAACCTTCTGACCAGTCATAGCTGTTTGTCGTAAGGACGCCAACTTCGATTAAATGAATGAATGAATGAATGGGTGTGGTTGGGCGGAGAAAGGTCACTCCTCTCCTACCCCCCCCCCCTACTCTTTTTTGTCCTCACGTTCATTTTGCGTTCTCTTCCTCCTTTTTCTTTGTTCTTGCCTGCATTTTGCTTTCTTTTCTCTTTCTTATCCTTCGATTGGCATTGACCTTTTTCCGCCCAACCACACATTCATCCATTCATTTTTACATCGAAAAGTTGGCGAGCATTCCAAAATGACCAAAAAATGTACAAAATGGGTGCTTGTCACACGACCCGAATAGTTTTTGTTTTTCACATCACTGATTTACTGGTCAGAGGCTTAAAAATTTTTAGAAATAAACAGAATTTTAAAAATTTTTCATTTTTTGGCGGCAGAATTTTTTGTCGTGGAAAAGTCAATTTTGGGGTGCATATTTGAAAATTTTGAAAAAGTCGATCTTTAAGAGTGCATTTTTTTGAAAATTTTTAAAAATTCGATCCTTGGATCGCAAATATGGAAAAATATGGATTATAAAATGAGCTCTAGAAGCTCCAACCAAAGCTAAAAACATCATTTATGGCATTGAAACGCTGTTCCGAGTGCGCAAAAAAAATATGGATTTCCATTAAATTGTGGTTATAAATCGAATAAATTGTAATAGTAAAATAGAAAAACAAAATAACTGGACGATAGTGCAACTAAATCAAACTTGAAAATAATTTAAACAAAGAAAAAATAATTCTAATAAAAACTTCCTATTTCTGGTTTGCACTTACTTATTTAAAGAAATGAATAAATAAATTCCAAGGACCGGCGGAAACACTAATGCAACTACGAAATTCTAAAAACGGCGTAAGCTCATCTATTGCAGGATTTAAAGCAAACAAAAAATGCCATTCAATGAATTTTTAACATAATAAAATTTTTAGTAGCCTTGACAAATTAAAAAAACAGCTTCTAATAAATTCAATATTTTTTTTAACTTTGCATTTATTTTAATTACTATTCAAATGTATTGGGAAAAGACGGTTCTTATAAAAGAAGTATTTAAAATATAAAAATTCAGTCTCAAGCATGAAAAAAATATTTTGATTATTTTGGGTATATTTATGTATAATTGTCTTATTATTTTATAGTAGTTACTTTTTAATGAGGTCAGTATAATTATTCATATGACTGCTTAGCTACACTTGCCGTTTGCTTTTGTCTTCATTGAGTGATGTAAAATTTATTAAGCTTCTCGTTAAAGGCACCAAAAATATTTGTTATAAACTCTTCAAATAGTTATTTGAATAATGTGAATAATATTAGGAAATTACATATTAATTGTTATTTTCACTGATTTTAAAAGAAATTTTGCTGACACTGAAGTAATCTGTACTGCCTGGGGAGCTAATAGGTGCCGCCGAAAGTAACATGAAAATTAAACGAATTTATTTAGAAAAACCTATCCATCAATTGACAATTTTCTATTGAAAATTTTGAATATACCTATTGTCGAATCGTCAGTTCCTTTGTTAAAATCCAAAATTTCAACACACGGACTGACTGAATGAATATTTTAAAGTTTAAGTACGCCGGTCTGTTTTTAAGTATTGTACTTGCTACTAAGTATATAAATGAACACCGAGATTGAGGCAGAGAAAATGGTAGCATTTTAAAAACCTACAAAAATCCAAGTTTTCTTTATTTTCATAGGCATTATTTATTGAAGCAACATTTAGAATAATTTTGCCTAAAATTGATTTTGTCGAATGGCAATTTCAATTCAAATAATCTACATAACCATTTGTATAATCATTCCGTCAACGACACTTTATATTGCGGAAATGTCACCATCATTCGGCATAAAAAAAATTCAAATTCATTCTATGGCTTTTAGTTATGCGAGAAATTACGGTAACAATACAAATTAAGGAATTTTTGAAAAATGGCAAACTATGGATAAAAATGGCGAAAATGCCAAAATATGCACATAAATAGCGAAATATGCACATAAATCGCTAAATATGCAAAAATATGCAAATATGCACATGGAAATTTTTTATAAAGTTGTTTTTAATTTTAACTTTCGCCAACATTTTTAACCTTAGTTTATCACAAGGGGGCCAAAGGCCCCAAACTAATGGTAATAAGTCAATTTAAACCATCCACCCTAACCACACCCCCCTAGGTTAATTGATTTTTTTTTAATCTTGATTGAAGTTTCAGCATATTTTATATATTTATGAAAAAATTTAAACATTGCAAATAGTTAAATCCTTTTTTTAATTAACTTATCGAAATAATTTATAAGATTTATAAAATCACGCATTGATAAAAGATTTGCTCGAGATTTTCAATGCTTATCACTTTTTGATGTGAATTTCAAAAGTGAATTTATTATTCAATATACGGAATCTTATTGTTCGATCGAACAGAGATTAAAAAAAAAAAGAACACGGAGCCGTCGAATTTTTTGAACTATTTCTTGTGTTACTACGCAATCTCTATAAAGAAAGTTCTTGTCATATTGATTAAGAATCAATTTTAGTGATTAGACCATAAATAGCGACTTTTGGGAAATTAAAAGGCCATAAATCGGCTCAATTTTTTGGACAATGTTGATATCTAGAGATGGGATATTCAGGTTTTACCCTATTTATTTGCTTGCAGGGATTGAGAAAGAAAAGCCCGGAAATAGCATTCATTTCAACAAATTTAGAATTAGAGCGACTTTTTAGTCAAATAATCAATATTTTGTCTTTTAATATTATTCGATTTACAAGAATTATGCGCTTTCCCAATTATGAAATTAATTCAGTTGATTTGCGTAAATTTCTTAATTTATTATTTAATTTTCTCTCAAAACGGCGTTATTTCCATAAAGTTTTTCAATAATTCAATGACAATTGGATAATTTTGATATAGGGGTCATCATAGACTGAACTTTTTAAGTCATCCAAAAGTGAATCCAGTTGGAGAATGTCCCGTTAAAGTGCGTTAGAAACATTTTTCTCTATTTAAATTGTCCGTATTATTTGTTCAGCTTTATTATTTTCTCCCTCTAATGTATTTATGTAATTTTTCCACTTTTTATTCAAATTTTTTAAATTGACGTAAGCTTTTTCCAATTGATTTTTGTGTTGATTATTTCAATGAGTCTCGTAAGACGACAGCGCAACCAATTAGGAATTTGTTTTGGATATGCTAGACATTATGGTGATGCTGAAGTCAGAAATTTTATTTGTTTGCCGCGGAGGCGATTTATTAGTTTTGTTTATTCACAATTTTTGGATGACGATTTAATTTCATTTTATTACTACATTTTCTCTTTTGTTATTTTAGCATTTTATTCTTAATGATGTATCCTTTTTCGCGGTCTTCGCGACAGATTATTGATCTTCCGGATCAGAGTCGGTTGTTAGATTTACGTGTTCTTCCGGATTAAATTTTCTTCGGGTATTATCTGAACTTCTTCTATTTTGTCGCATGGATTTTTTAAATTGTCTTCTGGGACGGGTTCTTTGGTTTTGGTCGTCAAAGGAGAAGTTCTTGATCGGACAGTTTGTTAGGTTTCGGAGGGCTCGGAGTCCTCCGTCCGCCCGCCAGAGGAAGAAATACCACCATTGAAAAATTATTTTTGAAGGTATTTAATGTTTTATTATTATGCATTATTTTTGAAAAGAAATTATCTTCTCTTGCATACTTCCCGTTCGTGTTATTGATTCCAGCCATCGTGCTTTCCTTAGTTCTTATATTACTTTTTTATACAATTCTTGCAATAGTATTGTTTGTGAAATTTATTTTTTATTTTACCGACAGACAATGATCTTTTACAAAATCGCATTTCTTTCTATAATAAAAAGTGTGGCTAAATAATATTTTTAATATTTTACATCATAGATCTCCTGTTTTGCATTTAAACATTTTTATTCTTTTAATTTATGTTTATTTTTATAATAGGAAAAATCTGCTGCTTTTATATTGGTTTATCTATAAAACATGACATCGCGCGTAGAACTATCACATTATCAGAATATCATAAAAAACACACAAAATAATAACATAAATTTAAAACACCAAAAATAATATAACAAATTGACCAGCATTCAAAGGATTTAATATTTGTTTAAATTTGATGAAAAAAATGGTAAGGGTAAAAGCTGCAATGCTTTTCATCACTACCAACTGTCTGACGCAAGAAATTTATTGATATGCAAAAAGCCTTCAAAAATTAAATATTTTTATCTTTAAAAATAGATTACCTATACTTCAACAAATTTGAATCATTAAAGTATTACAAAATTTATTGATAAATGAATAAAAAAAATGATTTATAAAAATGCTTCTTTAACTGCTAAAAATTACTACTCATTTAAACAAAATTTTCCAAATAAAAAAAGTAGATTAAAAATTTTAGTTTATTTTGCACAAGCATTAAATAATATGGCATACTCAATTTTTAAGTGATTGAGAAGACTACAATATTCTATCGTCTTCACAATTCCTATTTACGTCCTCCTGGCATTTAAACTAATTAAAAAATGTATCCAATTTTTAAACAATAAATTAAGTTAAATATTTAAATCTTTATAAAAGATGATTCTTGAACAAATCCAAATGATTTTAAAGTCTTACAAATATGCTACTAATTTTAACGATTTGAAAAATTTAAATATATCTAAGTTAACAGCAATATTTTTGTTTTACACATTATATCTACCAAATTTTTATTCTTTTAATTTATGTTATTTTTATTATAGGAAAATCTGCTGCTTTTATATGTATTGGTGTATCTATAAAACATCACATCGCGCGCGAATTATCAGATTATTAGATTATCTATCATATACGGTTTTTTCTTCATTGAAAATTTTACCAATTTTTTGTGATTTGCGTTTACAAATATTTGTTTTTACTCATTGATTATCATTTTTATAATTTTGAATGAAAATTTTTGAATCGATTGAAATTTTAGAAGTGAGGAAAAAATGACTTTTAAATTAAAAAGTCTGCATTGATTCGCAATTTATGGGGTTTTCACATATTGTCATTTTGATATTTACTATTGTGGTTATTACATTTGCATTATTTATTTTATCATCTAAGTTTGCTAAGTTTGATGAGATCCTTTTTCTAAACCGAGTTTCAAAGTTTAAAAATATAAATACGCTAATCTCCAGATGAGACTTCTGGCCACGCTTTTTAAGTCAGGTTTAATTGCATTGTACCCATTTATTTCGTACAAATGCGACCATTGCTCCTTTTTCTTCTTCAGTACTATTTTTAATTTCGAATTCGGTCACTGAATTTCTTGCCTCATTGTAATTTGTTGTATTTATTTGTTCATTTTTATCATTTATTTCAGAGTTTTCTGCTTAATTCTTCTGCTTTTTCTTGTTCCAAATTTATGCCTTCCACAAATTTTTCGTAGCTCAACGGTTCGTCCGATGGTCTTAAAGGCAATATGGCAGAGCCGTGGAAGCTTTTTACCTTTCTCTTTCTTTTTATACAATTATTAATTTAGCATTATGCCTACTTATATCATTTTTAAAATATTTATTTGTAGGTTCTTGTGGTAAAACATTGGGTTTTATAATAAAATTGATTACTGATCGTTGTCTGCACAAACGTTTATACTGCTCGAACTTTCTTTTTAATAGCAGTGATTATTGAGCGTTTAGTATGCATATTTCATCGTATCTCCAGAAAATTATTATAGTTAATATTAATGTTTTAGTTTTATTTACAACATTTTTAAATTGAAGTTTTCAAGCAACTAAAGATGCTGCTGCTATTTTTTATTTATTTAACATATTAATTGATCTCAAGTGTGGATTTATTTATTAGATTTACAGTATTAAATAAAGATTCACTTTATATCATAAAAAGTAGATTTTAAAATTGTTTATTTGCAGTAAATAAGTTTATGGTTGGCTCTTTATAATTTTTACCACAAATTCAAAGAAATTTTTGCGACCATCGTGCAATCTTTTTAAATTAAAAAAAACATAATAAAAAATAATAAAATGGCTGAAGCAAATGAACAACACAATTACTTTGCGCAATTTTTGATGTAAAAGTCAAATAAATTAAGTTCGTGCAAACTGAATTTATAATTTGAAATCAATTTTTGGCAAAATGTTTGATACAATTTTTAAATTTCCTAATGAACTCCCATGAAAATCCCATCATTAGGGGTGTATTTTTTTCGTTTTTACAACCGAAACCGGAAAACCGGTACCCCCGGTTTTCGGTTAGGCCGGTTTTACACCCCCGGTTTTCGGTTTCGGTTTTTGGGCTAAAAAAGCCGGTTTTCGGTTTCAGTTTCGGTTCGGTTAACCGACCGTGCACTACCCTAGATTTCTTTCATAAAATTAAATATATTGAAGATTTTTGTTTTTATTAAAAACAATTTTTGATCTGCAAAAGTTAGAGTCTATTTAATCATATTTAGAAGCAATTATCAATTTCTTAATTAATTTTTATGTGTTGTGCAACCATTGTGAAGAGTAATCAAATATTGTGGTTTGCTATATATTTTTCGAATCTTGCTGGTTTTAATTTTATCTATTTTATGAATTGTTGCATCTTTTTTTTATTAAATTCTAACAAATTAACCATAAATTATAAAATAATATGTAGAACCACTACTTCGGCTGCGATAAATTTTTTTAAAGTTGGTTTTTACTGAGATTTGCTACTAAATTTCAAAAAATGCATTATTAATTTTTGCGCTAACCTTTTAATTTGAACTTTTTTTATGAGTTGGAGAATCCGTGATTAAAAATAAGGTGTTTTTTTGTAATAAATAAATATAATTTATCAAATTATTCAGTATGACATCTAAAACGGCAAGTAAAAAGATAACTCCCCCTAAGAATTTGGTCTTTCTCTTGCCCAGAATTACTAACGGATTAATTGCGTTGCCCGAAAATTTCGACGCCATTCTTTCTGCATTTGTCTTTGCTGTAAAATATAATATTAAATTAACCATTTTTATTTTAACATTAAATCTTTTCCAAAAAACACAATATTCAAAATTGTAGTTATTTTGACCGCCCTTTTGGTATTGCCAAAACTACTGGCATAGATGAGAAAGTATATACATTAAATAGCGTTAGACCTAACTTTTAAAATTATTTATCTAATATTGAAGAATTTATTTTCATTGTTATTTATTTATTTGATTTGTTATTTTGAACAAAGTTCGTTATTCTGTTTTTTTATTTGAGTGGAAAATCTCAACATAATTAATGACGCTTTGATTTCAGAGAAATTTGTAATTTTTTTGTAGTTTGTTTAGCCTTATGGCACTATTTGATTCGTTTATTGAAGTGTTGTCGAGTTTTTTATTTTATTTTAGATCATTAAATTCTTCTTAAATTTGCCAACATTTGATTTTCGTCCGCCGAAATCTTTCATCACTCAGCTAATCACCAATTAAGTAGCAATTTGTCGGCAATGCCCTGGTTTTCATTGAACATTGTCTGCTGCTTTACACTCCGTTAATTGCCGACAGATGTCTCACAAATGATCCCTCTCATCTCTAATTTGTTCGGCTCACTTTTCATTTTGTTACAATTTGTGACTTGGCCAATTAATCTACAATAATTAACGGAATATTATTTTCAAATCCCTAATTTTTTTTCACTGTATATTTCGAAAAGTCGCTTTGCGAGTCGTGAAAATTGATTAATTGATTTTTGTGATTACACATTTTCTTGCTATGCGGATCTGATGTAGTTGCTATTATTTTTATTGCACCTGAATGTTTTATTTTAATATATAAATTATTAGAAAAGTTAAACAAAAATATTGTGAATTTTATTTGAAGTAAAATTTACTATGTATTTAATAAACGCTAACTTGTAAAAGATTTTTATCGTTTAATAAGTTTTTATTACTATGTATGTAAAAAGCGAATTTCCGTATAATTTTAATAAATGCTAACTTCTAAAAGATTTTTATCGTTAATTCATATCTTGCGTTTGAGATTAAAATTTTTATTTCAATTTTAATTTTAGGCTACTTCTTGAATGATTATTTAAATTTTTGGACTACTAGGTACCTGAAATTTATAAATCACTTATTTGTGACACTTCAATAAATTTAAAGGTGTTGTCTATGTTAAGTATGTTGATTAAAATTACTTTGAAAAGTCAATTATTAAGTTTGTTAACATTTTAAAAACAAATTTGATTTGATACTGCTTTTGGGTTCTCATACGCCCAGCAAAGTGACAAAAGTTTGGAATATCCCAATGGAAATATGTTGTTTTAAAATAACATGTATTACATTCAATTTTTTTTAAGAAACACCACAAGGGGAATTTTGCAAAATACTTAATTTTTAGTAAAAACAGTTTAAAGAAGCAATGCATTTGTAAAAATTCTTACACAAAAATGAAATTGGTAATTTAATCATTGTTGTTTTATTAAAATAATTTGACTTTGTTTTTATAATTTTAATTTTATGCTTTTATTTTCATTATTTTATGTAAATGAAAAGCTCCATAGCCTTTAGCCCGCAGCTTGCACACAAGTTTTCGTCGGACAATTTACGCCCGCATACGCAACTCTTTATAATTCATTGTAATTGTTGTTTTGATTGCGTTGTTATAAGATGAAGAATTATATTTGAATTTTATATTAGGCTTGAAAAGTCCAAAATAGGCTTCTAAATACGTCAGATGATCAAAATATGTGGGGTTTTTGTAAAAATTAACGTTTTCTTATTTTTTTGATAATTTTTTTCTAGTTTTGGGATTTTTATTTAATAAAATCTTTTTCTTAACATTCATTAATATTGGTGCTAAATTGCGATTTATTTCATTGTCAACGTTGCATCATTATAGGTATAACATTTTGTGAGCCTTGCTTTCTGTCTTCAAAGAATTAATTTCTTTTAATGCTTTTAACAATTTTTTATAGTTTATTGCCATTTGTTAATTGTTTTTATAAAAGTCGATTTCTTAATTATTTCACAAACTTCGTCTTTAGGTGACATGCAAAAATTTATTTATAATTCTTTGTTAACCATTTAAAAATAATTCAGCGAACTTTTATTAAGTAATTAATAAATATACTCATAATTTATGACATATTTTCACCAGGGCGTTTCTTCGTGAATTCATTCTGTTATCCCACAGCCTTGGGCGAGCGACGTATTGGATATTGGCATTATTTGGGCAAATGAAAAAGCAATTTAAATTTTACTATTAGTTTTTATAGCTAAATGATAATTTGCTAAACGATTTTATTATATTTCAAATGATATTTGTCATTTTATTTATTTTTATTTGCGTCCGACCCGCTCATTAAAAAATTTTACATTTGCTGCCTTAAATAAAGTCACCTTTTTCAATTTTTATTTCTGATCGATAACTCAGGCGTCGGCTAGTTTCTATTATGTAAGATAAATTACTTTTGAATTAGTGTTATTATTTGACAATTATTTTTTTTTTTTTTAAATTAAACACGCTTATCATTTGCAATTGTTCATAAATAATTTGGCGTTTAGAAACTTTTTAATTTGCATTTTTTGGCTCAACAAATTGTTGAATAGTTAAAAAATTCATATTTGAATTGTTGATTTTCAATATTTTTCATTAAATTTAATATTTTTGTATAAATCGATTTTTTATGGGCATTTGACCAAAATTCAAGTTAACATAATTTTTATTTATTTTTTATTTTGACCGAATTTTTGTTAAAATAAATTTTTAAACGAAGACTTTAAAAATTGTTTATTTATTTAATTGAGGATATATCATTAGATCTTTCGATTGCGAGTAAAGCAGTAAATTTAAGTGTTTAATTATGCCGATTTGAGAGTTTTTTTCTTAACATTTACTTAACTAAACGTCTTCGCCACTTCCAATTAGGCAAAATATTGTTTACTGTTTTAACTTTTAGAAATGTATATTTATTTATTTTTTATGCATTATTTTAATTTAATGCTTTGCTTTATATATTAATGTCATAATAATATTGTCTATTTTTAAAGCTTTGTTTTTAATTAAATTGATAAATTTTTTACGATGTGTTTTAATTTCAATTTTGTTTTATTTTAATAAATAAATATTATTATTCAGTGCAAACGGCAGGCACAAAGATTATGCCTCCAAATTTCCGTTAGCTCGTGCCCAAAAACAAGTTAAAAGTTCATTGTTATTTTGGTGATAGTGATTATATTATGTTAGCCTCTGATTAAAATGTAATCAGTCAATCAGTCTAAATTTTAGAGTTAATTTACAAAGTGATTTATTCAATTTTTTGGCATTTCATTTTTAATCGAAATATAATTAATGTTGTGAGTTGTCGGAATTGAATTTATAAGTTGTGATGGCACATCCAAGTATTTTTAGTATATTTACAATACAAAGAGAATTCTCAATCACCAGTTTTTTATGTGCCAGACGGTGTCTACGATAATGGGCGAAACACCCAGCTTTTTTTAGTAAGTATATTATGTTACGATGCAATTAACGCTCTAATTACACAAGAATATTTTTACATTAGAAAGTAAACATTTGAATTTTTTTATTTAGATGTTTAAAGTTATGAGTTTTATGGATAATATCATTTACTTATTACTGATTTTCAAAAAATGACTAATCCTTATACAATTAAATATTTAAATACTATTCAACCTTTTCCTTTGTTCTATAAAATTTTAAATTTTTGGTGTTTTTTAAATTTTTAATAATAATAAATTTCTCTGTGGTGAGTATGTTGATCTGAGTACACATGCCTCCGTTTAGGTATTTTGGGTTTTAAGTTGTTTATAATCTTTAATAATTGTTCATAATAAGTAAAAAGCCGTTTGCATTAATTCTTTTAGTTTACACCCTCAAAGACGTTTAAATTAAAAAATGTTGACTTAAATGTTAATTAACCATTAGGCATTTATTTATTGTTGTGATTTGCCGGAAATAAATTTATTAAAGTATAATTTTTTATTATATTTTATTTTAGCTTTTTTTAAGACTACTCTATTTGACTTTGTATTTGCATATGAAAATTTATTTTTTCCCATATAATTTTTAATTATTCCGCGTCTCGATTGTATCCATTGGTAACAAGAAAACTGACTGAAAACAGCTTATTTAAATCAGGAGTTGCAATCAGAATAGATTTGATCGTTTTTTCTTAGCTGTGTTCATAGGTATATCATTTGTATATTGATGACATTATTAAGTGATATTAAAGCAAGGCTTCCTCCATCTTGTTTTAAATTTAATATACAAAGTGATTTATTAATTTTTTTGCCATTTCCATTTTTAATCGAAATATAATTAATGTTGTGATTCGTTTGAAATGAATTTATTACGTTGTGATATCACATTAATTGGGCTTCTATCACTATTCTCAATATGAACAAATAAAAGTACAGATCGATTGCATGGATTTCCAAAAAACAATAAATTTCTAGGACAAAAATTTTGTAGAACATAATTGGGGCTAAAAGTAGGAACAATCTCAATAGAATTTCGACATGATGTTCAAACAACTGTATTTTATCTTTAGTTGTTTTTTAAAGAGAAAAAAAAACTGTAAAAACCTTCAACAAATAAATAGTAAGAACTAAATAAGGAATTTGAAAACTCGATTTTGCTTTGCAATCAAACATTAGAATTCAACACTCGGTCGGGGATTGTTCTATTCAAAATTCAAACATAATCTTTTTAATTTGGATTCAAATAGTTTTTGATCAAATTATAATAATTCGATTTTTCATTGTAATAATGATTTATTTATGTTTACAATTTATTTAATGTTATTAACAGAGGTTTTTAAATTTTTATATTTATTTTTTAATAAGAAGTCCTGGGGTAAGGCTGGCTTGTTTCCGAATTCATTTGTTCGCATTTTATTAAATTAATTAATTTTAAGATAACTAATAAAATAAGGTACTGGAAAATGCACGTTTTTCTCACGATTTTTTTATAGACATAATTTTTTTATCTCAAGAGATTTATATAAAAATAGGGTA
Source organism: Globodera rostochiensis (assembly GCA_018350325.1). NCBI lineage: Eukaryota > Metazoa > Nematoda > Chromadorea > Rhabditida > Heteroderidae > Globodera > Globodera rostochiensis. The sequence goes on from JAEVLN010000018.1 coordinate 1,510,816, forward strand.
TTTATTTTCCAAAACGATTTAGTAAATTTTTTCTGTAATATAATTTTTACAGCACTGATAATGGCCCCTTAAGGAGTTGTTGTTGTTAATGATGAATGAATAATGATAGGCACCTCATATTTTTGCATACTACATATATGCTCGATTGTTTCTGCTTTTATAAAATGTCAATTTTTGCTACATATTTTTGAATCCTGCTGGTTTAATTTTATCTATTTTATTCTTATTTAAATCCTTTTTATCTTATTTTTGATTAAATTCTAACAAAATAAACATAAATTATAAAATAATATGTAAAACCACTTAAAGTTCGCGGCGATAAATTTTTTTAAGTTGGTTTTTGCTGAGATTTGCTAATAAATTTCAAAAAATGCATTATTAATTTTTTGTGCCAATTAATTAAAACTTTTTTTATGAGTAGGAGAATCCGTGATTAAAATAAGTTGTTTTTGTTTAATAAATAAATATAATTTGTCAAATTATTCAGTATTTTTGCTGTAAAATTAATATTAAATTAACCATTTTTCATTTTAACATTAAATGTTTTCCAAAAAACACAATATTCAAAATTGTAGTTATTTTGACTGCCCTTTTGGTATTGCCAAAACTGAGAAAGCATACTAATAGCGTTAGAGATTTGTTTAACATAACTTTTAAAAATATTGAAGAAATTATTTTCATTGTTTTTATTTATTTAATTTGTAATTTTGAACGAAGTTCGTTATTATGTTTTTTTATTTGAGTGGAAAATCTCAACATAATAAATTTAAAAATCAAATAATAATTTTTGCTTTTTATAATTCAAATTTAGATTTATGCTGTTTTTTTTGGTAATTTTTTTAATCATTGTTTTTTTATTAAACTTAGAAAATAATTATGTGTTTGATAATAATTTGACTTTGTTTTTTATATTTTTTTTTACTTTTGCTTTTATTTTCATGAAATTTTTATTTCCAGTAAAACATTAAATATGAATGAAACGCTCTAGATTCTTTAGCATGCAGCTTGCACACAAGTTGTCATCAGAAATTACGCCCGCATACTCAACTTTTTAACTGATAAATAAGAATAAATTTTTCCCTGAAACTCTTAGTGTTTTTACGTAATCGTATTTTTTAATATAAGCAAAGTCATTTAAAAAATTTTTAAATTTTAGAAACAATAACATATTTCATACACCTGCTTTCATCTTATTACGATTATTTGGCTCTTTGTTTAGGACCGGACCATGCATTTTTGATTGCGTTGTTATAAGATGAAGAATTATATTTGCATTTTATATTAGGCTTGAAAAGTCCAAAATAGGCTTGTAAATACGTCAGATGATCAAAATATTTGGCGGTTTTGTAAAAATTAATGTTTTCTTATTTTGTTGATTATTGGAATTTTTATTTATTAAAAATATTTGTCTAATTCATTAATATTGGTGTTAAATTGCGATTTTTTTCATTGTCATTATATTTCAACGTTGCATCCATTATATAACATTTTGAGAGCCTTGCCTGCTGTCTCCAAACAATTAAATTATTTAAAGGCTTTTAACAATTTTTTTATTTATATTCCGTTTACGCTATACCATTGACGCCAAAGGGTAATGCGCGCATCACATAAGCACTAGCGCAAATTTTTTTAATTATTGTCTCTGCTAATTTTTTTATAAAACTCGATTTTTTAATTATTTCACAAACTTCGTCTTTACATGACAAGCAAAAATTGCTGTCTTCTCATTCAAAGGCTGCGTTACGTCGCGATTTTTAATCTCTCGGTTATTATAATAGTTATGAGCCATTGATTGCTGCCTTATAAATTGTTTTTAAATAAATTTAATTTGGTATTTAAACTTCTTTGTTTTTTTCATTTATTCATCACAGTTTATTGTTTCTCAAATTGATGGACTGTCTTGCATAAACACACCTTTTTTAATTTTTATTTCTGATCGATAAAGCTGTGCAAATGAATGCAAAAATAAAATTTCCTTTTAAGGAACTAATTACTTTATTACATTGTTCCACCTTTTATAATTAATTGGCACCTGGTTTTGTAAATTTGCAAATCAAAAAGCGAAGGTGTCTTACCACTGCGGTGGATTGAACTCAGGCGCCGGCCAGTTTCTATTATGTTATTGTAGTTAAATTACTTTTGAAAAAGTGTTATTATTTGAAAATTAATATTGTTTTGGGAATTTTATTTTTATAAATTTTTCTTAACATTCATTACTATTGGGTGTATTTTCATTGTCATTATATTTCAACGTTGCATCCATTATATAACATTTTGTGAGCCTTGCTCTGTCTCCAAACAATTAAATTCTTTAAAGGCTTTAACAATTTTTTATAGTTATATACCGTTCCGCTATACCATTCACGCCAAATAGTAATTCTCATTCGAACTCCGCGTTTTACGGCGCGATTTTTAATCTCTCGGTTATAATATGTAGTTATTAGCCGTTGATTGCTGCCTTATAAATTGTTTTTAATTAAATTATTTGGTATTTAAACTTCCTTATTTGTTCCAATTGGATGTTTGTTTTTTACATTTATTCATCACAGTAACGGACTGTGGCGATTCTGGTGCTGTCCACTGATTTAAATTTGTTTTATTAGGTATAGAAAACATTTTTAACCATAAATTTTAAAAATTTTGTATTTATATTTAAATATCAATTTTATTTTTAAATTTTTATTGTTTTTTAATAAATTTTTAATGTATTTATCGTATTTTAAATCAATATAGTTATATTTATATAAAAAACTAATCGATGATATTCCGTTGACTTAACTTATTATACACCAGCGAGCGAGACGAGTGCTACGGCGACAGTTGATCATCCGACAGCCGCTTACGGCTTAAAAACTCACAATCTCGATGAATATGATGGACACAGTTCTTTTTGTTTTTTTAAATATTATTTAATTTATTATTAATCAAAAGCAAAAATTTGAAATTAAGCTGTTTATGGCGTAAAGTGTGCGTTACGAATGAGCACCTTTGTTAAGCAAAGCAAATGAACGCGGTATATGCATTTTTGGTTAATTTTCCTATAGCAAGCAGCGCGTGCCTCTCGCTAATTGCTTCCTGCACAATTTTCTCATATATTCAATTTTATCAGATCATTGAATTCTTTTAATATAAGTTCGTGAATAAAATAAATTCTGTTTGATTTCTGTATTATTTTTGATTCTAATATAATAATCTTTATTAGAACACTTGTTGGATGTTGGTTTTATTAAATGTAGAGTATTTATTATTTAAATCTAATTGCCGAGGGCTCCCGATTCTAATCTCCGTCTCATTTGTTATTTATTACTTATTATTTAGCTTTTTAGGTGATAGATAGCCTCTTTGTTTTACAAATAAAAATATAATTCAAATTTTGGTAGGAAAAAAACAAATCTTATAAAAGGATCAGTTGGGCGCCCACATCAAAAACATTTATATAACAATTTAATTTTAAAAAATGTTTCTGTTGGGTAACTAGGGAATGCTTGGAGGCTTAAAAAAGCATTTTGGTCGTGAAGCTTAGAGAAAGAAGAAGAAAGAAGAAAAGAAAGAAATTATGCTTGATGGCACAGAAGGAAGGCAGAGAGAGAAAAGAAAGCAAAAGGATGAGAACAGAGAAAGAACGAAAGAGTAAGCAAAGGTGAGAGCAAAGAAATATTCCTTAATTTTTAAAAACTTCACTCATTCAAAAACCACTCTAAATTGTTAAATTTTATTTTTATTAACGAGTTCGTTCGGAATTAAAAAAAGTTAATACCTAAATTCATTTTAAAGACATTTTCGTTTTATATAAAAAGTAAAATTTTCTTCAATTTTTAAAAATTCAATTTAAAATTTTTAAGATATTGGGCTTGACTCGTTAAATTAATTTAGATCGCAACTCTGGTTTAGACTCAACAAAAGAAGCAATTCTAATTCAAATTATTTTTATTTCTAAAAATTTTTCTGAAAGACATATTTTTTTTTAATTTGAAAATTAGCTGCTTTAACTTATTTTTCCTTCCGACGAATTCAAATGCTGAAATGTTCCTCGGCAATGCTACTCAGCAATTCGAGTATTTTATAATTATGTGTGTGATTTTTTAATTGTAATTACATTTTCATTAATTGTTATTTTAATCATTTTATGTCACTTTTCAAAACATTTTTATTAAATAAAACAATCGCTTTAGTGTTATTTAGGAATATTCTTATTGAGAAGTATTAAACAGTTATATATCTTTATAAATTAAAACAAAATAATCTTATTAGAGTCTATAACAAATTAAAAATCACCCTTTCTTGTTTCTATGGTTGCCCAAGAAAACTAAAATTAACTTTAATATTATATGAAATTGAGCCGAGCTACGTAATATGAGATATCTTTAATAAGGTATCTTAATTCGTTTACTAATTAAGATCTGTATTTGGTTAAACATTCCCATTGGTGCTTAAAACGCCAATTCAAATAAATTTTTAAAAAATTATTTTTAGTTATACAGTTTATTTCGTTAAATTTCGTTTTATAATCCATATTTTTTTTTGCTTTTTATATTAAATTAATTTTTTTTTTGTATTATATTCAGGTCGTGCCATTTCAATGGACATCAGGTTATGCCGTAAGAAAGCGGTTATCAGTACTCTTGGGTACTGAAACTCAATCAAGCATACCGAAGTCTTTGCGGTTTGAAGTTTAAAAATGTTTCTGGCATAACTAGCTAAATTATTCTGTAGATTTTAATTTAAGTCTGTTATTTAAACGCAATTAAAAATTCGTTGCTGGGTACAGTTTATTCAATGTCATGAGGTTGTAAAGTTTATTAAGTGTCAAGGTTCATGTTGCTTTTTACAACATATTTAGCATGGTGTCGAATTTGTGAAACTGGTGTGCTGTTGAAACAATATTTGAACTTTAAACTTTGAGCATTATATTTTATAATTTTTTTTATTTATTGTTAAAATATATTTTTAATTTAGTAAATTAAATTTTAAATTTTAGAAAGTGAATTATTTTGCAGTCGGAATTTAAATATAACATCAGTTAGGAAATTAATTCATTTGTGGACAAGGCCGGACAACTTGATAGGCATAAGATTGTAACTGTCGCGAAAGGACCGTATTTCGTTCAACGGATGGCAAACGTGCACGTTTAATAGATGTTTACAATTATATAAATCATTTAATTTTATATTCATATTTTACTGGTTTTTATTCATTACTATTTTTTACATGCAAATCTGGTTTCTCTTAGATTTGAAATTAAATCTATTAAATCTAAGTTGGCTTAGATTATTTTTTTGTGTTTTATATTTATAGTTTGAATTTTGTTAGAAATTATTTATTTTCCGCTTTTCTTAGTTTACGTTGAACCTTTTTATTGGTAGCAAATCTGCTTTATCATCAGGTATAAAAGTGTCGGAAATCCATTCATGAGTCTTCCTTTTTGCTTAATATTCTTTTAAATTAAATTAAAATTGTACTGAGCCCTGCATTAAAACGAGTACGCAACATAACACAATAGAATTAATCGTTTTGTTTTGTAAGTGAGCACCAAATTCTTTTATTTAATTTATTAATCGATTTTTATATAATTTTATTTTGTACAATTTACCCCCTCCTCCAAGCCAGGTACTTTTAAAAGCTAAGTTTTACCTACCTAAGTTTAAATTTTTGCTTTTACCATTTACTTTACATTTGGCGTTTACTAATAAAAAGCAGGAGTGGCGACTATTTTAAAATAATTAAACAATTTATATTTATTTACAGTTTATTTCAGTTAAATAAATTCTACCATTAGTAATTAATTATTGTTTTGTTTTACATATTTACTTATTATACGAATTATGTTTTCTGTTTAAATATAATTATTTTTAAGTGATTGCCTTTTATGTAGGGTTGCACGGGACCGGGACTTTTGGGAAAAACCGGGACCGGGACTTCCCGGGACCAGAAAAACCGGGATCGGGACCGGGACTAACCGGGACTTTTCAAGAGGAATTTTTTTTTGTCATGTTCAATGGTAAAACAAAAAAATTTTTTGCTATTCAAAATATCTTCCTCATTGTCTTTAAGTAAAAATGGTTGAAATTGTCGGTCGATGATGCCATCATTGGGGGTGTAAATTTAGTCCCGGTTGGTCCCGGTCCCGGCGGGACCAAAAAACCGGGACCGGGACTTTTCATTTTTAAAAAGTCCTGTCCCGACCGGGACCGGGACCTGAAAAAACCGGGAAATCCCGTCCCGGTCCCGGTCCCGGTACCGGTCCCGTGCAACCCTACTTTTATGTATTTGAATTTAAAAGAATCTAAAAAGTTATTAAGCAAAAAGCGTATTAATAAATGGGCAACAATTATTTTATTATTGCATAAAAATTAAAATATAAATTCAAAAAACGGACGCATTTATTCAAGAAGTGTTGCAAATGCGTTTTTCTGTGAAAAATACTGAAATCTTAAAATGTTTTCGGTAACGGTAATTCGGCAAATTATTCTAAATAACCGCGGTAATACTGTACCATGCCGAACACTAATGACTTTTAATTGCAGAACATTTAAATGCCTATTTATGTTCAATGTATGAAATAACAAAAATTTACAACAAAATGCAAAAAAACCAACGATACACATTGAAAATTAAGTGTCGCGTTTGTCACCCTCGTTTTTACAACAGATATATTATTAACACCCAAACATGTTCGGCGGGTCATTAAGGTCGTTCAATTGTTTATTTGTTTTTATTAATTAAAAATTTTTTATATATATAGTTTATATTTTTTGTTTTATAGCAGAGTTCAATTTTTTAGCAGTTTGCTGAGTATTGATTATTTATTATCAGGGATGAAACTTTTAGACAAATGCATATTTTTTCTGCGAACTTTGCACAGTGAGACGAAAACAGTTTTTAGTTTTTTTGGAGCTTCTAGAGTGGACTTTATAATGCCTATTTGTGCTTATTTTGGCGTTTGTGTTCGACATTTTTGTGCCTATTTCATGCCTATTCCGACATTTTTGGTGACTTTTTCAGGATTTTGAGATATTTTACAGAAAAATGCCAAAAATAAAGGCAAAAGCTACCTGGGTACCATCCCTGTTTATTATTAATATTTATTACTGAATATTGAAAACAACGATCTCGAGGATGGCATGACAATAAGGAACAATTTTTGTGACATGCACTGCACTCGTTTAGGGCTGCGAATGGACGCAACACAATTCATCTTTAAAATCGATTATTACTGTAATTAAATTATTTAAGGTTTAATTTATGATGTTTATTTACTTTTATTCATTTATCTTTAATGAAATTAGTTAATTCCTTTATTTAATTTAACGATTTAATTTGGTTCTATCTTAAGTTAGTATCTAATATTTACCTTAATTTTTGTAGCAAAAATTTTACACTTTTCAGCTTTATCCGCGAAATCTGCTGGGAAAATTTTAATATTTTTACTGTTAAAAGATTTGCAGTCAAATTTTAAAATACGCTATTTTTTAAATAGGGGCAAAAGTCATTTTTATTTGAAAATAGGTTTGCCCCTATTTTAGGTGGGAAAATCCCTAAATACGTTTCAGGTTTGTTTGTTTAGCTTTAAATTAAAATTTTAATTATTGTTAAATTAGATTAAAAAAAAACCGTGATTAAATAAATAAAACCCACAAAATTATTATTCGATACTGGTCTTTCAACTTTGGACAAAGCAATATCCGAACATGAAAAAATATATTAGCAACAAATTATTGGACTTTAATTACTTTAAATAGTAATTTTTTAATCTATTTCATATTTGAACATAAAAGCTAAAAATGTTTGAAAAATTATCCTAGCAAAATTAAGTCATTATAAGCTCAAAAAATAATGAATTCAAAACGGACAAATTAAAATTTGCAAAAGTTAATAGCCTAATTATTTAAAAACTAATATTAAATAAAGTAAAAATTATATAATCGGATTCTAAATTCTTACATTTAAATAAAACAACTACATTTGGTTTTCGCTAGGGATTATAAGAATGTTATTGTTGACAAAAGTAAAGCAACGAATAATCTTCAATAATATGTTATTTAATTGAAATCGTTTATTGGAAGCACGACAACTCGCAAACACAAAACGAAAGATCCGGGAATGTTTGTGCGGTAGAAATTGATTAGCTTTACGAATGTCTTTCAAAAATATTATTTGATTTCTTCTAATTATTTTTTTCATTTATAAATTGCATTTCATTTAACAATTTTTGATGAAATAGATTATTAGACATTTGTCCAAAAACTGACGCCTATGCCAATTTTTGGCGATGACCGCAGGAGTATTTTTCTTTTCACAGCAGAACTGTGATTCAATGTTTATTTATTTGTTTCTTTTTTAAACAAATTAATTTAATTTTTATCTCCAAAGTTACGCTCCTTCGACTTCAATCATGGGAGCGAAGTCAGCAAGGCCAGAATAAAAGCCAATGGCGAAGTTTATTAACGTATTTATTTAATTTTAATATTTTAAGAAAATAGTTGTGATTTAATTTGAAATTAAATACAATTAATATGTAACTTTTTTGATGTTGGCTTTTGCGGGTATTGTCGGCTCCTTTTTATTTTCAAAACATCGTACGGCATCAATTTTCGCAATTCTTCAGAGTTTATGAATTAACATAATTACAATTGCATAAATTTTTACGTGTTTGTTTTTGGTATTTAACTGTTATATTAGAATTTTATTCGATGTTATTTTATAATTATTTAGCTTTTATTATTTAAACTCAATTTATTTGCGTGTTAGAATGGATGGTTTAACTATTTAATATCTTACTTGTTTTCTTTAGTTTCTTTCATGCGTCAAGTAAAAGACTGACCTTGAAATTCGTTCTGTCTTATGACTGACTAATCATTTATTTAACTCATTTCTTGTTTCCTGTCTTTTAATCCCGATCGGGTTTCCTTAAGCTTCCAACTCTACTTTCAACAGAACACCTTACCAAATAAAAACATTACTTAATTTTGGTTCAAGTCTTATTCGCGTTTCAGCAAATTAATCTTGTAATCAATTCAATCTTACGCGTACCATTAATAAAAGATATACAGTATTTCCTAAAGAGCACGACCCTATGATAAAGTCCCCCCCCCTCCCCAAAAAATTTTGTTCTTAATTAAATCATATAATTTTGGTGTAAACAATTTGCTTAGATTGATTATTAACAATTTTTAGAACCAGTACATTTTTGACTTTATCTATAGTTTTTAATTTCAAGGTTTAGTTTTTGAATATTTTGATATATCATATTAAATATTATTAATATAAGACATTTTTTACGGTGATTTCGTTATACAAAATAAAATCGCTATTATGTCTTTTTATCTAATGAAGCCTATGCAAAAGCAAAACCAATTATTTCTTTAAGGCAAATTCAAGTAGCATTTTCATTTTTACAATTTAATAATGCACATTTTTAAAATTTTCTTTTATTTTGCCTTGATTTCAAACGAATTTTGTTCTTAATTAAATTATATAATTATGGTGTAACAATTTTTGCTAGATTGATTCTTAACATTTTGAAGTCCAGTACATGTTTTGACTCTATCTATTAAGATAACGGCAGCTTCGACCATTTGCGTCTGGATACGGGTGTAGCTTTACGAAACATCAAATTTAATAAAAATGTTCGGGACACGAAGCAGAAAAAAAAGTTCTTAAGTTTTTATTCAAAAGAAAAAATCTACGTGCTTTTTTGACCGCACCGCATAATATTTTTAAACCTAATGTTTAATCTTTACTTTTTCATAATAAAAATTATTTGTTTGTTTGGGTTAAAATAATTATGTAAATGTACGACGATATATGGTGTAGATTGAGTTTTTTTGATGTCGTTGTTTTTATTTTTAGGCTTTGTCGGCGGGGTTATTATTTTTTTAGCGGCGTAGCACAGGATTTTTTTTTATAGTTTTGGCCCTTATTAAGGCTGTTAGGAATAATTCGATTGAAACAGATTAGCTTGGCGGTCTTTTAAATTTGGAGGAAATGAAGACCGGTATAGTAAAAATAAAATGTGCAAGAAATGCAAAGAGCGGCGCGATATGTGGATCTGGTAATATCTACATAAAAAGAGGCCCTTTTTTTCTTCGTAATTAGCAAGCGTGATGGCTGTTAGATAAAATGTCGGTGAAAAAGAGACTAATTTAAAGTAGAAATTATTTAATTCGTTCATTTTAAAAGGTTTGTCGATTTTTTGTTTGTATGTTTTTTCAAATAATCACCCCAGACTTATTATTAATCAACACTTTATCAATATATTTAAAAATTTATATTTCCAATTTTGTTTTATATAAACCGTTTTTAATAATATCCGTTCTCTTTCGCTGATTGTTTATGGTTTGTTATTTCCGCTCGCTGATTTGTTCCCGATGTAGCCATGCTATGTTGTGTGAGTTTCATAACAGTTGCGCTTTTTTTGGGGTAAAAACAAACAAACTTTCTATTATATGCTCGTCAATTTCAAGTTGTTGGTAAAATTTTGTTATAATATTAGTAAAGGCACCCACTTTTAAGAATTTTATTTGGGCATGTAATAAGTTTTGCTATCATTATTTTATATTTCCTTTACATTCTTTGCTTTAACTCTGGATTATAATTAAATTATCTCCTTATATATACAAAGTGATTATTTATTTATTTATTAATCATCATAAATGATTCTTGATAAACATTAAATTTTATTATTGCATTCATTTTGCACTTCTTTTAAATTAAAATTGAGAAATTATTATTTATATTTTCAAACTCTGTTTGTTAAAATGACAAAGTATTGTGATGTTCGCCACTTCATTCCCATTCAATGCATGTTCGAAAGGACGTCTCCGCTCTCTGTGTGAGAGCTTCGGCCGTGGGCATCAACGCAAATTGTTCGTTGTCATCTTCTGTAATGTTCAATGCTTCGGTAACCAGGTCATCAGTCGGAACATTCGGCTCCCGTGCGCGTTTCCGTGGTCGGTTCTCTTTGACGACGTTTGGTTTTTGACTTCGCAGCATCAATCAATAATAATTCACGCACCTTCTTCTCAAAAAAAAAAAAAAAATAAATAGAATGAACTAAATAATAAATCTGAAAATTGATCCGATTTTGCTTTCACACTCAAAAAATTAGATTTAGACACTTGGATGGTATGGAGTCTACGCCCACGAATACTTACATAAACACTTTGATTTTTAATAATCACTGACGCATTTTCCACTGACGATTTTTCAATTGACGCATTCACCACGCCTTTCCAGTACTTAGGAATAGATGGTACCATTCATTGCAATTGTTAAAATTGCTACATAATTTATAACACATTCAGATGATTATATTATCAATGCTATTTGATAGTGTATTAAAATATGGCGCAAATATATTTTATAGTAACGAGTAATAATTTGTGGTTTATTTAGGTATTTTATAATTTCGCAAAACTATTATCTTTGAATTAGTACCAGTATATCTCTTTAATCATTTTAAATAAAATATTCTAACATATTTAACATCATGTTTAGGGTTGGTGATGTTCCCACCCTATTAAGCAAATTTGCGTGCCCTTCAACAAAACTTTCGGCCGTATCCGCCGCTTACTTGATCCGCTCACGGACTAACTTTAACGTATACTCCAGAAAATTATTATGGTTAATATTAATATTTTAGTTTTATTTGCAAATTTAAAGTTTTTATACTTTGCTTATTTACTTCGAATCCGCATCGGCTGCATTTACTGGAAGATTTCAATTATATGCTTGCCTTCATAATGAAATGTCAGCAATATTTATAAATCTTTTCGTAAATTAATAATTTCCATATATAACCGCTTTCTTTGAATATGACAAGCATTAAAATTATCGTAATAATAGGATATTTTTTATTTTGCGGTGAAAATCTCTCATTTTAAATTGATATTTTCAAATAATTTCATATTTGGATTGGGTTGTAATCATTTTTTATAGCTTAAAAGCTAAATCAATTTGAGGTTGTTACAGTTTTAAAATGGAAAGACCTTCGAATCGGATATTAAAACATTTTGTCTGATATTAATATCAATTAGATATATTATTAATACTTTGTTTGTCAAATTTATTCCTTTATTTTATTTTAGTCATTTCCCAAAGTGCCAATGTTATACCAACATTTGCTGGAGTTAATAATTTGTAAAAATAATTTTTAAGATTGACAGGGATACTGTTTGTCATAATGTGTGATTGCTTGTTTATATTTTATTAGAGTTTTTTTATTTTTAAATTATTTAAAAAATTTCAATATTGTTGCTCAAAGATCAATAATACCAAAGTTTGGGCTTTTCTTAGTCACTGATTATTTTTCCATTAATAATTTTACGACTGTGTAAATTAAACCGTAGCAACATTAGTTGTTTTCCTTTTTCATTACACATTATATTTAAAATGCCACCCATAGTCGCACGCAACTAATGATGCTGCTGTAGCTTTTAATAATTAAAAAATCTTTTAACATATTAATTGATCTCAAGTTGGGTTTATTTATTAGATTTACAGTGTATAATAAAGATATTCACTAAATTTATGAAGTATCCGCGAAGTGTCTCGATTGTTGTTTCGATGATGTGCGAAAGATTAGGAGTGCTGGCAGATGCAGGGGTGCGATTTTGTTAATTTCTGGTTTTGTTCGCTTTTGAAAGTTGTCATTTTTTGCTTCAGCGGTTTTTATTAAAAAAGGTGGTTGCCAACCCGATGCCGTTGCCAGAATGTTAAATTCTCGTAAAAACTGGTGGAAGTCGGTACTTCCGTCAAAATCCTTTGCCCGGAGGCAATTTGTAGCCCATTTGTTTGCGACTTTATCCTCAAAACCTTAATTCAAAGTGATTATTTATTTATTTATTAATCATCATAAATGATTTTAAATTTTATTATTGCATTAATTTTTCACTTCTTTTAAACTAAAATTGAGAAATTATTATTTATATTTTCAAATTTTGTTTGTTAAAATGAAAAATTTTGTTTTTTTCTGGTAATTTTAAATTTTTTTGACTTCTTTGAAATTACAGCGGCATTTGTATTTGTTATTTGCTTTAGCATTTGGTTTTCATTTTTACTTATTGAAAAGAGATAAAAGCAAAAATTTTGCAAGTTAATACGATTTTTTTTAAATATACAAATTAAAATAATTGTTTAACTTTTGTTTATATTGGCGTAGAAGTGAATTTTATTGTTCTTTTTATGCCGTAGCTTAATTATTTTGTAAAAAATGTATTTAGGTTACATTTTTATTGAACCGAAATTTATTCAAAAGGAATAAGTTATTATGTATTGGAGAGCGATTCTCTGTATGGGATATATTTTTTTCATATAATTTTTTTCTCATTGGTCTTCCTTCATGTTTAATTAATAATTATTAACTAAATTTACTATAACAAGAAAAAGGTTACATTTAATTCTTTTATTCTTGTCCACCTAAGTAGTCATTTTATAGTGACCGGAAAAAGGTTCAGTGGAAAATGCGTTAGTAATGATTAAAAGACGTGAAAAAATTTTGTAAAATTAAAAACTTTAAAAAAAAATCAATTTCGCCCTTCAAAAAGCATGAATTCGACCATTGCTTGCCTTTTTGTTGTAATTTTGGCTTTTTATGCTTGTAAACCTTACATTATTTTTTGAAAATTTTGAATTTTACAATAAATTCGAATTAGGTTTCGAAATAGGTGCTAATGTATGGTATAGAATCAACGCCCACGTACTCACAAAAACACTTTGATTTTTAATAATCACTGATGCATTATCCACTGATGCTTTTTCTATTGACGCATTTTATTACTAACGCATTTTTCGGCAGCCAATTTTATAGGTATATTTTGTTTGAATAGGTTTCTATATTTTGACAAACAAAATTTAAAAAAATAATAAACGTTATAATGATATGCTATCAGGCCTTATGAGCTTGTTGTGCCCCTTCCAGTATTTAGGAATAGATGGTACGATTCATTGGCCGGGGTTCTGTGCACAGTTGTCTTCTGTTTGCAGTTGTCTGCGGAGAAAGTGGTTTCATTTTTACTTTTGGTAGTGAAGTGTCCCTTTTACACTGTGACTCATTCGTCCGGTATCAAAATAGCGTCTGATCGGGTGCCGTCACATATTTGACTGATTTTTGTGTTGGGACCTATGATCCATATCTACCTTTGTTGTTTTTTTATCAACTGTTTATTATGTACAAAATATTTTTTGTCTCTTTATTTAAGTTAAAAAGTACTAAGTACCGTTTGCTTACTACTTTATAATAAAATTTTTTAATTCCAAATATTGTTACTATTAGAGATCGGACGGTACGGGAAAGTACCGTGGCTTTTTCGGTATTCAGGCTTCGGTACTTTCCCGAAAAGTACCGACCGAAAAAATCTGAGAACCGAAGGTACCGACCGAACAAAATATGAGTACCGAAAAAAGTACCGAATGGAAAAATTGCAAATTTCTTTTTATTATTTTTATTGAATGCCCTGCTGGTGAGTGATCAAACTGATCCAAAAGCTATTAAAAATTCTGCCACAGAACAGGAACAGGCCGAAATGCTAATTTTCTTGAACCGCAATCTCCCAAAACTCAATTATAAATATTAATAAAGCCAAGATTTCCAAAATAAACGATTTTTTGTTAAAAAGTTACTATAAAAAATTTTGGTACCGAAAACCGAAAAAGTACCGACAATTTTTTTCGGTACTTTTGGTACCGGTACTTTTTCGGTACTTTCCCGAAACACATGAAATGGCTTGCTAAATTAGGGAAAAATTCATAAAAAAAGGAAAATATAGCTTTATAGCAAGCAACACGATACAAGTCTATTAATTTTAATATATTATTTGCACGATAATTGTTTTATATAACTTCGTTCAGTAACACGCAGTAAATTTGAAGATTTAATGTTTTTTTGAGATTTTTCCATAATATTAAATCTTTACGTGACTTTTCGACTTTATTGGGCAACGTTAATTTTTAATGCAATTTTTAACACAACATATCTCAATTCAAACTTGATATGTTATAATACAATCTTAAATTTATAAATAAATATAAAAAAGTTTCTGTTTCATTTTATAGTGGGTTTTTCAGATTTATATCTTTTCTATTTTGTATAAAAATTTATACTATTTATTTATTATCACAGCTTATTTGTGATTTGTTTTAAATATTTTTGTTTAAAAAACTTTTAATTTTTTGAGAATTTTTATTATTTAATTTTGAGTTAATTTTATAATTATAACTTTTGAAAAGATTCTCTTTAATCGTGTCCAAGTCCTTTTGAATTTATAAGGGTGGTATTAAAATGTTAGCAGCAATCAGGATCGTTCCGTTTCACGTGCGTAATCGGACTCCTTGGCTTCTTGCGTCATTTATCAATATTATCAATTTTGTAATACTTTAAAAATTATTCTGAAGAAAATAAATTGAGCTTTCAGCAAATATTTAAATTTAATTATGTTTTAAATTGATTTGCATTTTTTGATTTCGTTTAATTGGGAGGAAGACGAAATTGGAATTGTGAAGATGCCATATAATTTTTAAGCGCCGAAAGTGAGCCATTGATTGCGCTGTTCTCAACATAAATTTCATTTGAAAATATTCTGTATGTCAATAAATACGATTTTGCAATGTAGAAAAAACTTAAGCCTACAACTTTGTACACTATACAATGGGGTATCTTGGCCCCGGTTTTTTTGTACAAAAAACCACAAAAATTTTGGTTTTGGGTCCGGACTCGAATTACCCTTATAGAAATAAACAATTCAAAATTCCAACATATATATATTAGCAGGGCTAGGATTTTACGCAGGCTCGAGCCTTTCTTATGCATTTGAAGCTTTTTTTGTGCCTATTTCCACATTTTTGGCGACTTTTTTGAACTTTTGTGCCTATTTCGATATTTTTTAAAAAATTATAAAATTTGAATTTTTCTTTGCAAATATCACTAATTGAAAATTTTTTATAAAAAATACTACTAAATTTGATTTTTTGCTTCATAGAAGTCGTGCCTTTTAAGGCACCTTTTTGTCAATTTTTTTGCCTAAAAGTTTTGATTTAGTTAAAATTAACTTGTAATGCTATTGATTGACATTCTTATAATTAAACGTTTTAATTAAAGCTAAATGTAATTGATTTATTTTTTAATAATCAACGTTAACCGATTTAAAACCCATTTTTAAATTATTACTTTTAACGAATTCGAATCCCTTTTTGGGGCAATGATCAACAGAGAGCAGAAAAAAATAGCATTCTATTAATACAATATTTAATTGTTGTTATATTATTATTATTTGAGAAAGCAGTCGCTTAAGCTATTAAACAACAAAAACCTTATTTCTTTTACACATTATGTTTTAACTGCAATTGAATCAACCACCTCCCTTACTCAATAGCCAAAGTCAGATAAAAGTCAAATTCAAATAAATATCTATATATCAAATTTTATGATTTTATTTAAATTGTCTTGGTCCGCGATAGTTGCTGCTGGGTGGGCGACGGCGACTTTGGAAGCGACCGCACGCCAAGTCGTCGTTGGCCTTGCAAATGCTGGCCACGCATCCGCGGCGAGCCGCACACTTTGGCTTAACTTTGGACAAAACCGTTGACGTTCCTCCTTGACGCCAACGAGTTGATGAGTTTTTTGGTCATTACAGCGGCTTTTTCTGCATGCGTGATGTTATTTATTGTTGCCAAATTGTCCCCAATAAAACATCCATTTGTTGTTGATACGCGCAGCTGACTTGCGTTTTCTTAATCCATGATAATTTAAATTTTATTTATTTTTGTATTATTTTAGCATCATTTGCACGTACAAGTCGTAACAACTAATATTTTTTGCATTTTTTTATTATTGTTTAATATAATATTATTTTTTAAAACATGAATTGATACAAATTATTTTATTATGGGTTCTGATAAAAACTATTAATAACTTTTAGTACTTTTATTAAATAATAATTTAATAGCATTTTTAATAAATCATTTCTTAATCCTTAAACTTTGCTTGAATTTTTTTTTATTCGTTACAACTTATAAAGAAGCACTTTCATAATCTATTCATTTTTCACGTTTTATTTATTGTTTTAATGTTTAATCATTTAATATTTTATTTTGTTATAATCAAATTTTAATATTTATCTTATTATACTTTCTCTGTAATAACGTTTAAATATTTGATGTTTTTCTCCCAGAATAAACTGAACAATGTCACCAAACACTTTTATGATGTTTTTTTGTTTTAATGCACGAAAGTTAATATGTGCATATAATAAATTGATCACTTGAATTATTTCCATAGCCTGTTTACCTTTAAATGTTTTTTAAAAAGATTATAACTGGAAATAATAATTTAATTGTTCATAATTAAGGATCAAAATTATAATATTATTTCTGCCCACCTTTCTGCCTTTCTATAAACGCTCTTGGGCAAGCTATTTTAGTTTTTAATTTTAATTTTGATTTTTCTCTGTCGGATTTTATTGGGCTTTTTAATTGAAATAAAGATAAAGACAATCGAGTTTTAATTTTTTATCAAATAATTAATTCATTAAATTATATTAAAATCGACAATTCACGGAAAAGGAATCGTATCGCCGATATTTCACGGATTGCCTCCGACAATTGACAAAAATATATAAAAAGTTCAATGAAGAAAAAATAAAACAAATAAATCAAGAAATTAGCTAATATAATATTAAATATTGCAATTTAAGATTCAAAAGAATAAAAACATGGAATTATTGTACTTCGTTTCAATCATTATTTGAATTTAGTTGCACAATCGTGCAGAGAATTATTTAAATTTTTGCCTTTAACAATTTGAGTTTATTCATATAACGCTAATAAAAGAAGCAATTCGTGTTTATATTTACAAAAAATTTTGCTATTTAAACATTTAATAATTTTTTAAAACTGGTATTCAATGTCGTGGCGTCATTAAAAGTTTATGATGAATCAAAAGCCGGTAGCGAAGACGAATTTTTGTCCATTGGTAATTTATTAGTGCATACTTTATTCTTGAATTCACGTTTTAATCGCTAAACTTTAATTTTTTTTTATTAAAATTATGCGAAAGATATTGCTGCAAAATGGTTGCTCCTGAAGTTATTTAAAATTTACAAAGATAATTTTGATGCTGCCTCACAATCATTTTGAGAATTTCACAAAATCCCGACGTAAAACCAGTGTCTCTGTAATCTTCTCTTTCTTAGAGCTTTTTTGCGTTCATTTAATTTACATTTTAATAAAATTAAAAAGAAGTGTTGGTTAGTTCAAGAAGTTCGCTGCATTGATTTAGACTTTGAAAATGGTTTGGTTTTGCTTCTTGCTATAAATTAACTACAAATTGTTTATAATGTTTTTTAGTATTATTTTAACTATTTTTTTGTTATGTATTAGGTATTTGTTTTATAATTTTTTTGTTTGATGAAATGTTTCGTTTAATATTAATGGATCTTTAGATTGCTTTTAATTAAATGAACATTTTTAAACAAATTTTATTAAAAAATCGTTTTTGAACTTACCTAGTCTTTTTCAATGTCGTTTTCTGTTTGGACCTGTTTTTGTTTTTTTGATAGATTTTTTTACAGAAATTATTTATATCTTCGTCACTAATTTTGTTTGGTTTTCTGAGCAAGTAAAATAAAAGGCAGGCTGTTGTAAATATCATTTTTCCGGGGAGAAACACTGGAGACAGTAGTCCAAGTGGGTCAAATACACTTAGCAGTTGCGCCAGCCACGTTTTGCTTTTTTGGTATCCAAAGGTTAAAAAACCCAGAATAGCATTAAAAATAAGTACTTGGTTTATTAATTTAGCGTAATATTTTCACTTGCTTATTAGTGTAATGATTTCTTTTTTATTTTATTCAGGTATGTTGAGTTAGAGATTAAGCTGATTAGGTTTTTATAATTTAACACAACTCCACTACCCATTACAAATTAATAAAATATATAGTTATTTTTTATCTTTTAAAATTTCTTTTGTAGGTAATGACTTTATGTACAATATTCTTTTGTTTCTTTTGGGTACAATGACCCAGTTCAGAAGATTTATCATTTCTGACATAAAAGGCTAGACATTAAAAATAAATACTATATCTTTGCTTTAATAGGAGAGTTTATTAGAAATACTGGATTCCTTATTTTTACTTCGTCTTTGTTTTATATATTAAAAATATAAATTTGTAGTTATGATTAAAATTTACATTTGTTTTTTCTTACTTTAATACAATTTTTTGGGTTATATAAACACGCTTCATTGTTTTAAGCGATCCTTTAAATACTAAATTTTGTTTACCTATGTTAAATTTTGTTAATATTTTATTTTTTTTCTGTTGAATATTTTTGTTTAAATTAATGCATATCTCAATCAAACGCTGGTATTATAAGGCGACTTATCATTTTATTAAGATGATGCGTTTAGACGATTTGTTTTTAGCAGTTGTTAATCTCAATGTTTGTTCTATTTATTTTTAATTTATTTTCCCAAAATTTTTTTGGCCGGGATTGAAAGTTTGCTGCCCGTGTAAAAAGTCGGAAAAATTACATCAATTTATTCATTTAAAGTGTAAACAAACGAGATTATTTCATTATATGTTTGAATCGTATTTCTATTTAAGCATTTTTTTGCAATTAAAATAACTCGGTTGTCTTGGGAGATGGGGAGGTCCCCCAACGCGTGAAGCATTTTTTGCCTTGGTTTGTCTCAAATTTTTTGTAACAATTTTTAAAATAGTGTATCTTATGTTTTAATATTGATTGACCATTTTCTTTTTAAATAAAATAATAACAAAATTTCTTTACTACTTTCATTTGTCAATAAATCTTTTGACTTTGTTTTTTTTGTGGGTCTTTTGTGGTGGTGTTTTTATAATTGATAAAATTATTTTATAAGTAATAGGAATATGTTCGATTTAAAAATAATCGCTTCAATGTGTTTATGATCATGAGAATGTAGTTGAAATGTTTGTTTGCGCCTTTCTTTATTTTAAGTATCAATTTACTTTGTGATAATAAAATTTTTTTGATCAATATTTACTGCTTTGTATTATAGCAAAACTTTATTGAATCTAATTTTCCTCTTATTTTGATCTGTTTTTAGATTTTGGAAGCAGCTGTTGACCAAAATTATTATTGATTAACTAAAATTTTGTTGGTATGCGATTTTTTAATTTTAATATTAATTTTATAATAAATTTATTTATTACATTTATTCGTATAGATAATAAATCTTCTATACGCTAATCTTTTTTGCCGCGTAATACAAAAATACTTCGATTTGATCACCGAGAATGTGTTTTTTTCCATGGTGTCCTGGTTGCTTTCTTTTGTGTCAATAATGTCATTGTAAATATGGATATTGAGATATGTTTTCATTTTGTGGGTTTTGAGTGATTTATTAAATCAAAAATTGCTTTTTGATAGTTGTAGAATGGATTCAAACTTGAGATTGAAGAATTTCTTTTATATTTTATTTATTTTGTTATTTTTCATTATTTTAATTTACAGTTTATATTTTGCAAAGGATGTATTTTTCACATGGGTTTTTTGGGTCAAAAGTTTCATTGAAGGAGAGAGAAAGGTCATCTCCCTCCTCTTCTTCATTTTCACCGGATTGGTGGTGTCTATTGGCTGTAATAATATTTATTCAATTTTGATATCCGAATATTTTTATATATCTGATAGTTCTTGTTATAAGATGTATATATGGCATCGTTAATATAACGTTTATTACTTCAATGGCTTATTTGTAGCAATTTTGTTGTTAAAAGTAGGGTTGGACGGGACCGGTTCCGGGACGGGACGGGATATCCCGGGTTTTTCAGGTCCCGGTCGGGTTGGGATTTATTGAAAACTAAACGTCCCGGTCCCTGGTTTTTTGCTCCCGCCGGGGAAAAAATTACATTTACGATTGTAAGAGGAAAAGTAATAAAAGATTGACAAATTTTGAAGGTTTCACGATTTTTAGCCTATAAATCCGCTCCGATCAAACAATTTCTATGTAAAGGAAAAAATTCAAATAACCTTTATTATTCGATTTATAAGATAATTTGATGTATTACTCTAAATTTTGCATAAGAATAAAAAATTTGTGCAGGGAAATTTGATTTATTCTTAAAATACCATATTGATTTATATTTACTAAAAATTCGCTATAATTCTATGATTTTTTGGAAGGATTGAAATTTTTATATAGTGAATTTTGTATTTTCGCTTCTTTGCGCCGGAGTCTTGAGTGGATTATTGTTCAAAGAAAAAAACTTGCCGGTAGAGCATAAATAGGATCTTAGATATTTATTACGATTATTACCGAGCAAATTTTCATTTAGGTATAGAAGTTTTGTTTCAATTATTTTAAATTCAGATAACTGTTGATCTCATAATGGAATCGGTAATTAACTAAATTTTGTTGGTATAAGATTTTTTAATTTTGATATAATAATAAATACTTAAGGTGCGCCATATGTTTTGCCCTCTTTATTTTGTGATACTCCAAAAATCATAAAAAAAAAATTCAATACTCAATGGATCGCTAGCTTTTTTGCGTTCTTTCATTAGCACTATTTTTAATAAAGCAATAAAGGAAATCTCTTCGAGAATTTTATTTCTTTTACTTTAAAGTCAATAATGTCAATTGAATAAATATGGATTTATGGAAAATAAGTAGTGAGGAAATTTTATTTGAGAATTAATTTATGTTTTTAATTTGTGGGTTTTGAGTTATTTATTAAATCAAAAATTGCTTTTTGATAGTTGTAGAATGGATTCAAACTTGAGATTGAAGAATTTCTTTTATGTTTTCTTTATTTTTACTTTTACTTGTTTAGAGCCTTTCACGCAAAAATTTCCTGAAACAGGGGTAATGGTCACGGCAGGACCATTGAACACTGGCTGAGGGGCTGGCTTTTCATTTAAATTTTTGTCCGATTCGCGAAGGAAGAAATTTTCCTTGTGATGTATAGTGGCTGTAATAATATTTATTCAATTTTGATATCCGAATATGTTTCTATATTTTTATTGTTCTTGTTAATTTTTGACACGATGTATATATGAATACGTTAAAATAACGTTTAAAACTTCAATGAGAACCTCTTCTAGAAGTGGGATATAGTCGTAAATGTGACTGCCGCCTGCACAGAAAGAAAATATTTAAAATTTAAATTATTTAATATTTCAATAATGACTATTGTTTATACTTATTACCACTTTTTATATTTATTTTTCATCTTTTTTTAAAAGCATTTTTAGTTTTTTTTAATATTTTTAAATGTGCGCTGGAAGTAATAACATTCATCATTTTTTGGCGTTTAAATTTAAGTTTCATTGATTGGGCATCCGCTTGAGCAGGGGGTTCAGCTCAATTTGGGCACAGCACAGGAGTCCCTCAGTTTACAGAAAAAATATTAATTTAATTTTGAATGATTTTATTAGTTTTGTGTTTGAATAGTTGTTATTTTATGTTTAAATTAACTTATATTATTATTACAATTCAAACAAAATTAATGCCACCGTTTCTATAGAAAAGTGCTCACCGTGAGGCAGACAAAGAAAACCTTTTTTACAATAATATCATAAAAAAAATTATTGAATATTTTATTTGGAATTTAATATTTTTTTTTATTAAAGTTAATTATTGTTTTATTTATTAGAAGTACGCGCTGAATAATATTTTATTAAAGGAACTTGAAAGCACGATTGTCTGATACATTTTCATTTCTCTTGTGATCATTCATTCATAAACTTAAATTATTTAGCAGGCAATATGCCATAAAAGGCCATCCTGCAATGGTGCATGCAGTCACGCACGGTGTACAGTATTTGGGCTGAGCAACGCATAACAGAATTCTGTTTATGATGAACTGCAAACTTTCAACAGCCTTAGGAAATTTATCAGCAAAGCTTTGGTCAGCAAATTAGTTTTTTTGAAACTAATTTTTAAATTTTAGCTTGTGGTTTCTTCCATGATTTGTATAGAAAACCCGGATTTTTCTATCAAAAATAGCAATGTCTATCTGTTTTATTGTTATTTGTTTAATGAATAACTTAATTTATTAAATGTTTAAAATAAATTGTTTAAAAAAACTTTGTATACCTTTATGTACAGTTAAATTTTAATTATTAAACACATTTTGTTATTTTAATTTCTTTTTTATTTTAAAATTTATTCTATTTTTGATTTATTTTAATTTTAACTAAATTTCTAAATAAAGATTTCAGTTACTGTGGTATATCTATTTTTAAATTATCATAATTCCGATACCATAAAATATTTTACATTCTAATTTTTTTTACCGATCAAGGATAGGTGGAATTCCGTTTTCCGTTGTGACCTCAAAAATTTTGGAGAAAATTATAAAAAGAACCCCGAAAACCCGAATTTTCTTTATCCAGACTAAATCGCTCTGGCTAAAAAAAAAATTGATAAATGACCCATTTTTAACCATGCTTTTTTTACCTCCTTGTATATTCACTTGTGCAATGGTTCTATGAAAACCAATTTAAGTAAATCGTATCTACTAATTTTTCTTCAGCAGTCAAAATCAACGGATGTTATTTTTTGTTGTTTGTTTAAAGCGAGTCAGCGACAAAGCTAAACAGACTTACTCGTTTATTAATGCGGTGTCGAACGTAAAAATGTGCCGTCACACAGATGTGAACACGTTTCAGTGAGCGACAACAAATAAGAGATCACTCAATAAGCGGAAAATTTAAATATTTCAAAAAAGTTCAGATATTTTTTTTAAAAAAATTTTGGTTTAACGAAATTGAAATGATAAATCAGTTAAGTTTTTTTTTTTGCTGTAGTTATTTTATATATAGTAAAAAGCTGACGCTAAAACAAATCTGAATTTTTTGAGCTTTATATTTATTTATTAATTAATAAATATGAATGGAGGGCATTTGGAATTAAATTTGGTATTTGATCGACTGCAAATTACTGAATGATCATGTTATATTTTAAGAATTTGATAAACAATTGTTCATTTTAAAGGTTTTAATTCTTTACGCATTTTACAATTTTTAAATTGCTAATTATTGAAGGCTAAAGATCACAAATTATTGAATGCTTTGATTGGTGGCCACAGTTCCAATTCACGTGTTTTGGTCTCAGCAAGTACATCTTTTCATGTGACTCAAATTAAATATGATGAACAATAATCATTTAACTAACGCTGTTTTAGTACAACAGCAGCATTAAAATCGGTTGTACATTAATCCCTTCAAGTAAATGGAAAATGAGTTCCTTTTTTAATGAATTAGATTTAATTTACGTTCTATCAAAAATTATAGAATAGATTTTAAAAGCTTCTTTTATTTCATAATCGATTTTTATTTTTCTTAGATACCAAATATTTTGTTAATTCAACAAATTATTGTTAAAATGGAATTGAGCAAATATCAAATATTATGAAAATTTGGTTAATGTTACAAGCAAACAATCTGGCCAGCTGTTTGAAGTTGGATTTTTTTAAATTTAAAAAAATTTCCGTTGACATTTCTGCTGAATTTAAATTCACGCCCTTTTTCCTTAATCTTTTTTATAAAACATTTTGAATGATTTTGCTACTTTATACCCACTATCTCTCAATTCAGCACACAATTTCTTCGCACATATTTTCTCAATTCTTATTCACATTAGTTTACATTTATTTAAACCAAAAACAAAAATCTCAACATCTGATCCTTTTTTACGAATGTTATTTAAATCAAACAAAAAATCCTTTAAGCTATTGCCACCCAAATTTCATAAACGAAAATTTGGTTTCACCTGCACTGCTTTCAGCTGCCAATGTTGTTGTACCCTAAATGAACTAAATTTTTTAACATTGCTAAAACATTATTTATTGAACTTATCACAATTCAATATAAATTTACTTCTTTGTTTGTTTTTTCGCTCAAATGTGCTTTTAGAATGGATCCGAATGTTATCTCCTATCAGTCAGTTTGTAGAGTTTTTTACTCCAATTTTCCATTCTCGGATATTATTAAAAATACTTACTGATTAATGGGTTGAAAATTATAAGAGTTTTATAACGTTTTTATTTTAATTTTGGTTAGCTCGTAACTTTAAAAAATCTAACTCAAATCCTCGAACCATGTACTTTGCCTGCTCTAAAGATGAAATTTCCGTATCTTTTTTGATTTCTAAGTTGAGTCTTGGTTGTATTCCTTCTTGTTTTAATGCTCCGTTGGTTTTATTTTGTACTTTTGGTTCTACTTTGCTTTTTAGTTGAAAATTTTGATTTTTGACGATTTTTTAGAACTTTGCATTTTGATTTAAATAGTCCGATTAGATCTGAACGTTTAGTTATGAATTTTTCTCCCTTTTTGGATTAAGTTGCACCAATAACCGGCGTTTTGGTAGGTGTTGAAACGTCTTTGCTGTTTGAGCCATTTTCATTTATTGGCCGATTTTTATAAGGTTTGGCTATTTTTAATATTTTCCATTTTATTATTTTAAAGTCCACAAATATTTTCATTTTTATAATATTTGAGCTTTTGCTCATTTAAATTGAAATTTTTTAATATTTTTATGTTTATTTTAAAATCATTTTGTATTGTATATTGTTTTGGGTCTCAGTAAATTCAGAAATTAGAATTATTTTGTTTTGTTTGTGATAACATTTTGTTTATGCTGCAATTTATTTTACATATGTAATTAGTTCCTTTAGTAATTAGCGGTCGTCTTTCCAAATATTTCAGTTAATTTTGAAGAATGATCGCGACAAGTTCAATTAGAATCAATTTTTTATATCATCTCTCTTAACAGCGTGTTTATCAATAAATCAGAGTGCAATCTATATATTTGAAGTAGCTATAATTCAATTTGTTTATAATATTGATTTTAAAAGCCATTTATTGCGCGTCAGAATTCATTAATACGATTTTGTCGTCGAAATTATGCTAGTCCCCAAGATTTTTGGAAGTTTGGTGAAGACGCAAATAATTTGTTTAAATTTGTAAGCATGCACAAATAAACTTCCAGTTTCCTCCTTCTTTCTTCGCCCCAATTTTGTTCTTTGCCGTATTTTCATTACTCTTCACTTTTCTCTTTGTTTTTAGGTGCCGACTCTTCGCCCTCCGGCGGTCATTAACGAGTTAAAATATGCTTAATGTATATAATTTCTTGTGCATTCAAATTTTTGCACTCAAATTTATGCAATCAAATATTTCTATAAGCTTGTTTAGGGTTTATTTATCTTCTCAGAATTTGACGTTGGACCTTTTTTATTTTTATATTTGTATTAAAAAGTTGACATATAATTATTTATGATTAGGCGTCATATTTTAATTTAATCGAATTTATTTTAAGTCTTTAAAATACATTTGGTTGTAATATCGCATTATTACTATTTCACTTGATTTTCAATTAATCACCGACCGATGCCTTTGGTCGGAAACGTAGATCGCCCGGTACTGGCAAAGCCTGTTCTGACCCTTTTTTCTTGGTAGTTTTCGCCGTCCGGCTCTCCTTGACTTTTACATTTTTCATAGTTATCAATTTGCGGTTTTACCTTTTCACAAAATTATTTATCGCGTAAGGTCTTAAACAAATACAATTTAATTAAAATTTATTATATTAACTCAGGCACTAATTTTTTAATTTTTTCAACTATAAGACAAAATTCTTAAACTTTTAACTTTTACGCACTTTTCCTTTTTATTATTTTTAAAACATTAATTAGCTGGCAGGCAATAAAGATTATTATATATTTTGCGTGTATCATCCTGCACTGTTGGTTAGCTCTTTTTTATAGTAATGTTTACTGTTTTTATTCTTATAATCTTATTTTTCAAATTTTGACTGCCCTTCCATTCCCAGCAAATTAGGAGCCCGAACGAGGGGAAAGTAGCAAAATACATAGTAACAAATCCTATTTAAAAATCTAAATACAAATATAAATATGGGAAATGAAATTAAATGTCCATAATAGATGATTTTAAATACCTTAATTTAAACACAAAATATAAATAAATAGAAAATTACCTATAGGTTCAACAAGATATTTAATATTAATTTTAAAACCAATAAACACCCACGCGGACATTAACTCAATATGCCTATTTGTAAGTACGAAGGTGAATAATATACATTATTAAAAATTCAAAAAATTAAATAAATAATACTTTCAATTGATACTGAATATCTGAAAAACAAAATTGTTCAATATATTTAAAATGAAAATATTTCCAAACCGGGAATATTATAAAATAGTTCAAATTAATCCGCAGAGCAGCGGTTAATATGAAGAGCTAATCAGCATTCTTTCCAATGCAGCTAAAAACGACAAAACAGTCGATTTTCCTCAATGTAATTAAGTGAATTTGAGAATCTTAACTATTATTAAATATTTTATTAATTAGCAATAAACAAAAAGCATGTTGCAATGTTAACATTTCAATATCAAAATACGAAAAAAAAAACAAAATAGGTTGAACAAGATATTTCGAGACATTTATGTTATTTAATAAATATTTTAAAACCAATTCTCTATTTAAACTTGTTAAAATTATTTCAATGTTTAACCTGGACAGGGCCGGTAATCCCCGGCTAGAAAGAGCAGCTCATCATCCATACTGAATTTTATTGGTTCTTTGTTATAAATTGTAAGCTAGAGAATATCGAGTTAGACCTAAGCTAGATTAATATTTTTTTGGTAGTTCATAATAAGTATTTTTGTTTATTCTTTTCAACTATTAAGAATACCTTTATAAAAATCATTCTGAAAAAATAAAAATTTAACATAACATAATTATTTTTTGATTTTTTTGCAATAAATATTATAACATGTTTCTAAGCCTTTTTATCATTTATTGTAAATATTTTTCATACACCTATCACATAAATATATTAGATTTATTATTCAATATTAATTTTTTGGTTTTTATTAATTTTATATAAAGCTGCTAAATCACGTTTTAAAATTTGATTTATTAATTATTATAACAAAATATGTAATCTAATAAGAATTTTTAGTAATTATTTTTTCAATAATTCTGGTGTTTGTTATTTTTTATTACGGCTATATATATAAATTTTTGAATGTTTTTGTTTTGTTTAAAAACTATTCATTCAGATTGTTGCGGGCAGTAGTTGAACCAATTGGCAAATATATAAGATTTTAATAATTTTTGTTGGTTAATTACGATCTAATTTAGTTTCGTTCAGATATTTATTCAATTTATTACTTACTTTTTTTAATAGGGTTTTCAAGTAATTTCCAAGTCTGATAAATTTTTCAATTTGGCGAATGAATGAAACCGTTTTAATTTGAAAAAAACAGGATTACATTGTTTTGAAAATTATAATATTTAAAGTTTGCTTAAATTTATTATATGAATTTTATAATTTTATTATCAATTTTGTTTTCAAGTAATTTGTTAAAAGATTTTTATATTTTTTATTCCATCGCTTTACCCTTCGCGCAGCACGCGAAATAATGGCGCTCGTCGAGCCCCGGCAGGTTAAATTGAAAGTGCTTTGCGGGACCATGCTCGCCTAAAGCCTGCCTTTTATACCCGTGGGCAACAAATTACACTCACGCCATCCCTTCAACGACCAACACGTGAAATGCACCTATAAAAATAGTTCATAAAAATATTATCCGCTCCAGTTGCTAAATCATGTTTTAAAATTTGATTTATAAATTATTATAACAAAAATAAGAATTTTTAATATTTTTTCAATAATTCTGGTATTAAACTCGCTGTTTTTCCCAAAACTTTATTTAATAGAATCAAATTACTGGGAAAAATTAAATGTTTAATGAAGCGTATTTATTATAAATAAAAGTTCAAATGAAATTTGAATTTGAACGTATTGCTGTTTTCTGTTAAATATTCAGCTTTACATAGATTTAATAACTTGAAACTATATTTTATACTGACTTTTATTTTAAATATTTTCTTTAAATTGTTTTTCAGTCAATTTCATTATTTTATTCAAACATGGTTGTGAATACCAGTGTTTTATATTTTGTTATTATTTTGTCTAAATGAAAAAAGTTGTTTTATAATTTTAATAGTCAATCGGGTCGTTTTATTTTAGAATTTTTTAATGAATTTTTACTTGAATAATAACAGAATTTTTAATAATTTGACTTTTTAAAGCAAAATAACTGGTCCGGGTAATCCCAAGCTATTGCTTCAGCAGTAATAGATTTCTTCATTCACATTAATCGATAACAAAGTTGTCGTGTTTTTACAAAAAATTGTGCTAACATTTAATCATTTTTTAAAACTGTACTCAATGTCGTGGCGTCATTGTAAGTTTATGATGTAAAAAGTTTATAAATACATCAAAAGCCGGTAGCGAAGACGAATTTTAGTCCATTGGTAATTTATTAGTGCATACTTTGTTTTGAATTCAAGTTGGTTGCAACTGAAGTTATTTTAAATTTACAAAGATAATTTTAATGCTGCCTCACAATCATTTTGAAAATTTCACAAAATCCCTAAAATGATTATTTTATTAATTTATTTCTTATATATTTTGCGTTTATTTAATTTACATTTGACTAAAAATTTAGCTAAAATTATTAGACTTTGAAAATAAAGCGATTTATTTGAACTTCGTTATTTTAAATTTGTTGATAAAGTTGAGAATTTAAATAAAAATTGGTTTAATATTAATAAAGGAGATGGTATTAACACAACTTTTTTTGTTCATTTAAACTATTTCGTAGGTTTTATCTTTCATATTAGTTATAGAAGATTAAGCTAACGTTTAAATTATTTATGTTTGTTTTTTATTTCTTTCTTTGTTTATAATGTTATTTTATTATTTTAACTATTTTTTTGTTATGTATTTGGTATTTGTTTTATAATTTTCATTGCTTTATGAATTTTTTCATGTATTATTAATGTATCTTTTAGATTACTTTTAATTAAAATAAACATTTTAATTTTGTTAAAAAATCGTTTTTGAACTTACCTAGTCTTTTTCAATGTCGTTTTCTGTTTGGACTTGTTTTAGTTTTTTTGATATATATTTTTACAGAAATTATTTATATCTTCGACACTAAATTTTGTTTGGTTTTCTGAACAAGTAAAATAAAAGGCAGGCTGTTGTAAATATCATTTTTCCGGGGAGAAACACTGGAGACAGTAGTCCAAGTGGGTCAAATACACTTAGCAGGTGCGCCAGCCACGTTTTTGCTTTTTTGGTATCCAAAGGTTTAAAATTTTCAGATGTTTATTAGTGTAATGATTTATTTTTTATTTTATTCAGGTATGTTGAGTTAGAGAATTATATTTGATTATGTTTAATTTATTTTAATGACAATTTTAATGTAAAAGTTGGTAATTATTCGGTATAAAGCCGAAATGTGTGTACTTGCTTTTTGTATGCGATCGGTCTCATTCACACGTGCGTATTTGGGCAATGATAATTGGGTACAATCACCCAGTTCAGAAGATTTATCATTTCTGACATAAAAGGCTAGACATTAAAAATAAATACTATTTCTTTGCTTTAATAGGAGAGTTTATTAGAAATACTGGATTCCTTATTTTTACTTCGTCTTTGTTTTATATATTAAAAAATCATCATCATATTTATATATTTTAGTTATGATCAAAATTTACATTTGTTTTTTCTTACTTTAATACAATTTTTTGGGTTATATAAACACTTCATTGTTTTAAGCGATCCTTTAAATACTAAATTTTGTTTACTTATGTTAAATTTTGTTAATATTTTATTTTTTTCTGTTGAATATTTTTGTTTAAATTACTGTGAAATATCTATATGCATAACTCTATCAAACGCTGGTATTATATCATTTAATTTCATGCATTCAATACAAATAATTAATTGAATAATATGTTTAGTTGCGTCACCTTCAACATTCACTTTTTTTTTCACTTATCTATTAGAAAAGGCATTCCATGGCTGCTTAACATATCCAAAAAAACAAATACTTTTTAATTTGGCAATGCATTACTAATTATTGTTTTTAATATACCTTTTGCTAAATTATTCTTTGTTGCAAACCTTTTTTGCTTTAATATAAATTTTAAATATAATTTTGTAAGCTAGGTTGATTAATATTTTAGTTTATTCTTGCTAATTAGATATAAACCAAAAAATATATTTTAAGATTGATTTATTTACATTAAGAAATTTAACATTCTGCTCTTGTTGGAAACCACTTATTTTATAATACTAAGGATTTTTGATCAGTCACTTTTAAGCTTTTATTTTAAATTTTGCATCAATCAGAAAAAACTTATAATAATTTTTATTGAGATGATACGTTTAGACGATATGTTTTGACAAACTATTACTCTTAAATCCGAAAGCATTACACAAAATTTATTTTGCATTTATAATTTATGTTTTATAGAGCAGTTTTTTCTGGTAAGGACATCATTAAAAATAAATCATTACACACTTTTTTAATGTTTGCAAATCAATCACCCAGTTCAGAAGATTTCTCATTTCTGACATAAAAGGCTAGACATTAAAAATAAATACTATTTCTTTGCTTTAATAGGAGAGTTAATTAGAAATACTGGATTCCTTATTTTTACTTCGTCTTCGTTTTATATATAAAAAAATCCTCATCAACAAAATTTCTTTACGACTCATTTGTCAATAAATCTTTTGACTTTGTTTTTTTGTGGGTCTTTGTGCTGATGTACTCTCTGTAATAAATTTTCACAAATAATCTCATTTACCAACTTTGTGGTTCGCCATTTTTATTATTTCTCCGATATTTGCTTTTTATAATAAGTGGAATCTGATATCACTTTTCTTTTATTGTTGTCGATTTCGTCTTCTTTAATCCGAATGGTGAATGTGGCAGCGTGTTTTTAGACATCCTCGAGTGGGATTTAATTTTTATGTTCCCAGTGATCTTTTAGGATTCCGTTTTATGTATTTTCAAATTAATTCATTAATAATTAATAATGTTTACATCTGTTTAATAATTCATGTTTTAATTGTAAATGTTTTGGCTTTAAATTGATATAATTTATTTTCTTACAACTGATTAAATTACTTTTACGAATTATAATTTTACGAGATAAAATCTTTTTTCATCATTTTGGATAAAGATCGAGGTTTTTGATCAAAAATACGGCGGTGTAACAATTCTCAGTTAAAAATATTTTATTCCATTAATAATTTGATTAAGTTTTCATCAATGCTAGGAATCCCCCCAATGCCACGCCGACAGTTTTGATGTAAGCATTGCTTTCAACGTACGAACATATTTTTAAGAATATTATTGTCTAAATATGTTTTATA
The DNA here is from genome assembly GCA_018350325.1 of Globodera rostochiensis. Classification (NCBI taxonomy): domain Eukaryota; kingdom Metazoa; phylum Nematoda; class Chromadorea; order Rhabditida; family Heteroderidae; genus Globodera; species Globodera rostochiensis. The sequence continues at coordinate 1,543,043 of JAEVLN010000018.1, forward strand.
TTGGTTGGAATCTTTATTTTAACTTTAGATTTATTATTTATTTACAATTATCGCAATAGTTCAATCTTTGTGGCCATGGAAGTTTGTTTACTTTTTTTGGTTCTTGTTGCAGTCAAATGCACTGTGAAGGGTCTTTAAAGCATAATGGGTCTTTAAGCAAGATTTTATGTAAATAATTACGCATTGGCTTTTTTATATGTAGAAATTTTGTTATAATATTAGTAAAGGCGTCCACTTTTAAGAATTTTATTTGGGCATGTAATAAGTTTTGCAATCATTATTTTATATTTCCTTCACATTCTTTGCTTTAACTGGATTTTAATTAAATTATCTCATTATATATACAAGGTTATTTTGTTTGTTTAGAGATTCTTGATAAACATTGAATTTAATTGTAAACTATTTATTTTATAATAAAATGTTATTGTTGACAAAAGTAAAACCAAAGAATAAATATGAAAAGGATTGCTTAAAAAATAATTTAATTGCAATCGTTTATTGGAAGCACGACAACCGCAAACACAAACGTAAGATCCGGGAATGTTTGTGCGGTTGAAATTGATTAGCATCACGAATGGCTTTCAAAAAATATTATTTGAATAACAACGGTTTTTTGTCACATTTTTTTCGTTCATTTTTATTCTATTTTATTTGACTCTTAGATTTTATAAATGTTATAAACAGGGATGGTACTTTTAGGTAAGAAAAATTGGAAAATAGGTACCTAAATAGGTGAGAAAAAATGCAAAATGTTCTTCGTGCTGGTCGCGACAACACCTTACACCTAATTTGGTTTTTTCCCAATTATTAATATTTAGGCAGGGCGTTAAGAGGGTTTCCTACATGGTTTTTTTCAATTCCATTAAAAAGTGTAATAACTAGGGGTTTAATAGCTTCTGAAAACATAAGAACTTTTTCTTTAATTTCTGTAAATGTTTGTTGAATATTCTTAAATTCGGTTTGATCAGCTTTTTTAAATCTGTTAAATATTATTTTTACATAATTTTCTTGATAATTTGATAGCTTTGCAAATTTGTCCCAAAATTTTTTGGTTTTTATAAAGTATAATTTTTTATATTAATCAGTAGCGTTAGGACTAGTGTTAATAAATCAGAATAGCTAATTGTTTTTCAAGATAGGTTCGCAATTTATTTATCTTTTTAATTTAAAGTTTTTTTACATAAACTTAAATTATTTAGCAGATATTACGCCGCAAAAAAAGGCCATCCTGCAATGGCGCATGCGGTCATGCACCGTGGACAAAATACTGGCTTGAATATACAAATTTTTTTTAGAACTTGTTATTTGTAAGTATTGACTTTATTATATATAATTTTTTGAAGAAATTATTATTTTATTATTTATTTTTTATATAAATTTATTTTTAAATATTTACTCTGCTTAAGGCTACAAAGCCTGCCGCAAGAACTTCGGTGATATTGTATGCTGCCATAAGCGATTAATTTAAATAAAAATTGCTTTGATATTAATGTGCGGATCAAAAAGGAAAGGAGATGTATTAATACTACTTTTTGTGCATTTTAAACAAATTATTTCGTTCAAGCTAACATTTAAATTTATTAATGCTTGTTTTTTATTTCTTTCTTTGTAATGTTTTTTAATTATTATTTTAACTATTTTTTTTATTTTGTATTATGTATTTGTTTTATAATTTTCATTGTTTGATGAATTGTGTCATGTATTATTAATGTATCTTTAGATTAATTTAATTAAAATGACCATACAGCTGGAGTGTACCGGGTTTCGACAGCCCCCACAGACAAACAAATGTGTGGCTAGTCTTAATCATCTGATACAAAGGGTACATTGGTTGCACGCGCGGGACAACGTAACAAGACGCTTTATATAAATTTGTAATTATGATAAAATTTAAATTTATTTTTTCTTACTTTAATGCAATATTTGCGTTATATAAACACGCCGCATTGTTTAAGCGCTCCTTTAAATATTAAATTTATGCTAAATTTTGTTAATATTATTTCTTTCTGTTGAATTTGTTCAAATTACTTTGAAATATCTATATGTATATCTCTATCAAACGCTGGTATTATAAAATTTAATGTAAGCGTGAAGGAACTGAAAAGCGCTGTATGGAGGCGGCGGGTCTAAATAACTCTATTTATTTAGAAAAAATTGAAAGTGTAAGGGGGGATGGAAAGTATAAATGTTTATTTTTATTAGAATTGGGGGTTATTTTTCGTGAAATTTTTTTAAAATATTATCAAAAATACCAAAAAAAGGCGCGTCCTCCAGATCCAGTTTATTTATTTATTCGATTATTACCAAGCAAATTTTCATATAGTTGTAAAAGTTTTGTTCCAATTATTTTAAATTATGCAGATAACTGTTGATCTCTTAATGGCATCGTTGATTAACTAAAATTTTGTTGTTATGTGATTTTTTAATTTAAAATTAATATTAAATACTTAAGAGTTGTCATAAGTTTTACCCACTTTATTTGTCGTAAAAAAATCAATAAAAATTCAATACTCAATGGGTCGTTCGTTTTTTTTTATTATTGATTGCTGCGTTTTTTCATTTCAATCAACATTTGATCGTTTACATGTTAAAAAGTAAAGTATTTATTACATTTATTCGCATAGATAATAAATCTTGTATAGGCAAACTTTTTTGCCGCCTAATACAAAATTACTTTACGAGTGTGTCTTTTTCATGTTGCCTTGATGAACTATGAGGTAATTGTTAATTAAAATAGCATTATTTTTAATAAGAAATATAGAAATCTTATCGAGAATTTTATTGTTTTACTTTTGCGTCAATAATATCATTGAATGGATATCGAGAATAAATAGTGAGAAAATTTTATTTGAGAATATAATGAGTATGATTTATGTTTTTATTTTGTGGGTTTTGTGTAATTTATTAAACCAAAAATTGCTTTGTGAAAGTTGTAGAATGGGTCCAATCTTAAGATTGAAGAATTTCTTATAAGTTTTATTTTCTTGTTTATTTTTCATTATTTAATTTAACTTTAAATGTTCGCTTCGCGAAGGATAAAATTTTCCACAGTTAGATTTTATGGGTCAAAAGTTTCATTAGAGGAGAGAGAAAGTTCACTCTCCTCTTTTTCTTCATTTTCATTCCGATCCACCAGATTGGTGGTGGCTTACTATTATAAGTTATAATACTTATTCAATTTTAATACCCGAATAGTTTTATAATTTTATCGTTCTTGTGTATTTTTATATGATTAGACAACATTTGGTTATTATATAGTTATTAAGTGCAAAACAATTAAGGTGGTAAGTATACTTCGGCTCCGCGGACCTTTCACATTCCTAATAGCTTCAAAAAAATTCCCATATTAAAATGTTTTGTATGCAAATCTCTTAACAAAATGAGTAAATCCAAAATTTGCCTATCAGCACCGACGACCCCTCTCCACAGATTCTCAAAGAAATTGTATTTTGAAAAAGTACCGATTAGGGATGGGTGGAATTACGGCTTAAAAGCTCACATAATCCGATGAATATTGGGCCCAGTTTTTTAAATATTCATTTTAATTTCGCTAAAAATAGTAATTTTTTTAAAACTTTAGTTTCACCTTTTGAAAATATAAATTATCTTTATTGCCCAAGAAAAGGGGTAAAATGGGGGAACCGCCCAATTTTATTGAATTAATTATTAACTAACGACTTTGGCAATTTTAATTTATGCTAAATTATTATTAATATTTATTGCATGGAATCAACGGTTTCCAACCATGCAATAACATTCAGCAAGGGGTTAAGAAAATTGCGGGTAAAAGGATGGGCGCTCAAACAAGCCCCGTGTGAAACTAAGTTTTTAAATTATTGATAGATTAGATTAAAATTGATTATTTATATATGTTATTTTAATCTTTCTCAAATATAAAAATATCACATTTTTTGTTGACACTCTCAAATTAGCAGTTATAAACTCTTTTCATGATTTCATTTGTTAAAAGTCAGTACTTTTTTTATATTCATGCAAGCAACAAAGCCCGCATAAATTACACGCAACGGCACATCTACGTAGTTGGTTGCCGCTTATTGTTTTTTCCATTTTAGGGGTTTGTCTTTATTAGCTTCCTAGAATGTGGACGATTCGAGTATAGAAGCAAAATCTTCTTTTGGAATTATTTTGTTATAACTTTATTAGTTAAAAAAAGTATTTATATCATATTGTTGGAAATTTATTTAATTTATTCGTTTTAATTAAACTTTTTATCTGCTAAATTTGATGATGTCTGCTAATGCTTTGCTTTCAGCAAAATAATTAATTTAAATTAAATATATTTATTTTAATAAATTTCATATTTATTTGGTTACAAATATTTGATTCAGATTCTCCATTATCGTTTGTCGATTAAAATGCTCGATTTATGATATAACAATGTTGGTTCAATTAAATAAATTATTTAAGCAATTTATAATTAGTCACATCTATAATTATTTTTGCATTAGAATATTAATCATAATCTCAGATAGACAAAGCAACCTCTACGAGTTTTGTTTTTAACAAAGAAAAATAAATTACAAAATGTCACCATGTGTGCCTTTATGTTGGCCTACATGGTTGCAAAAATTTCTTACATTGTTTGAGAGGCTTGATTTCAATTAGAATCTTTTTTTTTATTTGCTTTGCATTTTGCACAACACTTTTCTTGCTTGTTTACTTGTGTTAGAAAAGGTATCAATGGAAGCGCACCTTTCAAGATTATTTTTTATTGCAATTTTACTGATTAACAGAAATTCAGCAGTTTGTGACTTAAATGTGCGGATCTGATTGGATTTTGATTAAACTATGTTTAAACCTGTCTAAAGACCTCTTGCATAAATCTCTAATGTTATTTTAATTTGATTGACAAACGGTTGTCCGGATCTTATAAAGTAAGATAAATTATAAATTAATTTTATCATTACGAACATTATTAATTTTATACCGCTTGCAACTAAAATTATTTTTAAGCTAACTCTATAATAAAATTAAATTAATAATGCTTTTGTTTATTTTATTATTTATTATGTATTTATTTCTTGGAGCAACAATTTTTTAGCAAATTAAAAATTTGAAAATTCAATTTAGTATTTATGTTAAAACATGGAGGTTGTCTCACTGGTTGTAAAAGATGTAGTTTATTTTTCATATAATAATTTATATTTGCTTACAACTATTTTTGTTAAACTCGTAGTGAGCCACCAAAGTTTCAGATTCAATGATAAGTTGGCACAAAATTCTGTAAAGTAGACGCTAATTATTTAATGTGCTTAATATTTTGAATTAAACTTCTCGTCTTCTTAGATTATAACATTAATTAAGATCTTTTGGATTTCTACCATTTAGATGAGGTTCATATGCAAGCGTGTATTTACAATATTTAACAAATTTTCTCCATTAGCTCGTTTGGGCAGAAATTCATTTATATATATAACCGCTTTTTGCAAAAATACTGTAAATATAATTTATTCATTTTTCACTATTTTTCTATAGCTATGAACACTCAATTTCTTTTTTATTTCAAAGAGCTTTATAGGTTTATATCAAAATAAAGGTAATATATATATATATTCAGTTATTTGTCATAAAGCAGCAAATTTTTTTATGTTCCTTTAAATGCTCTGTGCCAAGTGAAATAAACAGAAGCGAATAAGAATTTATTCAAATAGGTATTTGTTTTTTTGTATTTTGCTAGAAATTATTATCATTTTTTTGCATAATTTATTTCAAATTGTACTATTGATTTTTTAATTTTGCATGCTGTTATATCATACTAATTTTCTGATAAATTTTAGTTTTTAAAATTGTTCAATGATTCGAGCTCTACATTTTTTTATGAAGTTTGGTAGTGTTGTGTTCAATACTATTCTTATTTTATCTTGCTATGCAGTTATTTGTTTTGTGTTTTGCAAGAAATTGCTATCGTTTTGATTATTTTTCACATTTGCGGAACAAATTTAAAACATTTTGAATTTAAGGATAATTTCATTCATAAAACTATTATTTATTAAAGTTTACATTAAGTAAATATTCAAATCTTTTCACTACCGATTTTTTTTAGCATTAAACGCTATTTTAAAGTTTGTTTTTGTTGAAATTTGCAAATAAATTTCAAAATGCTTTAATTTTTTGTTAAAATTTTTAAAAGCATTAAATAACATATTATCAGGGTTCCCCTCCCCCATCGGTTAATGCCTAATTGGTAGTTTATTATTCGGATCTGAACCACTCCTATATCGAATTTGAATAAATTGTCGATTTGAGAGAACTAAAAAAACAATTATTCTGAAAAACAGAAACCAAAAAAAAATTACATAAAAATTACAGCTTTTTTTTGCTAAAAGTCAATAAGTATAAGACAATAAATTCGTGTAATTTTAGATGGCCTAACGAAGAAACGGTAAAACCGATTTCGGATCGTGTACCTTTTTGGATCATTTTGGAATGGATGCCAACTTTATATTTGATGTAAAAATGAATGAATGATGAATGGGTGTGTTTGGGCAGAAAAGTCAGTGCTCCGGCCGGGCAATCGAAGGATGAGAACAAAAACATGGTGAGAGCAGAGATACAGGGAGAAGAGAAAGAAAAAGGGTGAGAGCAGAGAAAGAAAGAAAAGAAAGCAATATGATGAGAGCAAAGAGAGCGAGAGAAGAGAACGCATATAAAAGTTCAGAGTAGAGAAAGAGGGAGCATATAACCAAAAACGACGAAAGCAGAGAAATAGAAAAAAGAAAGCAAAAAGTTGAGCAGAGAAATAGGGAGAAGAGAAAGCAAAATAAAGCTGTGGGCAGAGAAAGAAATGACAGTGCAGAGAAGGGGGGGGGGGGAGGAAACAAGGGAAAACAAAAAGATGCAGAGAAAGCGGGGGAAAAGAAAGCAGAAAAGTTGAGATCAGAAAAAAATGACGTGAGCAGTGAAAGAAAAGCAAAATAATATTGGGAAAAGACATTGGAATGAATAGTTCAATCAGTTCCGAAATTTATTAAATTTCTCATCGATTCATTCTTTTTGCAAAACATTTCCACAAAGTTTTTGAATGTTTTGTTGTAATCAGATTTATTACATTGTTTTCAACGCTTTTCAATGCTTCAATCATATTTTTTCCATTTTAAAATTGATTTATTTATCTATCTAAAATGACGTTAAACAGAAATGAAATGGAAAAGAATGATCTTAATTGGACAACAAACTTTCAGACAGTTAAGTAAATCAAAAAGAAATTTTCAAAAGGGAGCGAAAATTTTTGAGCAATTTTTTAGAAGCTCAACTTTAAGTTAACCTGATATAGAGCAGGCCTCGTTATCTGCTGCTATAACAGCTTTTAGTGTTTTTTGAAAGGCTAATGCAGTTTTTTTTCGAAATACTGCTTTGCTGCTTTTTTGGGGTTTTAAGAGCTTTGTGGACTGTTTCCCGATTTGTGATTTTTTGGAAAATTAATCAAAAATGTAAGCAAAGGCTCATAAAATTGAATATTTGACATAATGTTACTTAAAAATGGAACACTTAATGTTTAAATTTTATGAGCTGACGAATTCCTAATAAATGTTCAGATTCGTGCGTTAGGCTCAATGTAGAGGCGATTGGTATATGATTTAGATGATTTGAAGTCTGGATTATTTTTTCTTTAAAATTGCATTTTTTTATCGATGGTTTAAAAGCGATTCACAAGTGAAAACGGACGATTATGCGATAAAATAAAATTGACGTATTAAGATGCCAAGGAAAAAGGAGCCTATTTAAAAAATGGTTATTAATAATCAGGGATGGGATTTTTAGGCTCGAAAATCTCGAAATAGGCTCCTAGGCTCCAAAAATGCCAAAATAGGCTCCAAACCCCAGGTTCATAAGCAAAAATAGGCTCGAAAAAAAAATGTGTAAAAATAACAAAAATGGCTTAAAACATTGTTTTTTTACATGTGAAAATTACCAATCCGTAAGGCTGCTACTTTTAGGCAAGAAAAATTGTAAAAAGGCGCCTAAATGAGCAAGAAAATTATGCCTATGCACCAGGCTTATTATGCCAATGATGATTAACCATTGCTTACGAATTGTAAAAATAAGCATTATGACAATTCTTTTATACAAAGTGAATGTGCATTTCTATATTCTATGAAGGAAAAATTCGAATTTTATTGTATTTTTTATGAAAGCCTCGTTAAACGACGAAATTTCCGACTAAAACATGTTTTTCGTGCTTAACTCGCCAAAACAAAGCTGCAGCAAAAATAGACAAAAACCTAAAAATCCCATTCATGTTAATATATTTTGACTTTTTTCTCTGCTCTCCACTTTTTTGCTTTCTCTTCCCCCTCCTTTCAGTATTTCTTTTTTTCTCTTTTTCTCTGCTCTCACTACACGGAGCACTGACCTTTTCCGCCCAAACACAGTCATTCTCATTCATTCATTTTTACATCGAATATGAAGTTGACGTCCATTCCAATATTAACCAAAAAAGGCACACAAACCGAAATCAAAGTGTAATTTTACCCTTTTTTCCGTCAAGGCATCTAAATTTATAACTAATTAATTCGACTGTTACTTATTTCTAATTTAGCAAAAATAATTTTGTTAATGTCTCTTAACCCTGGGAATTGGTAGTTTTATTTCAATAAAGCAAGAATATATTCAATTTTGGGCAATCCTCAGGAATTGCGGTCCCGACAAAAAAATAAGTTTAAAATTCTGAATGTATGTTTTTTAAGGTGAAAATGAATTTCATTTTTTGGCGAATGTTTAGACAATTTTTATTTTTTTAACAAACTCCCATAAAAGCCATCATTAGGGGGTGTATTTTTTTGTTTTAACAACCAAAACTGGGACCAAGTGGTCTCTCTTTTAGGTTAGACGGTTTCCGATTTTTAATTTTGTATAATATTTATTAGTTTTTGATAAATTACTAATAAGTACATAAATGCATGAGGGTTTAGAATAAATAAAATGTGAATTTGCCATTTGTTACATAATTTGTAAAAAATTAAATTAATAATAAAAAAAATGTAGACTTTTAATAACGTGTTAAACGGTAAAATAAAAAATAAATCGTTGGCTGTTTTATGCCTATTATATTAAATAGAAAAAGATTAGCAAATTAATAGTTCCAAAATAAAGAGCAAAACAAAATTCTGATAAAGAATAAATCTAAGGTATATTCAAAAAAAAGCTAAAATATATTTATGTTTTTTAAAAAAAGGTCAGTCGGCAAAATCCGGCTGCTTGTTTAACTTCAGCAATGCTTTTTCCTAAACGTAAAGGAATTTACAAAAACTTAATATTATTTAATTTGTTAAAGTTAATAAAAAAATATATAAGCATTTTAATTAATAAAATATAAAAGAACAAAGACTTTCTTGCATTGAACCCGCCAAGAAGCAACTTCGAATAAAAAATATAAATAAATAAAAATTGAGATGTTTGTCTAATATAATTAGACAATTATATTATTTTATTTAACCGAACAAAAATCACGCTACAATAAATTAAATTAAAATGTTTAAAGTACTTAATAAATTAAAAATACCAAATTAACCCAACTGAGACCTTAATTATTATTATCATCGGCGTACGGAGCTATTCAAAAAAGTAATAAATTTAAAAAACATTCAGTAGCAAAAATAAATGCTGAAAGCACGGAAACCCAAGTCTCTATTATCTAAAAAAGCGCAAACCTAAAATAGACAATATTTTAAAGACAAAATTAATATAAATTATTTAAATTAAGCATGTTTTAACATTGCATAATTTCAATATTTTAAGTAAAAATCGTCACCTCAGCAGTCAGGGATAAAAAATTACATACAACAAAAAGAAGCTGTACAAACAGAGCATAAAAGGGTGTGTTTGATAGCAGGAGCTGGTTGTGGAAAAACTAAAACATTAATAAGTAGGATTCTTTTTCTTTTCATACATAAAAAAATAGAAACGAACAATATTTTAATATTAACATTTTCTAAGAAATCAATTAAAGATTAGCGCAAGCGAAATAGAAACCGAATGAAAGTCATCTAAACTTTTCTAATACGATGATTCGCTATTAATAAGGGTTGGAAATGATTAACATCGTTTTTGAATGATTAGAATGATTAATAAAAACAATCGGCAACTTTAATGTTTTACGACTTGAGATGCCATTCGCGTCAAATAGATAAAGCAGAAATTCAACAAGTATTAAAGAAATAAAAATCTAAAAAACAATTAGCTTGTTCATAAGAAGGCAGCGAAGCAGATAAAGCCATAAAGTATTTGTCAAAAACAAAAAGCTAAAACAAAAAAATAATAAACTAAAACAACAATAAAAATGAATAACTAATACTATGTAAATCGTAAAATAAGTATTTTGTTCTTCGTCATATGCCTTGAGGAACGACGATTCAAGAAGCAGCTCTCAAGGTAGAACACCGAAAACCATTGAATAATTCTAAACCGCTGAGAAATAAAACAAAAATAAAAGGTGAATTGTCTATCACTTGATGTTTTAATAAAACAATTAAATACGAAAAAAGAATGGTAAATTTTACCCGAAGAATTTACCCAAAGAAGGGCATTTATTTTTTATTTTTCATAAATCTTCATTTAGAAAAATAATCGCATTTAATTTTGTATTTATTATTTAAATTATAAACAGCATTTCGTTAAGAAAAAACATTTTAACTTTGAATTTATTATTTACTTATAAACAGCATTTCGTTGAGCAATTAAATATTATTTTGACCACCGTAAATGCAAATGAATGGCTGAATACAGTCGTTGGCTGCTGGATGGGCGATGAAAATCAACAAACATTGGCAGAAAAAGGAAATGATGTAAAATTATAATATATTACAAATAAATATTTTTTTAATAATGATTCGAAGGATTATAATTTATTTTTAAAACTAAGTTTATAAACACTAATAAAAATTACTAAAAAATTATATAGGCAATTCAAATGTTAGATTAATAGTGAGGACAAATTTTTTTGTAATTATAATTCAAAAAGGCAAGCAGGAAGACCTTATGAAACATTCCATTAAAAAGAAAATAAATTTTTATTTATTTTATGAATAACAGTATAATTGAACAAACATAAAAATCTTAGCCTTGGTAATAAAACTGAAAAATATGAAAATTTTAAATATATTATTATGCATAACAAAAACTTAGACCAAAATTATCTCTAAAAATGGTAAATACTTAGATGAACTTACAATATCAATATCTAGACAACGATCACATTCTTTGATTGACAGCCTCGGCCGTAAAAAACGACGTCCGCGATGGGTAGGATGAGAATTGCTCGACGGTGATTAATGATTTGCGAGTTTGAAGAAATTTAAACCTTCAAATGGCATGAAGACTGCACATTTTGTAATGAACCGAAATTGGCATGAAAGATTAACAATAGAGAAAAAATATGCAAGCAATAATCTAAAAATTACATAAATTTAAATTAATAAACAATAAAACAAGTTACATTTATTAAAATAAAATCTTCATAATGAACTAAAAATATTTTATATTAAAAAAATATATTAAAATCGGCCAAATCGACGAAAAGAAAAATAGAACAAAAACGAGAACTATTTACAAAATTTTTGATTATAAACAATCTTGAATGCCAACAAGAAATTTCAAAAAAACAATTGCTTTAAAATAAAAACCTTTTAAAAATAATGACTCAGAAAAGATGAGTTTTATTTTTAAATTTTAAAATGAAATAACACACATCATATAATTGTTTGTTAAATTCTATCTATACAATAAACCCAGCAAATTAGGAGCCCGAACGTCTAATAATATAAGTTTCTCATACTCAGGACCCCCCCCCCCCCCCCCCCCCCCAACATACCGCTGACAATAAGATGCGCGAGATTTTCGGAGCGAACATTTAGTAACAAATCCTATTTAAAAATCTAAATACAAATATAAATATGGGAAATGAAATTAAATGTCCATAATAGATGATTTTAAATACCTTAATTTAAACACAAAATTATAAATAAATAGAAAATTACCTATAGGTTCAACAAGATATTTAATATTAATTTTAAACCAATAAACACCCACGCGGAGATTAACTCAATATGCCTAATTTGTAAGTACGAAAGTGAATAATACATTATTAAAAATTCAAAAAATTAAATAAATAATACTTTCAATTGATACTGAATATCTGAAAAACAAAATTGTTACAATATATTTAAAATGAAAATATTTCCAAACCGGGAATATTATAAAATATTCAAATTAATCCGCAGAGCAGCGGTTAATATGAAGAGCTAATCAGCATTCTTTCCAATGCAGCGAAAAACGACAAAACAGTCGATTTTCCTCATTGTAATTAAAGTGAATTTTAGAATCTTAACTATTATTAAATATTTTATTAATTAGCAATAAACAAAAAGCATGTTGCAATGTTAACATTTCAATATCAAAATACGGAAAAAAACAAAATAGGTTGAACAAGATATTTCGAGACATTTATGTTATTTAATAAATATTTTAAAACCAATTCTCTATTTAAACTTGTTAAAATTATTTCAATGTGAAAGCTTAATATTTTTTCACGGTTTAAAATCATTTTGTGAATTTTTGACATTTTAAACAAAATTATAGGAATTAAAATAACCGCATGTTTTGAAATTCTGGTTGCAAATCTCCTACCAAACGGACAAGTTAGGTAGTCTGATGTGGCGTGTTGGGTTCAAACCCGCTTGAGTGCAAGCACTTATTTACCGTTTTGCCACGAGTCAGCATTAAGGCAATGTTTAATTCAGTTTTTATCTGTGGCATTTTGCTTTGTGGCTCTTAGTATAATTATTTAGAAAACTAAAAAAGGCCTTAAAATAGTAATTGAAGTTAAGGTTTAAATATAACAAAAGGATGGAATTTAATATTGCTGAAACATAATAAACAAAACTGATTAATTTAAAATATCAACTTGTTGACAGTAGTTATCGCAAGTTTGGCACTTTTTGTTGTATTCTCAATGCAGATGGTTTTTATTATATACTTAAGTAATGTTTATATCATTAATTTAAATATTAAGCATAAGCTTTTAATTGATAAATTAGCATACTATTATAATGTTTGTTGTATGAATTTTATCAAAATCAACATTTAATTTATATTTTTTTTGCATAAAGCGCTGCCATGTTATCTTTTGCTGAAAACCAAATTCTTCCGCACCAAATATTTTAGGTTATTAATCGCATTATTCTTATTTTTAGCAGTTATGTCCTCTAAAAGCAATTATGTCCCTATTTCGCAAACAAAAATAATATTTTCATGTGCCGAAAATGTGAATATACCTATAATTGGGCCTCAACATGTAGTATGCAGAAGTACGTTATAGATTTTGATGGTGAATCCCAGAATTCGGTGACGACTCGTTCAAAAAAACTAGTTTAATATTATGCCAAAAACTTATTATATCAAAAAACCCCAATAATAAAAAATAAATTACCCAATAAAGAAAGATAAATATGTAAGTATAATAATGAAAAAAACAAGAAATATGTGTAAAAACGATTATGAAGACAAGTTTAATAAATATGCATTGGTCAAAAATTATTAAAAAAATATAGATAGTGATATTTCCTTATGTTTATTGTTTAGCAAAGTCGAAACAAATGCTTGGCTAACGTTTCCGGAAGCGGCGCTTCCGAACCCTCCTCCACTCGAAAAGTCGTTGCTCGGTAAAATATATGATCAACTTTATTGTTATAATAAAATTTTACACCCAATTAATGTAAAATTTAAAAAAAGAAATAGCGCAGAAATTTCTTGTATGATGAAAGATTAGAATTAATAGAGGACGAATAAGAACAAATAGATTCTCATTTCACTAAAATAATTAGTGGCATCTACACATCTTTGTCTTTATTGATCTAAAGCAATTTTATATATTTAGACTAATAATTACACATAATACACTTTGGCATTTAAACAAGCTGTGACTGGATGAAGACCAAATGCAACAGATGATAAAACGGCATATTAATTGATACCTTATCATTTATTTTAAGAACTATCAAATTTTTTAATACCAGTAACTTATATATATAAATGGTAGTTTGAAATATTTTTTCGAATGTAGTAACATATCGCTGTCGACTGTTTATACAATATATATTATACAAATAGTAAGTACGAATGCTTAAATGATTATAAAATTTAAAAAAAATAATTTAGGTTTAGTACTAAAGCTTTAATTTACAAATCTATTTAAAACTATAAACTTTTATCTTACATTTATTACATATAAATAGACGGATCAACTATTTGACAAAAAATATTCCGAAAAAATCAATCTTTTTAAGTTATTAAGTAAAATATATTTAAAAAAGGGTATTAATAACAGCTTCTTAGTGTATAAAACGCAAACTTCCAATTTTCCTAACCCCATTTGTTTGGCCGCGGGTAGTTTTTCCGGTCGATAAACTGGGAAGAACTTGCCTCGAGCGTTTTTGCGGCATGTAGAATTATGACTAAATCATAAGATTAGTTAAAAAAATAAATATAAAATAATATTTTTAAAGTATTTTATTAAAATTGTTTTTTTGGTAAATGAGTATTAAAAAACACAGTAGATGCCATTCTGTCAAAATAACGTTAAAGATAATGTTAAGGTCGACCAATTAACAAATTAATATAAATTCATATTAAATAAAAAAACATGATAAAACTAATATATTCACTTTTTTCTAGAAACTTGAAAACCAAGTTTAAGTTTTTATGGGAAGTTTAATAAAAAGGAAATAAATATACGCTGCAAGAGCAAACGCACTATTTGCAGAAATGAAAAAGAGCGTTACGCATATTTTGAAAAAATAAATAAAGCAAATAAACAAACGACCAATTTAACACTTTGGTGAATAATAGCCAAATGACTCGAAAAAACGATTGGGGAGGACGACATAATATGAATTATATAAATGAAAAGCTAAAAGATATAAAATTGATGAAAAATAAGACTCATAAATAAATAAAGAAATATTTCAGTTTTGAGTAAAACCATGACCAAAGTTGAAAGATTTACAATCCTGACAAAACATATTGAAACTCTAAATTAATTCTAAATTAAGAAAAGGTTTTTTGGTTAAATCTAAACAATCTAGCTTTTAATATAAACAACTAATTAGCCAAAAAAAGAGGAAATAAACATTCATTGGTCCAATAAATATTCAAATGATAATTAAAAGAATATTAAGAAACAACTGCCCAATAACGCGATTTGAACCTCAGAATCACATATTATTCGCATGTAATAATAAAATATAAAATAATTTAATAAATAAATTTATCCTAAAAGACTTTTTGATTTTTTCAATTCTTTTTGTTTTTTTTCTTCTTCTTCCTATTAATTTTAAATTTTGAATTAAAACAAGGCATAATCCTAATAAATGTCAAAATTAAATTTTACGAAGATATTAATTTCCAACTTATCTTTAGCAATTAAACCATATACGCAAATAAAAATCCCAATCTATAAATCTTTCCACATCGGTGATTTTTTTTCGGGAACAAGATGAAAATTTTATTCAGTGAAAAGGTGTTTCTAGGGGTATTTGGGGACACAATTCCGAATCTGGCCTCCTTTTGACTGATTTCGAACCCCGGACTAGTTACAATAACAACTCGGTTTTTTTAACAAATTGAATTTTTGAAAATTGTTTGAAATCATGTTCGAGGTTTAGCTTTGGCCGCTGAAGATGAAAAGAAGAAGTTTTTTTTCAGTTCCTTTTTATTATTTATGTCCAAAATTGCAACATATGCAGTCCAATGGTTTTGTGAATTTGTAATTAATTGTAAAAAACAAATGAAGAGGCCTATTTAATTTAATAGGGCAATGGCATAATTACGGAAGAATTCAAAAATTTAACTAGCACACTCACACTATCAAAAAAAATCTCTCCGAAAAATATTATTAAAATATATATGCACCAAGAAACTCGAATAAAACAAAATTATAAGAAATTAATTATTATGTGCTTATTATTAAACAGACGCCCATTATATGAATTGCAAAAAAAATAAAGGCATATTAAAACAAATTATTATATGAAAGAGAATAATTAAGCGAACAAAAAAATCAGATTTTAAATGCAATTAAATTACATGAAAATATAATTAATAATTTGGTCATCACATTAAGAAAAATGCAAAGGAATGAAAGGATTTGAACATAATTAAAATTAGTTTTCTATTTAAAAAAATTTTTAAAGCAAAAAGTAATTTAAATTAAATTAAATTACGTGAAAATATAATTAAAAATGGTCATCACATTAAATTAACTATAAAACTAATAATAAAATTTAAATTTGGGGTTGAATGCGTGGAAAGTACTTTTTTGTTTGTCAACCGCGAGGAAACAAGTAACTGGAAATAAACAAAAATATATAAGAAATTAATTATTAAGTGCTCATTTTAAACGGACGTCCGTTATAATGAATTCCAAAAAAATAAAGTGCATATTAAAACAAATATTATCATGAAATGAAAAATAATAAATTAAGAAAACAAAAAAAAAATCAGAAAATAAAATAGATAATTTAATTGTAAAAGTTGTGCGTGTGGAAAGTATTTTTTGTTTTGCAATTAAGTTGTAATGTGCGAGCGGGAATAAACAAAATAATGCGTACAAATATAGGCTAACAAAAAGACATAAACAAATAAAAAGGCGCATAAAATCGAAGAAAACCAAAGCAAACGCTGAAAAACGATGAGCATCAGAGGATACATATTAAGCAAACAATTAAATTTAAATTGTTTTCAATTTCATAAAAATAAAATATATTCAAAATTTAATTAAAAATTTGCGACACAAAGCAAATTTTATGTTGTTTTGTAATTTTGATATGATAATTTAACATTAATAATCGTATTACTGGCTATTGCCGAATGGTTCGATATCAATAACATATTATTAATAATCCAATAATTACGGAAAATCTAAAAAAACAAAAGTTGAAGCGAAGCGTCTGCTGCAAACGAGTCGAATAATGAAGATGAACCGATTCCCCCGCGCCTTGTGGGAACCTATTCGAACGACGACCCGTTGGAGACTAGTCAGGTGTGCGGCTTTGTTATACCGGTATAAACTTAAATTCATTTTCTAAAAATACTCAAACTATACTACCTGATCAGGAATAAGCTACATATTAACAGATGCAACTCGAATAACAAAAAAAAAGTGCACAAAATTGCTAAAATAAAATAAAGACGATGTAATAATTAAGAAAACAAAGCTCATTGAAAAAAATATATATAAAAAAGATAGCGTTAGGAAGGCATTTGATTTTATAATAAAAAACAATTCAGCTGTCTCCAAATTAGTCGATATGTAATCCGATCCTTGAACAAAATTAAAATGAATTTAGAAGCCAAAGCGACCAAAATTTTTAAAATAAAATTCTTTTATTTTTAATTTAAAAAAGATTCAACAATTAATTTAAAGATTTTTGTTTATAATGTAACAGTGAAGACGATAAATAGATGGTGGTTTTTAAATATTAAATCAACAAAATTCTATAAAATATAAAAACATGTAATTTTACATTTTTCTAACTGTCAAATTTAAAGTCAAAATCAAGTATCGTTCAGATTCCAGGCCCCGACAAAACGTTCGGCATTGTGAACCGAGTAGACGACATGTTTAAACAACGGAAATTTCGTAACGGATCCCGTCGTTCTAGGCTGACCATACGGTTTTAATATACGAAGCAATCCAATTTTCTTAATCAAAAACAATAAAACTTAAAAGTGTCTAAAATAAAAAAGCAATTAACAATAATAATTAAAATCAGTTTTAATCGCAAAAATGTATGAAATTCAAATAAAATTTAAGTAAATGTTTATAATATGTAGAGTAGGTATAATTGTCTTGCAATTTTTGCTTTAAACATTATAAATAAAAAAAGTGTAAAAAACCCAAGACAAATTGTCGTACTACAGAAATGAATAAAAGGCCACTCTAACCCAATTATGTGCATCCAAAAGTTATTTTAACATTTAAACATAAAAGATTATATTAATAAATAACTAAAATTAATTAATTCTTAACCGGTCTATCGATAACAGGTATCACCGGGGTTTAAACAATAACAAAAAATACTCCTACCCCTATGATCGATGGCATTTTAATAGGGGGGTGTGTTTACCCTTTTACTGCATTTTTGTTAAGAAATTCTTGAATAGGTAGAGAAGTAAAAAAAATCAAAAAGTAGATTATCATAATTGCAAGTATGGCAAAGACCTCGTCTCTTAAAAGTTCTGTTTTTATTAGCGTTATAAGAATCAAATAAATTCGTTAAAAGGATAATTGAAAAAATTGTAAAATTAGGGACCGGAGCCCTCCTTGCAAACGAAAAATTGCGCAAACTTCTGCAGTTTTTAAATTAAAATTTAATTTCTTTATTTATCAGCTTCTGAAGAGCGATGTTGAAGAAATAGCACTAAAAAGATAAACGCCTTACCCTGGGTCTTATGAATTGATCATTTTGCAAAATGAAAATTTTATTATTATTAGTTCAAAAATTCACACAATAAAAAAATTGACCCAAAATCAGAGTTCAAAAAGAATTTTTCTTTGAAATTTTTGAAAAAGTGCCAGATATGCACTCAAAATGCCAAACACTCATTAAAGGTCTGCCAAAATAGAGTAAGATTTAAAAGAGCTAAAATAAGCACATATTGTCACTAAAATTCGTTATAAATGCCTATTAGTTTTTTTATTCAAAGCCTATGCGCAAAAAAAACTGGCTTTTTGCCTAAATGACAGCCCTGTTCATAACGTATGGGTATATTCGGTAGTGCTGCACGAGAGTCTCGGTCTCGAGTCTCGACTCGAGAAAAGTCTCGGGTTTTTTGGGTCTCGGTCTCGGTATCGAGTCTCGGGTACTTGGTCTCGATTTTCGAGACTTTTTTACACTGGTAAAGATGGAATTTTTGGTGAAAATTCAGTACAGAATTCTGAGCTTAAAAGATTTGAAAAACATAATGATAAATCAAATTTAGCAATCCTTAATTTAATAACTTTTGCACAGCTTAGAATTCAATTTCCATGTGGTTCAATGGTTAAATTCTGTGACGTGTCAATAGTTAGGTGTCTGGGGTTTTCGACACTGATTGATTTCGACACTGATGGAATTCGACACTGGTGGATTTCGACACTGAACAATTTCGCCTTTTTTCACCGTTTTCCTATGATTTCGACACTGATGAATTTCGACAAAGATTGATTTCGACACTGGACCAAAATTTTAAAAATGTTCAAAGTTTTTACGAATATGATAATGTTAATTAAGCAGAAAACATTCATAAATTGTAATAAAAAATTGTCGGGAGTGGGAATCCCGTAAATGGAGGGCGCATCTTTAATTAAATCCATTTTCTATTGAAATTTAGGACATACGAAATGCCAGAGCGTAACTTTCCTTGTTAAAATTTCAAAATTTTTAACAACCGGTCTTCAAAATCGTGATCCTCTCGTTTATATTCGTGCGTTTGACTCTCATCAGCATTTATGATTGATTTCTGCTTAATTATCATTATAATATTCGTAAAAACAATGAACATTTGTTAAATTTTGGTTCAGTGTCGAAATCAAAGTTTGTCGAATTTCATCAGTGTCGAAATCATAGGAAAACAGTGAAAAAAGACGAAATAGTTCAGTGTCGAAATCCACCAGTGTCGAAAACCATTAGTGTCGAATTCCAGTGTCGAAATCCTTCAGTGTCGAAATCAATCAGTGTCGAAATCATATGGCACCAATAGTTACCGGAGTTCTAATCCCCGAGTAAAAATCCATTTTATTCTTTAATTTTAAAATTACTCTTTTTCCTTATTCGTATTCGGAAAACAAAAATAATCTCTCATAAACCGAAATACAAGCTTTTTTTGCAAATTTTAGGCACATTTTCCTAATTGAATTCACTAAAACTTTAATTTTTTCCTCGGCGGCGCCGTCGGACCATTCCTCTTCCTAAAAAGCTTCAAACAAAATTACCACATTTTTAAAATTTGGTTGCAAATCTATTAACAAATTGAGTCAAAAAATTTAAAATTTTCTCGGCGGCGCCTATCGGCACCGCCGACCCCCCCCCCACGCCAAAGTGCGGCAGAATCCGCAAAAAAAAATTTTATTGCTGTTGGGTCAGAATAATAGAACCTTGATAGGGTAGAAGTAACCGCTCCACAACGCTTAGATTATTTATTCCTCCATTTACAGAAAAAATATCAAAAATTGTCCGGAGACCGGAGAAGAGAGTGAAAATTTGGGGAGACAAAAGATCCTAACAGAATGCCAATTGAGAGATAAGTCCACAGAGAAAATGTCCAATTAAATTATACATAGATTTTAGGTGTTTGGAACAGAGGATTAAACAAAATGAGATTATAGTGATTTGTTATATAAAATTAAGCAATTGGTGGCAATTGTCTGCTAATTCTGTCCTGTAATTGATGGCCAACAGCTCCCCCAACTGGCCGATGATTATTGTTTCGGGGCCCCTCCATTGGACCGACACGATTATTTTTAATGCGATTAATCGCAAAATCTTTGATCAGCTGTCGACGGAGTGTGCCGTTAGCCCACAACAGTAACCAGCTGGAAAGCATTACAGTACCTGAGGAAAGTAATGTAATTTTTGATTTTTTTCTTAGAAAAAAAATCTTTTAAAATTTCAGTCTTGAAATTAGTGGTTTAAGAAGAATTAATATTGAAAAACTAAAACTGTTTAGTGCCTAGCACCTGTGTCCATGACCAATGTGTTGTAGATGAACAAAATGTCCTTTGTTTTCGGATCATCAAGATTAGTAATAATGGGAATCATCTGTATTTAAAACTTTTATTGCAAGGAATTGCAATAAGATTAGGTATTAATATGTTTGTTTTAAACTTTAATTTGTCTGTTAATGTCATTCATTTACCAAAAACATGCTTGCGACGAGCATGTGACCCAAAAAAGTTGCAAATGCATAAAACAACAGTTTTCGTTCAATATTATGGAAGTTGTTCCCGTTTGCGCCAACTCTCTTCAATTGTTGTTTGCATGCCAAGAAAGTGGCAATGTTAATCAAAACGCATGAAATTGTAAAAATAACAGAAGATGCTGTATTTATGTAAACGGAATAGTTGAAGAAGTACGGTTCCTTAACGATTTCAACAGCTTGAAATTTTGAAAAATTATTCTGAATCTGATTGCTAGTAAACAGGGCTGGCACTTTTAGACACGAAAAATTGCAAAATAGGCGCCTAAATAGGTGAGAAAAAAAGCCAAAATAGGTACTGAAAGTAACGAGTGCTGGGAGCTTTTGAGGGAAAACTTGGGGGCGGGCCGGAATTGAACCGGCGTCTCTGGTTGACCGGACCAGTGTTCTAACCGACCGAACTACCGACCCTGCCCACGCCAGCTCCCTAGCTTTCTCGTTCGTATGAGATCATCCTCCTCCTAATTATCTCATTGTGTCCTCATTGTGAAGTCCCCTCTCTTCGCTATGTCAGTACCAAATAGGTAAAAAACCGTGAAATAGGTACAAAAATAGGTAATTAAAACTTTTTTACCGAAAATTTTTAACAACCAAACAAAAAAAGCGATTATTCCTGTTCATTGCAATTCCATTATAAATTTTTGGCATGTTTGACAACACTGTGCCAAGTTAACAGAAAAAATAGGCATTTGGCTAAAAGTGCCAACACTGCTACTAACAAATAAGCTATTTTAAAAACAATATAAATTTTTTTTACATCTTCAGCTTCATAAATGACGAAACTGCGATCTGTGGTTGAGTTTGGGTCTTTCAATAGAATAATTGCATTCATTTTGAACGCCGGCCAATACAACAATGTTGGCACACACAAAACAAAAATTGTTATAAACGGAAGAAATTTGTGCCACAACTTAAAAATAAGGGCACATTATATTTTTAATATAGTCATAACATTTTTTGGGATCCGGTTAACTGGGCACCAGTCATTTGTGCACTGAGTCATTTTGGCACGCATCTGATTCCTAATTGACCGGTGCCAAAATAACTGGAATTAAATGCATAAGGAAATAAAATTACCTTTTCATGTTTTATTGGCATTATGATTGCGGTCAATCGGTTCAGCAGTATAAATGCCGTGACCAAATTGTTCGCTTGTAATGTGTGTCCGGCAAAAAAATAAAACATTGCGAGCATCCAATTTGGGAACTTTGAATAAATCGGATAAAGCACGGCACCGATTATGGAAGGCAGCCGATAGCCATAAAAAGAGTCCAATACGTAAAGCAAATCCTGAAACATTTTTTTGGGAAAAAAAGCTGATCATTCTTAATGATGAGCTAATTCTAATTCTTGAAACAAATCGTAATTCTGACTCATGTCAATTTGGTTACCGGAATTGCCCGCATAACAAAAAGCGCGTAAAATGAGTTGTGAAATTTTTTGTGCCGAACGATGGTGACAATTTCGGCAATATAAAGTGCCGTTGACGGAATGGTTATACAAATGGCTAAGTAGATGATTGGAATTTGAACTGAGTAGAACCATTCGAAAAAGACCATTATGTTTCAAAAGAGACGAGTAGAAATTATTTAAATAATAAAACAACAATAATGTTTTTCTAAAATCTCTGTATTGCTTTTGCTTTTGAACATTTTTGTTTAACTATTACAATTTTGTTGCACACAATTTCCGTGCGACAAAAAAAGTTGGTTTTTTACGAATTTTGAAACATTTTAAATAAAATTTTCTGTGCATTCAGCCACGAACAGCCATTTTTGAAAAGTGCAGTTTGCTATTCTAAAACAACGAGAAACTAGTTGGAAATTTAGTGACTAGGCGAAATTTAAGAAACGACCTAGCACCTTGGCAGACGATGCCTAATTGACCTGTGCCATTATGAAGGAGTTAAATGCATAGCGCCAATATTTAAATTATTATAAAAAAATCTAATTTCGTATGTTTTATTGGCATTATGATTGTTGCGCTCAATCGACTCAGCGGTGTAAAAGGCGTGACTATCCAATTTGGAAACTTTGAATAGATGGGATAAAGCACGGCGGCGCGCGTACAATTCGGCAGAGGAAATAAATAATTAAAATCAAAAATGCAAATCACCAAATTTATTTTGATATTTTTAAAAAATATTCAACAGCAGCGTCTCTCTAACAAACAAACGACTATTTTCTTAAACACGCACCCACTAGCTTTAAGCAAACTATGAATGCATAAATTTGGTGCCGGTCCATTCCAACGACACAAATATTTGTACGGCACACCCACGAGCCTTTTTTTGTAAAATAAAAAAAATTGTAGCTATTGTTCTATGGCTAATTCTGTTCTGCAATTGATTGGCAACAGTTCCTTCAACTACCCGATGACACGAATATTTTTACGGCACGCCTACGAGACTTTTTATGCAAAATAAAAAAATTGTAGGCATTGTTTTACGGCTAATTCTGTTCTGCAATTGATGCCCACGAGATTTTTTAGCAAAGTAAACCATACACGAACAAAAGGTCCGAAGGAGAAAAGGTTGGAAAAGTTGTGCAGAAAATGCTGGCACTGGTGCTCACGGTGAATCATAAAGCGATCGTACGACAACAAATAGAGAGTGCGAGCAAAAAAAAAAGTCTCTTTTTCTCAATCTCTCCCATTTTGGCTTCCTATCGGCTCAAATAAAACAGAAATTGAGTTGGCTGCCCTCCGAAAATTGATTCGTTTAAAAAAGTTTAGGTAAATGTGAAAAAGCATCAAAAAATCTTGCTAAGCGCATTGAGTCAGAACTAAAATTAGAGAAAGTTGGATGCTTTTGAAAATCATATTCTTTTTTGCTCGCTTTTGTCGTTGACAATTTTTTGCTATTCTGTCAAAAATTTAGTTGCCTCCGCCAGATTTTCTGTGAAATTCTTTCTTTCTCTTCCGTGGCTTTGAGTGCGATTTTTTTAATTTTTAGTCGATATTTTTAATCAGAAATTTTGGCATGGCATTAAAATTGCTGTATTTGGTTATGCAATTTTTTTACAAAACATCGATAATTTCACATTTATTTTCTAAAAAATAAAATCCAAAAAATTTCTTCAACATCGTTCAAAAAACATAACCACCACAATAATTTTAAATGCCGAAGTCCACTATAACTCATTATTTTATTAAAGCAAAACTGCACTTTAGTACTAATCCATCTACAAGCGCTGTGCGTGACTGAATGCACCAAAAAAGGAAACCATAATATTTTGTTCAGTCTCATAATTTTCCAAATGTTTTGCAATTTTTCTAGTTGCTACACAAATAAGTGTGAAACAAAAAGTACAATTGTTAACAAAAAAAGTTTTGCCAAAAAGTGAATACATTTATCCGTTTGCTTGTGAGAAATTCATTACAAAAATTATCTAATTAAATTATTATTTCAAAATATTTCTGCTGGTCATAATTAAATTATAATGGACCTTGCCGAAGCATCTACTTAACCATTTGTATAAACATTCCGTCAATGGCATTTTATATTGTCGAAATTTTCACCATCGTTCGCCACCAAAAGTTTCTCGACTCATTCTACGGGCTACCGGCCCGAATCCCATCCGTCCGATAACTGCTATTTGAGAGCTAATTTGTAAGTAATCATTTAATTATTTTAAATTCTTAGTGGTTCTTTTTAATCAGCAATTTTTGAACAATGCGCAAGATTAGAAATAGACAATTTTTATTGTTCATTTAAAGACATTAGGAATTTTGTTAACTTTTCTTTTAGTATTTGCTTAATAAGAGTAGTGTCGTCTTGAAAAATTCCGCTTCATCATTATTCAAGATCCAACATCCTAAAATGCCACAGCGCAAAACACCAACCAACAAATCTCTGCGACGAACCTGCGATGACATCACCCAAAGATATGAAAATGGAGATCGTAAAAATATATTAAAATATGTAAGCTATTAATTAATATTTGTAATTTGGGGGGGGCGGGGGAACAGAGGTGATAATTATTTATAAACGGGTAATCCGCTTTTTTCGTTGTGCACTTTGTTTAATAAAATGGGAATTAATTGCCTAAGGGAGCGTGCTAGGCTGGCCGAGTGGTCTGAGGCGCTGCGCTCAGGTCGCAGTCCTCTTCGGAGGGCGCAGGTTCGAATCCTGCGGCTTGCATTATTTTTTTTAATTTTATGAAAATATTCCGTTTATTGTCAAATTAATTATATTTTTATTTAAAATTTTTTTCTTTATTAATAAAAAAGGTTACAAAAATCTTTTAAGTTTTATTTATGTCTCAACATAAAGTATTCTGAATAGCAAACAAGCCCCAATTATTAATTAGAAAAAGAATCAAGAAAAGATATTATAAACGGCAAAATACTTTAAAAAATGAAATTGCTAAATATGTAAAATACGTGTAATTGCGAACATCCTTTCAACCGTATTATAATTCCACCCGATGGCAATGAAGCATAACATAAATAAATTTAAATAATTTAATCATTCAAAATTTATAATAATAAAAAATTAAACTTTTCATATTTAATTTAAATATATTGTTTGCTGTGTGAGTAGCTTTTGAAGTTGGTTTAAAAATTATAGAACAAATAATTATTCAATAATTTTTATGTATTTAAACAATAAATTTTGGTAAAAGCTTAAAATTGGCTAAAAGCAAACAGTGCCCATATGATTATACTATTATTTATTATAAATCGCACTTAATTGTCGTGACTTGCATGAAAATGCTAAAAAATTAAACAAAACAAATAGTATAAATTAAATTTTATTACTGGACGGGTGATACCTAGAGACCGGACTGGATCTGGATCCAGACCTGGATTTTTCTGGATCCAGATCCAGAAATCCAGGTATTCTCCACGATCCTGGATTTTTCTGGATCTGGATTTTTAATCCAGAAAATCCAGATCCAGGTCATTTCCAAAATCCAGATCCAGATCCAGGGGCTCAGACCTGGATCCAGATCCAGATCCAGAATCCAGGTAATTGGACCTGGATTTTCCGTTATGTATTGGATTTAAGACAGTCGATTCCTCATCTGAGGTGGTGGCGTATTGTATTATAACTTTTCGTGAGTATCTATGTCGAGTAAGCAATTTCTAAAAACTTTTTAAGTGTATACAATTTTTTAAGAATATTTTTAGGCGGTATTTACAAACAACTTTTTGGAATTTTCATTTGTTTGGTTGGACGAAATCACTGTCTATAACTTTGTCAAATGTTGAGGGGGGACCTTTTTTGTTTTATAAGATTGGTAATTAATGGACTAAAAGATTCTTGTTAAATCTTCAAAAAAATTTCCCGGACTCCCATTCCTAAAAAACTTCAAAATACAGTTTTTTTAAAATTTTGGTTGAAAATCTGTTAACAAATTGAGTCAAAAATTCAAATTTTTTCCCGGCGGCGCCTAACGGCACCGCCGACCCCCGCCCCTCTAGTAAGCAAAATTCGCAAAAAAAGCATCTTTGAAAAATGCGAAAATTTTGTGCAATTTTCTTAACAAACATGTTAAAATTGCAAAATTTTTCCCGGCATCGCCGTCGGACCACCAACAACGAAATCCGGGCTAGATATGGAATCATAAAAATTTGACCATAAGTTTATGAAAATTTTCATCTTTCCTTAAAAAAATCAATTTTAAAAAAATTCAAATCTCTGCTTAAAGTAGGACAATCATTATAAACTAGGAGAAAACAACCGAGAAAAATTAGAGAAATATTATCGACAAAGAGTTATTTTAAAATTTTGAACAAACCTAAAGGTTTGGGTGATTTTACAAAAAATTTTTAAATAATCCAGATCCAGGTCTGGATCCAGGCCTCCACGAACCTGGATTTTTCTGGATCTGGATTTTTTCTGGATTTTTAATCCAGAAAATCCAGATCCAGGTCATTTCCAAAATCCAGATCCAGATCCAGGTCCAGGTTTTTTGAAAATTCCGGTCTCTAGTGATACCCAGCGCCGCAAATTTAAACATTATAATTAATTTAATTAAATTAACAAAATAGCAAAGAAACCCCATTAATTAATTAGAAAAAGGAACAGAATCATGAAAAGATATTATAAACGGCAAAATACTTAAAAAAATAAAATTGCAAAATACGTAAAATATAATAAATCATATTTATGAAATACTAAATAAATTAACTGTTATAGACGTAAATAAAAAAGTTTTACCTTGCACGAGCACCATTAATCGTTTCCAGTCGTAACATTGTCTTCACGTGCGGATAACTTGTATTAAACCTAAAAAAATCGGTTAATAAAAAAACATCCAAGTTCATTAAAAAGGTAACAAAAATAAATGCAAAGCGTAAATCAGCAACTAAATTATTTGGTAATTACTGATCGTCGTTGTTATTCAGCAACTGCGTTTTGACGTAATTAGCATTATTAAACAAGAAATAAATTTCAAGAATAAGAAGAAATGTTTGACAATCAGTAAATTATGTAAATTAAAGTATTCAACCAACAAAATTAAGTTAAAGATTATATATTTACCAATTTTCTTACGATTAAACTTTGATTAAGCAAATGAACGAGCTTGACTAAAAGTTTCGATGCATTAAAATATTGTTAACAACATTAAAATTCGGTTGTGAATAATTTATAAAATATAAATATCATGTGAAATTTTATCAAAATAAAAAAATCCCAATTTACATCGATTCGAATTTTTGACGAGGCCTGCAAGCTGTAGAAAAAAACCGTATGTGGTACATCATTCGTGAACTCGTATATTAGAAAATGACAAGAAAATACATCCTCAAGAATAAATGCTTTTAAATATTTAAAAATGATTGCAATGCGGGACTTTGCAGAACAGGATCATCATCATTACAGCAATAATTTAGAGTACGCATTTGTATACGTAAAAAAATCGATCAGATTTATCAATTTGAAATTTTTATCCAAATAAAAAATCCAATGCATTCATTCGCCAAACATATATATATATATATATAAGAATATAACAAGAAAAGCCTCAAAAATAAAAAATAAACTGTGTTTGTAAGCCGAATAGATAATAGCCAGCTAAAGTGATGATAAAAAAGAAAAGCAAAACATTTAACTATAAAAGTTTTAATAAATAAAATAAAATTTTTTAAGCAAAAAGTTACATTCAAATCGTATTGATCAAGTGCATAAGTGCAATTTCATGGCGAACAAAATCACAAATTAAAACAAAGCTTTGCAGGCTCGTAACTAAAATAAAACGGAGAATAGTGTCGAAAAGTGTGAAATAAGCTAAAATTGTAAAAAATGAATTAGAATTATAAAATATCGAATTAAAATATATTTTTATCCTGATCATAATAAAAAAAAAGTAAAAGCCTACTATTATAACAAATATATTTGATGTTAACATAAAAATTTGTAAAAATCTTGAGCTATCCATGTCATTGAGATTCGCACCTAGGCAGAAGTGAGCCAACGCTAAACGGTATTGGTCATAGGCACATGTTCTGCACTTTTTCTTACTTTTACACAGCTCTTACACATCATTGTAGATAAAGAGCGTTACATACCATACACAGGATAGAAGTATTGTATTGGCTAAGCAATATGGGGCAAAAGTATTACTCAACTCTGGTACACCCTCCATTGCAAAGCATGATTTTCTCAAACAAATCTGTCTTTAAGTTACTAGGGTGGCAATGATCATGATGAGGACAATGATGCGCATGAATGGGGCCATCTCCATTAAATGGGAAAGCTTGCCGAAATAGCCAGTGAATTGCTAACAAATAACGAAACCAATTTAAAAGTTGAAATTAAATATGATTTATTGGTTTTCATACGGAAATAATTTCAAAATTTATTTATGATTTAAAAAAAACAAAAAGACAGAAACACGTCACGGAATAAAAAACAACGGACCACTCAATTTGTATTCAATTTTATAATTGTGCTAGTTTTAGCTTTTTTGTTTCTTGGTCGAGACCAGAGACCCAGACTCTCGAGCACAACTAATATCTATCATTTTATTTTCACCAATATTTTTATAAAATAACTTTTTTTAATAACTTTTTATTAAAACTAAATCAAGGATGGTGAGGTTTCATTCGCTGTTTTACTCTAATTGTATTTATTAATTTTACGATAAACTTAATTTGCCTTTTAAAAATAAACCTCAAAACAGCAGGCGAATTTTATACGCAGCAAATTAATGCCTCAACATTCCGCAGTCAAAGGTCTTAGAACCTCCCTAAATTTAAAAAAACAATTGCCCATCCATCGATTTTTTCTGTGAGGCAGCAAAACCGAACACGAAGTGGTGCCCGAACGCTGTATACCACCTGAGCATTTTTTCTGTGGCTTTGCCCCCAAATCAAGTTAATAAATTGACATTTATTTTTTCAAGGTTTTTGAAGAAAAAAAAGGAATGTTCACATATTAAGGGCAATAAAAATATTACATATTAAATGCCAAAAAAAAACGAGATTAAATTTCATAAACTGTTGTATTATCGCAAAACAGATGCATAAATGGTAGAAGAAACGTTTTTCTTCTACAAGTTAAAATAAAATTACTCCTAAATTAAATAGTTTAAAGAATGTTGTGAAATAAATGTTATGAAAAAACTTAAATAAAGACCCAAATATAGGATGTAGTTCTGTATAATCAACTAATAATATTTTAAATCTTATCCATTTTTCCTAAGAATAAAAGTGTAAAAGGCAAATAAATAAGGAAGAGTATTTTATGATAAAGGTTATTAAAGATTAAAAAAAAATTAAAATTGTTTAAAATAAAGGGTAGATGACAAAATAAACTTAAATTAATTGAATTAATAAAAATAGCACAAGATGGAACATGAACCGAAATCGTTCGCGACCAACAATAAGAAGCGTTGGTTTCACCGTCATCGAGGCTTCCAACTTTCTAGTAAAGAAAAAATCATTAAAATTACCAACAAAAGTGGCTTTGCTTGGATAAGCCTGAAAGGTAGAGATATGAAACAGTTTAATTGAAATCTAAATGGTTCATAAAAGCCCAAAGTTATTAAATACTTGTAATTAAATTTATTTATTCGAATGCTTGAAGATTTAGAAAAAAATGGAATAAGTACTGATTCCTTCATTATTCTTCTAATGGGTAGAAGAAAAAGTATAAATAATGTTTAAACAATATACAGAAACATTAATTTATTTATTCTTTAATTGTGCCAAGTTAAATGCTTAAGCAAAAATAAAATTGTTTACACGGAAGACAATTATCAGAAAAATGAAAATATACTCGGCAAACAACGTTATCAAAACAAATTTTGGCAAACGCATTTTTGGCAACCAAAACCATTGGTTACTAATCAAAAATAACGACATAACAAAAAAAAAACCAAGCAATAAAAAATTCAAACAAGCCGATTTAAAACGTTTTAATAGCCAAAGCAAATGGCCAATTCTCTGGGCTTTCCCGCGTCGGATATATTTGATGACAGCTGTTTTGACTGCGCAAATCAACAACATGCCCCGTTTGGAAAGGAGGCAGTGCCATTTTCCACCTATCTTTTTCGGACTACCATAACAATAATAATTAATATTTGTAAGGCTTGATCGAATAAATAATCAATACATAGCTTTTTTTAAATAGCAAAGATTGAATAAAAGCAGTAGTAATAAACTCCTGAAAAATGTATTCATAATTTACCAATAAACATCAATATATTACTAATAATGAAACATTAAAGCCTTTTACATCTGCCATGTTGTGGGAGCTTTTTAATGGTGTCGTAAAGCATTTTCATCGGAAGCGTGCGAAGGCGCGGTATAGGTCTATTAGTTTTTACCTACGCGCGAGGCCGCACGCCAGCACCAACAGTGGTTGCGGATTAGGCATCTCCATTAGAAGGAGGTGCTTCCATTCGTCGTGTCGAGGTGTTATTTTTCTTAAAATTAACAAGTAAAATAATACAAATAATATCTTGGTTTTAAATTTAATACTAAATATATCTTGATTTTAAATTTAAATACTAAATATTAAAAACGTAAAAATAAATAAATATAAATTTTAATAACAATCTAGCGCGTTTACAGTACCTAAACACGCAAAATTCGCGCGTTTACAGTAATAGTTGGTAAATTTTTTTAAAAAAAACACCACCCTTCGCCAGTTGGCGACAATTATAAAAGTACTTTTTATTAATTAAATAATTTCGTCAATAATACGATTTGCCTAATGCGACCAAAGTATCAAATAATTATAATAAATAAAATCGGCATCCGACGACTATTCGCCAAAGATGACCATTTTTTAAAATAATTATAATTAATATTTGCGCAAAATAATAATGGACCTGTATTAATGTAAAAATTTTAAGGATGTAAACAAAATGGTTAAAATGAACTAAACAAATCACGAAATTATAAAAATACAAATGTTTATGCATTCACCTTTCCAAATTTTCTTTGTTTATACATAAAAATATGAAAAAGACCAGTGAAGCATTGGTCACCAATCTAACAAATAATAATTAGTAAATAAACCAAATACAACATCAAAATTGGAAGAAGGAAAGGTAGGAGTTATAGAGAAATTATATAATTATTTATCATGAAATCAATAATAAATATATAATTTTGATCTTATTTTGCATATGCCATTTTGTCATCGCGACAACATAAGTCACAGTGTAGTGGCTTCTGTTATATAATATTATAAAAGCTCAATATTCAGAAAGCCAAACAACAGGTTATTAAAGATAACCTTAAGAACATTTAACGGTTTATTTTAAAATTGAAAGGCTAAACTGTACTCAAAATATCAACAAAAAGTATAATTATAAAAGGTTGTCTTCGCAAATAATTTAAGGATTATATTTAATAGAAGGTTTATCTTGATGACCTTCTTCCATGTCCTTATTCAATACTGTACTATGTGTTTAAATTCAAACATTAAAAAGTTCTGAATGTGCTTTTTATTTTTATTACAAAAAAACAATTTTTTTAAAAAGAAAACTTTAAGAAGATTTAAAACAAACGAGAATTTTTATTAATAAAAATACCAACTCGCTATACAAAATTTAACAAAATAAAAAAATAAATTTTAAAACAAAAAATAAATAAATAATGATTGAGACTAAATAATAAACCAAAGTTAATTTAATTTTGTTGGTGAGAGCCGGTCCGGCATACAGAGTTGTATTGTGTCAATTTAAATTAAAAAAAAATAACTCAATTAATTAATTTTTCTTGTAAATACTCAATTTTTTGAAATGATTTAATTGTAAAAAGTAATCAATTAATTTCGTAGAAATAAAAATTATTTGTTTTTTGCCAAAAATTGAAAAATTACAATTTTGAAACCGAACGACACTTTTATATACATATTTCTAAAAGAAATTGTTAAAATTTATGATTCATTTTACCAAAATATAATTTAAATCATTATTACAAATAACTTCTTTAATTGCACAAATTATTTCGTATTTTTTTGCAAAAAACCCCACGCATACGAGTGGGAAAACTTTGAAAAACACCTCACAATTTGCGAATTTGATGGCCAATACCAGCTGTCGGGTATTTTAATGGCAGCACTGATATTAAAGAAACTAAGCATACCAAAAGAACGCCATGGATCAAGTCATAGTGGGACCTTTTTGTTTTGAAAAATTAAAAAATCCCGCAATCCCGCGCAGGATCCCGCAAATTTAAAATGCGGGATTTCGGGATCTGCGGGATTAATTCCGCAACCCGATCCAGCACGAGATTTTGAAAACTAGTCCCGCAGCGGGATCCGCAATTTCGATATTGCCGCACTCTACTAAGGATCTAGTGAGTGGTGTTAGTTATTGTTTTAAAAAAATAGATTATGACTTTAAAAAATATAAACCCATTTAAAAGAATTTAATATTTTATTTTAATTGTCCAAAAGCTTGGAACAATTGTTATGACATACCGCATAACTCAAGTATAAAAAATAACTAAAAAGTTGGACGGTTGATCTATTTCCAGATCAAACTATAAATATTCATAAATAAATATTATAAATGTCCAAAAGAGACCCGCGAAATAAATTAGTAAGAATTATATTCAACTAAAATAAGCACAATATAAATAAATATAATGAATGTATAAAATCCAAAAGATGAAATATAAAAAGATAAAATTAAAATAATAACTAAAATAGTGTAAATGCGAAAAATCAAAACCGATTAAAAATTATTTTATTACACGAATTAGAACTTCAATTGAATATTAAAAAGCTTATTATGTATCCATCATAAAATCTTTCAACTAAACTCAAGTGATTGTTTCCAAAATCTTAAATTTCTAAAATAGTATTTGAAATATGAGCCATTCTACTAATTCTGGCCAGGTTCTCTAACAATTATTATTATTAATTTTTATTTAGCAGAATCTGAAAACATTATTTCAATTGAAAAAAATAAAACCCATAAAAAAATTAATACTTAAAAAATCAAAATTATAACTTCCCAATTAAATAAAATGAAATTGAAAAATTAAATATTTTTTGAAAAATTATGAAAAACAAAACAAATTTATTTATTAAAAAAAAAGTTAACGAATTTAGGGTCTTAAATTTTGAAAATTTCAAATTTAAGTAAGTCATAAGTTTGGTAAAGTATTTATTAAGACACAACATTGTTTTAAAAAAAAGTAGAAACGCTTAATCAAACAAATCATGTTCTCAAATATAATATTAAAAATCTATTTGCTTATAAATTAAAAAAGAAAACAAATAAGTATTAAAGTTTATATTCGCGGATTCTTTTTTAGGTACTCTTTAAAAGGATGGCTATGGATTTTTATCTTAGTGATGGCGGCCATCTCTAAGAATAATTTAAAGAATATAATTATTTTAAAAATATGTAATGTTTCACTGTTCAAAAACCCAAAAAAATTATTATTTTTTTTAAAAATAACATATATATTAAAAACTGTTTTATTAATTTTTTGCGTTGTGCGTTGTAAAGTACACCATCATTATTTCATAGAACAAGCTTTTGTTGCACCTATTTTAAGTAAATATTTACCTTTGGATTTTACGAGATTATTATCAATCGTTAGTCAAGAACTTTATCATTCATTTATGAATTTATTAAAATTAATGTTCGCTAGTGCTTTATCATTAGTAGATATCTACTACTTCAATAAAAGCATAGTAAATTACAGAAAAAATATTTTCTGGATACAATTATATTTTTTTAGCATGCTGTTTTTGTCATTTTATGAGAGTAATTTTTGGTTTTTTTAAATAAGTATTTTTTAGATATTAAAGCTCCTCGTTAACTTATTATTATATGTTTACGTTTTTATGTTGTTGAATAATATTTGTAGATTATAACATTTCGTGATAATTAACATAATATTGCGTTGTAGACTTTATTCATCATTATAAAATAATAAAAATATTGTTTCTTTTCTCGATTAAAATGATGCCCAGAATACAATTCAACCACCCTCATATTGAATTGGGCTGCTGCACAATTCTATTGACGAGGGGTAGAATAGCGTAAATTATTCCAATAGATACTTATTTATGACTTAAAGCCTGTCACCTTAACCTTTGTCTTTTGTGAGTGGGCCTTTGCTTAGGTATTTTTATTGCAATTATTATTTTGTTGTAATTTATTTACATACTCAGATAGTTATTTTGTTTCTTTATTATTTCCTGTTTTAATATACTTTTGGTTTAATTCTTTGAATTAATCTTTCTAGTCTTCTTAGATTATGACATTAAGCATCTGGATTTCTAACATTTATATGAGGTACATGAGCACAGCATGTATTTACAAGAATTAAGATCCATTGGCGTGATTTTGGACAGAAATTCTTTTAACCGCTTTTTGCAAAAAATATTGTAAAATAAATAACTTTATTCATTTTTTCACATTTTTTATACCTATCGTATACATTTTTTTGCAGAATTTGATAGTGTGCGTTCAATACATTCTTATTTATTTTTTATATCCTTGAAAAGGCTCTGTCCCAAGTGAAATAGGCATAAGTGAAGTCGAGTTTACTCAAATATTTGTTTTTGTATTTTGCATGAAATGGTTATCGTTTATTAAATTTGTTAGATTTTTTGCATGATTATATTTATATTGATTTTCAGATAAATTTCCGAATTTTTAGACATTTTTTTAAAAAGGTTTAAATGTGCGGTTTAAAAATATTGTTGATTGTAAATGTGGAAAATCGATATTTAGATATAAAAATTTAATCATTGTTAATTAATATAGATTTGTAAACGCTTATTTGTGTAAATAAATGATTTACAAATTAAGCTAATTTGAGAGCATTGCAGTTTTTCTAAAGCAGCAGTTATCTTTAAAAATTATATAAAAAGGCGGAAATCGAGATACCCAGAAAACGAGTAGCTGCCACATATTTGGCAATATTGCGATTACAAATGAAAATAAACTGAACGGGAAACACTGATTTAAAACTCACTTGATGGTGTTTGTTGTGTTGACATTGCAGATTAAACAAATAATTTTAAATTAAATGCATTATCGATAAAACAAGAATGCTTAAATGAGTAATGAAAAATACTTAACTAATCAAAAAACCAAATTATCAAAAGATTTTTACTATAATTAAATACAAAAAATTGCAATCATACGAAGGAAGTTGGCAGAAACAATGGTGTGTAATATTTGACATAATTTTTTCTTGTTTTTAAAATAAACACTTTAAAATATATGTTTGATCGTCCACTGCTGAATAACACCAAAAACTAATTTAAGAATCCAAAATCTAAAAGCTTTTCATAAAAAATATCTAAAAGAAATCTTATCGCAAAGACCGCGACAAGGATAAAATTATTAAATAAATTAAAAATAGGCAAAACTTTGGATTTCGAAGCACTTCGTCTGTTGAGCACTGATAAATGTGAGAAGCGTGCCTCAACTGCATATTCTTTTGTTCATTTTTTGAAGAGTAACGATTAAAGAGGGTTGGAACAGCAAATTGTTAGACAGCTAAATGTTAGAGCAAACGAATCACTTATACAATAAACAGATCGTTCTAAAATTAGGTTTATTTGATAAATAATAGTTTCAAATAATTTTTTTTACTTAAAAGATAAAAAGCCAAAAAATGCACAAACTCTTTCTGTGTCTTTATAAAATAGGTGAATGTATAAAAACCAAATAAATGCACAAAATATTAAAAAAAAATGTTCAAATATATAAAAAATATTTTTAAAAAATCAAAAAAAAAAATAGTTTTATCATATTCGAAAAATGACAGCCAGACCCCATCAATAAAAAACAGAAACCTATTAAATGTATTTACTTTAAAGCACTTCTATAATTTTATACCAGGCAGAATAAAACATTTTACTATATAGTTTTGCCTATTTTGACCGAAATCAAATGGGTAATTCGGAAAATATTTCGTCTTTTTCCTAATGGTCTGTTTAAATGACTTATTCACTATGAAAAGCTAATTTGATAAACACAGTGATTTAATTAATTTAAATTGAATTACTCAAATCCACCCATGGAATTAAAAATAAATAAAAATAAAATTTGAGAAAAATGTTATGATTAAAGGAATTTTACAAACTTACATAAAACATCTTCAAATAAATAAAGTCAACAGCTGAATTTATTATAAAGTACGTCTGCAGGTAACATATTGGGAGAACAACATATGTGACGATTTGCGTAAATAATAAAGTATAATATCGGATTCAACGCACAAAATAACATAATAATTTGGTCGTAATGTTGCAAAATTCTGGCATGATAAAAAAATAAATTTTGTTATATTAATTTCAACAGGAATTTTGAACTGTGACATAATGAATCTTAAAAATGGATTGAATAATGCCATTCGGCGATCCATAAAGGAAAATTTATGGCTTGACCGGTAAAAATTTTTTATATGCGTTTTAAAATTTTATTTAAGTGCGATCGTTTGGCGACGAAGAAAAGGATGATTGAAATGAAGAAAAAAACAATAATAATAATAATAATTAAAACAAAAATAATATGAAGGACGAAAGTTTCCTTAGGCATTTGCCACTTCATTACAACAAGTGAACAGATACCATGCCGAATTAACGGAGAAAGCAACGAAACAAGTATTATTTAAAAAAATGATTATCTAATAATTCGCCAATATAATTTAATTTAAAACAAATTTTTTTGTTATTATTTAACTTTTCCAATTTAAAAAGCAAACGATATTATTAAAACAATTTCTAAAATAGGTATTTCATTTCTTATTGTAATTAAGTCAAGCTAACACGAATGATCACTGAATAATTATTTTACAATTCTTTACATTATAAAACAAATAAATTTATATTTCAATTAATAAAGAACAGTAGCAGGAGTATCAGGCCCAATTTTTGGGTGTAAAATTTACACCAGGAAGCGGGGACAAGTGAGTCCCCAGCCCCCACCCTTTTTCCCTTCCCTTCACATTCGCACAGGGGAGGTCGGCCGCACACACGTGCGCGGGGGTCGGTCGCACACACGTGCGCGGGGGGAAGGTACAACCACGCGTGAGGGATTTGCGCGCCGGAAAGGAAGAAGAGGGGGCGCGCATTTGATTTCATGTAAAAAATATTAAATGAAAATATGCGGCAGATTTTTGAAATTATTATTGTAAGACAAAATACGAAACTGTTTTTTAAAACGACCTATTTTACAAGCAATATCGTTTTTTAATAACCACGTAAAATAATCATTATAAACATTAAACCAATAGAAGATTTAAAAATTTTACAAAAATATCATATATATTATGGAGAAGGCCGTTAATAACATTGCGCCATATAAAAAAATGTTTATTTAGCCAAAATCATTCGAGACGTTTTTAAAGCGACAAATTTGTTGGAAAAAAACACCAGTGTAATTTCCAAAGCAACAATAACATTTATCAACAAATATAAAAAAAACACAAAACAAATTATCCACAAAACCCCCCCCCCCCCCCGATAAATTACGTAAATGAGGGTCGAAACGAATCTCGACACGATCTCCCGGTGACAGAAGGCTTACCGCTGGGAACATTCGCGCATCAACAGGCGCCACAAGCTGTTCTCCTTTAAAAGTTTATCAAAAAAAAATATTATCGCGAAAAAAACCCAGTCTTTCGCGGTTCAGAAAGAAGTTCACAAGCCCACTCTTTTTGTCCCAAGAACAGGCGATCGTGTCCCCCGCCGAAAACGGCGGAATCTTCTGTACCAACTCTCCCTCGCGGAGAAGCTCGCCACTTCCTTCAACCCCATACGAGGACGTCGTCCACCCTACCACACCGGAATTTTCATTCCTTGGAACGAAACCAACGCAAATGCTGCTTAAAATTAAAATTTTGAGACAAAAAAATTTTATTTTTTATACCCGTTATTACGCAGCAGACTGGTTTCAAAATATGACTCTTCTTTGTGGCGGACAAACGTTTTCGGTTCTGAACAAAAAAAACATTAAAAACTATATCCTACAAACATTAAATAACACACCATAATAAAAACCCTCGTGTTCGACAATAAACGTTTCAGCCCGTTTCACAAATAAATCGTCGGCCATTTAGACACACCAGAAAAAATGGGCAATAAGGGCTGATTTTAGCCACGTATACACCTCCATTATATTGCAAAAATGTATTGTAACGTTAGAAGTTTTTTTACAAATAAAAAAAAGCAAAGCAAGATGCAATAAAATAATAAATAAACACCATTATATAATTTAAGAGAATTTGGCATTAAAACAAAACAGCTCAATGGTTTTTATGGAATCGTGCGAAACGATGTTGAAAGCCCAACAACAATTAAGCAATATATAGCCGACGGAAACTGGCCAGAAGCATCTGTTGAAAGTTATGAAAAGTTGTCTTTATTTTAATAAAAATCCAACCATAAAATTAAGAGAATTTTGGCGCATGATTGAGAAAAAAGACGAAATATTTTCTTACGCTCAAGAGCTAAAACCTAAAGATGAAGATAAAGAATGGAAAACGCCTCTAGGGTGTATACTAGAACACCAAATAATGGAACAGCCGGACGGATTTGGTTGCCCTGTTGAAGGGATAACAAATTTCTATGTCTATCTGAGGCGGCGTATGGCATTTTTTCCACCGCACACAGAAAACGCAGAATTATTTTCAATAAATATTCTCCTACCTAAAAAAGGACCGGGAAAGACAATATGGTTTTTAAATAACTAGAAATTTATTTTGTAACTCAATTTAGGTACAGTATTCCCGCCGCAGATTTTCAAAAATTTAAAAATCTTGCCGCATTAGTATTTATTGAAGAATTTTCAAGTAATGACGAATATCTTCGCAAAAAATTTCTACTGATACATCCGAAAATTTTGAAAGAAAATAACATACTCTATGTTATAACGGTAATTTCGCATAAAAAAAAAGAAAAAGTTAAGCCATTTTTTGTAGGCCCAGGAGCAAGGGGAAGGAATACTAACACTTCCCGGTTCGATCCATTTTGGATTTAGCACGGTATACGGTTGGGAAATAATAATTATTTTTCACGATTAGGGCGTAAATTGTGCCATAGCATGGAATCTCGGTCCAAAATCCTGGGTTGCTTATGGTCTTGACACACGCGACGACTATGAAGCATTTCGATATGCATCATTTGACACGTTCGAATTGGCAAAACTTCAAGCTGCTAAACAATATGGAGGCGGAGGAAGTGACGAGTTACAAAGATCTGAAAAAGCCTGGACAGAAGTACATAAAGAATATGTTTTTTACAAAGACGGCTTTGATCCAATATACCCAAAGCATCAACCCAGATTAGAAGAAATTGGGAAAATAAACCCTAAAAAATATATACAGATCGAAGGGGCTTGGTTCAGAAGTGCGGAAGCAACAGCAAATTCAATTCGATACCGCTGTTGTACCTGTCGAGTTTCAACCTATTTAAACTATAGAACATTACATTATTCAGACCCTAAACCCCATCATGGTGACCAGCCACATAACTATATACCAGATTCGAGAATTATTAACCTTCCATTCGATGTGACTTTTTAAAAAAATGTTGTTTTTCCTCACTGTTGATAAAGAACACTATAGAAAATTTTCTTTTATTTTCATTTATTTAATATAAAAATTTTATTTAAAAGAAATATCGATTTAAATAATTTTCATTAAATATAAATTCAACATTGTCGGTTAATCGGTTTTTACCATCCGCCAGCCACCGGGCGAAGCCCGACGGCTGGGGGCAGAGGGATTTGCCCTCACCCAATTCTCCAGCCATCGGGCGAAGGCCCGGCGCGAGGGGGCAAAAGGGGAGTCTTCCCCCGTACCATCCTCCAGCCATCGGGCGAAGGCCCGGCGACAGGGGGCAGAGGGGTCTGCCCCTTCCCAGCTTCTAGCCACCGGGCGAAGGCCCGGCGACAGGGGTTTCCCATCTTCCAGCCACCGGGCCTTCGCCCGGTGGCTGGATTTTTGAAAATATTGATATTAGTTGAGCTTCCGTCTGTATTGGCACAAAACCCTTATCGCGCCAATGCTTCTTTTTATATGAAAACCACAATGTAATCCTCAAAGCCCTCACATTTCCGGCACGCAATTTCGGGTGAAATTTCCCCGGTTATTCTGATAATAATTCCCCTATTTTGATGCGTTTTCTCGATAATGACGAAGTATATGATAGATGAACACGGATTGAAGAAGAAAAGCTATTAGTTGGTGATGAATGCGAGACATACATTTTTGTTGTCTGTTCGAGATTAACGCCCAGATAAAAGTAACGCGGATTGAATATACTAAAAACACCGAATCAAAAGTAATAATGCCGAAAGCTCCTAAAAAAAATACACCGAAAAATAATTTGTTTAAAAATATTCGAAAAATCAGCGTTTCTTGTACACCGGTGCCAAAAAAAAGGATACATCTCCGCCTTACAAGGCTGTTAAACACAAATGTTTCTTTAAAATTGAATGATTTCTGGCGAAAATGTCATCAAATTCTTCTGATGATAAACCATTGGTTCTTTAGAGGTAAAAGGAAAAAATAAATCATGCGGATTAAAAATTTAAGGAAAATTGCCGACAAATAAAATTAAATTCTGTTGGTGCGAGGATGACACTGTTTGGGCCCAGTGTACACCATATGAAATAGAATTACATCGAGGACATTTTTCACACCCATATTCGATGAAACGTCTTATACAAAGTGTCGCCCATGAAGCTTCACATCTTGCCGTGTTCCACATTGATAGGTTAAAATGGCCAAGAAGAACCGATCACGGACCGAATTTCTTAGCCTATACGAAAAAAATTCTTAGAGAGACAGCAGGTACTATAGACCCAAACGAGGATACAATATTGTAACACATTTATATGTCCACGACTTCTTAAATAATACGAGAATAAATAAAGATTTCTACTTTTAGATAATAATATCTGTTAAAAATATTAAAAAAATTTTTGTTTGCTCTCTTTATCGGTCTAAAAATTCCACAATATTTTACACTATTTTGAAACAGCTGCTCCATTTTGCATCTGTCAATCACCCGTCCACCTTCCCCGTTTGGAGGCCATTTATTTCGGATCGCTGGCATCAATCATCGGTAACTTTCGCTTTTTAAATTTCATTTTCCGCGCATGACAGGTGGGCAATTCCGCACATCAACCACTATTATTCAAAGTTTCGGTCCTTATTCTGCAGAGTGCCAGTCACTAAACGGCAATTTCGCAATAGCCAGTCCATTCGTTCCTTCGCACGATCATGCCCCTCTCCTCCGTGCTAGTTTGAGCCACTTTTCGGCACATCAATCATCTTCGTTCAAAGTTTTGGTCTTTTCTTGTGCCAGTCACCAAACGGCACTTTCGCAATAGGCGTGGTCCGCCTACTTCGTCATTCCGGTCATTTTCCATTAATAATTCCCCACTCCGCTCTCCCTCCGCAAATTAAAATTTCATTTAGTTTATTCTGTAATGCCGAAGAAAAACTTTCTCGACACCCCTCCAAATATTAGGAAAGCCCGTAATATAAAAAATTATTTTAAACAAACTCCGGCCCTGGACGACATCAAATATTATGAGGAGATTTCGCACAACGTTAAAGAATATGATAACTTCGGCATTAAAAAACACGTCACTCGTTTTTATTTCAAGAAACCTCCAGATGTCACCGCAGTTGAAGCCTTCAAGCAAACCATTCAAAAACTAATAGATGAGGGGTGTAAAACGGAAGACAAAATTGAAAAAATTTCTCTAAACCTGTACATTAAGGAGATTACGGACCCGATCATCATCCCCCCTAGACCAAAACACCAAAACACGCCGGAACTAGTCCTGAATGAGCTAATGAAGTTGGACCGATCGTACAAAGAAATAAATTTGTTCGAACAGGAGGTCTCCTTCATTGTTACCACCTATTGTTCCTCTGCAACTGGTGAAAAATAAAAATAAAACCCAAAACATAAAAAACTTATTATCTTTAGGTCTATCTGTCTCCGCCCAATGAACTTTTTTCTTTCGAATAAATATTGATTTATTATGTTCTCTTATTTTATTTTGTTTCCTTTGCAGCGATATATCGTTCTTGCCCATTAAAGTTTTTTTCT
The DNA here is from genome assembly GCA_018350325.1 of Globodera rostochiensis. Lineage (NCBI taxonomy): Eukaryota > Metazoa > Nematoda > Chromadorea > Rhabditida > Heteroderidae > Globodera > Globodera rostochiensis. The sequence continues at coordinate 1,585,527 of JAEVLN010000018.1, forward strand.
AACCATATTTTCAGCTAAAATGGCCTCATCAAACCTTTTTCTTAAAGCTATCAATGACATTTGCAAGGAAGACGGAGTAAGAGAATTGGGGACGATTTTAGCACCAAAGGGAAAGCTTAGTTTGTTCTACGCTTTGGAGCTTGCCCGAAATTACCAAATGATTGGCAATGAGAATACCAACGACAAGTTTCGGTATTTGATGAAACAAGAGAAAAAACAACAGGAAACGGTCTCAGAATTGATGCGAAAACTGGAGCTCGATGGAAATGAAAAAAAATATGGAATTGAGAAACTCGAGTCGGTACAAGCTTTTTGGGATACTGCTTTCCCGGGCATGTTCAGGATTGTCGCGTTTGATGTGGTAGGGTGCAAAATTTTTACAAAGCTTTTTTTACGTACCTCCATTCAGAGAGCCGGTCTTAAACCAATTTTCAAAGGGAAAGGAGTGCGAAAGTATGAAGTCTGTGTGATTGCGAACAAAGGGCATTGGGATGGGATAAAAAGCGCGAAGCGGTTTTTTAATGTTCGGAATTATTGTGTGAGCTGCGAGGTGTCCTATGATCGGCCAGAACGACATAGCATTGAGTGTAGGGAGAGATGCAAATACTGTTGTAGGGTGGGTATAGGTTTCCCGTGTGTGAAAGAATCGGGTGTGGAGTTAAAATGCGGAGATTGTAACAGAGATTTTTACAATTCGGAATGTTTTGAAGCACATAAAAAACAGGCGTGCAAAGAGTACAAAAAATGTAAAAAATGTGGAGAAGTTTCCCAAACGCGCTCTAAACACGTTTGCGGTAGGAATCAGTTGAACTATTTTAAATATTTTTTAAATTTAGGAGGGAAGTTCTGCAAATTGTGTAAAATTTATCACCAGGGAAGACAATGCCACATTCAGAAAATTCGACAGAAGCAGATTTTGCCGAGATATCGGATAGTCGCGTATGATATGGAAACAACTGCAAATGAGGCGGGGGAGCATATTCCAAATTTGATCAGTGCCATTGTGACTTGCAGCGAATGTGAAGGGCAAAAGAAGAATACTTGTGGTCTTTGTGTAACGGGGCCGAGAATGCACACTTGGTCTGCCGCGGAAGGGACAGATCCTTTGAATGATTTTATTGATTGGATTTTGGGGTTCAGAAAAGAGGAAACGATTGCTTTCGCACACTACGCCGGTAAAATAAATCTTGAATTTTTCCCGAGAATTATTTAATTTCAAGGTCGTTACGATTCGCACTTTGTTTTAACCGGTCTGGTAGAAAAAGGATATTCCTCGCAAGTGTCGATGAACGACTTGAAAATTTATCAGATTCGATTGGTCAAGTTATATTTTCGCGATTTTTGGATGTTAAGTCAGAACAAGCTTGCCGATTTGCCCAAGACTTTGGACCTTAGGATACCTGCAAAACTTTATTTTCCCCATAAATACAACAAGAATGCAAACTTCGGGATCAGACTCCCCCACCTCCCCCCTATTGAAGAATATTGTCCCGGAACTATGTCAGAAGCCGGATATGAAAAATTCGTTGTCTGGTACGAGGAAAACAAAAATTCGGAATTCGAACTCGGTAAATGCACAAATAAAATCAAAATCATTTTTTTTTTAGGCGAACAACTTAAAATTTACTGCGAAAACGATGTAAAAATACTTATGGCGGCGATTCTAAAGTTTAGAAGATTGTTTTTGGATATTACAAAGGACACTGAGACGCCAAATGGTTTTGACATATTGAAGAGCAACATTACGATCGCGAGTACGGCAATGGGCATATTTCGTGCAAAATTTTTGAAGGAAAGGCACATCCCGATAGTCTCAGAGGGTGGTTATGAGAAGGCGGATAATCAGAGTGTGATAGCGGAAAGTATTTTGAATGGTTAGCGCATAGGGATGGAGTGAAAGTCCGGCATGCGTGTAACGGAGGAGAGGTTCAATTTGGGGGGTACAAAGTGGACTGTGTGATTGGGGAGCAGAAAAAGATCGTCGAATTCCAAGGCTGTGCATTTCATGGGTGCCCGCGTTGTTACAGGCCTTGGACTAAAAGCCCCGATGGGAAATCGATGGAAGAAAAACTGCTTAGAACGGAGATGAAAATGGACAATCTGAGGGAACTTTGCAAAAGTTTCTCGGTAGAGGAAGTTTGGGTAAGTGTTTATTAGGCATTGCTTAAGAAACAGCTACCCTAGACATAAATTTTTTGTGTCTGGGTAGGTTTTTAAAGTTAACTTTTTTAATAAAAGCTAACTTGGATACATTTTTTAGTTAACTCGTAAATTTATTTCACACATCTAATCGGAAAAATTTATAGGAATGTGACGTTAGGGCGGAATTAAGGCGAATAGGGAGATGAAGAAGTTTTTCGAAAGTGTGCCCGACAAAGGTCCCATAAATCCGAGAGATGCGTACGGGGGTGGGAGAACCATGCCCTTTTGTCTTTATGCAGTCGGAAGAAGAGGAGATTTCGATGTTTGATATAATCTCGTTGTATCCAGCGGTAAATTATGAGACGCCGTACCCCGTTGGAGTGCCAAAAATTGTGAAACGCGATGAAGATGTGCTTTGGTATAAAATTTTTTTTCATCGTCATAAAAAACTGTCAAATTTTTAAGGACTGAGCCAGATGATGTGCCTTACGATGGTTTGTTAAAAGTGAAAGTCATTTCACCGAAGAAATTAAAGTAACCGCTTCTGCCTGTGCATCTGGACGATATGCTTCTTTTCCCGAATTGCGGTAAATGTGCGAAGAATGAAAAAAAGGACTTTCTAATGTTGAAAGATGTGAAGAAATGTAGGCATAGCTCCGAGGAGAGGGCAATATTGGGCACATTTACGTCTATTGAGTTGAAGAAGGCTTTGGAGTTGGGCTACCGAGTGATACATTTTTACAGGGCGTATCATTTTGAGGCGTTTGACACACAGTTGTTCAAAGGCTACGTGAGGATGTTCTTAAAGATAAAGGTGGAAGCGTCCGGATGGCCTGCCGAAGTGAAGACGGAAGAAGAGAAAAGGGTTTTCATTGCGATGTATAAGGCGAAATATGATATTGTTTTGAACTACAACAATATCTGCTTCAACCCGGGCTTGAGGCTAATAGCGAAATTGGGCTTAAATTCCTTATGGGGAAAATTTTCGATGAGGAATAATCTGAGTGAGCATAAAATATTAAAAAGTATGGAGGAGTGGCAGAAGATTTTGCAAGACGACAAGCTCGAGACGTCGGAGCCCATTATGTTAAAGGATAAAAAGACTATGCGAGTATCGATAAAGAAGAAGGAGGCTTTTGTAGTCGAGCATCGGGTCTCAAATATTATTCTCTCTTTGTGGTTAGTTGAAACTATTTTCGTCAAAAATTTTCTAGTTTTAGGACAACAAGTGCTGCGAGGATTAAATTGTACGAATATATGGAGCAGGTGTATAGGACCAAGGGGTGCAAATTACTATACTGCGACACGGATTCTTTAATTTTCACACACCCGAGGGGTGTTTGTCCACTAAAAGAGGGGAAATTTTTAGGGTAAGAACCAAACCACAAATATTTAATAACATTTAAATTAAGAGAAATGACTCGGGAGTATGCGGACAACGAAATTTTAGAGTTCGTTTCTGGAGGTCCAAAGCAGTATTCTTTGAAGCTGAGAAGTAAAACGAATGGGAAAGTTTGGCAAAAGACGAAAATAAGAGGGATTACGCAGACGTTTAACAATAAAATTGATTTTGAGGAGCTGAAAAGCATGATTTTGGAATACAAGGAAGGAGAAACAATGACGTTCCACTACCCGGGGAAATTCGGCCCGAAGCGCGATGGGCGGATCATCTCAGAGGATTTGGCAAAGGATTATAAACCGGTTCAGAAGAAGGGAATTATTGATCAGGAGTGGAACGTTTTACCTTTTGGATATTTTTGAATAAAGTTTTTAAATATGTGTCAATGTTTATTTTTTCATTTGTTTGTCTTACACTATATAAATACCTCATTAAATTAACTTCCATTTTTTATTTTTCAATTTAGCAAAAAATGTCATAATCCGTTGAAGCGAGAAAGGAGGTGCGGCGCGCGAGAAACGTGCGCAATTTTTTGAAAAGATTTATTTTTGTAATTTAAAAAGGTATAAATAGAAGGGGTTGAAGTAATAAATTAAAATGGAAATGCGAAACGTTATCGAATTCCGTGAACAATGCATCAACTTAATAGGTCTAATTAAAAATTATGGGTGCAAACTCATAATAGTTTACGATCCCATGGATTTCCAAAGATTGTTCTTAGACCAAAAAATCGAAATTTATGAACTAGTCAAATATAAAGAAGCAACAATTATTGCATACAGAGAAAAGAAAGTATAAATACAAGAAAATAATATAAAAATAAGAAAAAATGGAGCAAAAAGCAAGAGGAAGACCTAAAAAGGATATCAAAAATATTGTTGTAAAAAATAAAGAAGAAAATAAAATAAACGAAGAAACGAAACTAAAGGAAGAAAAGAAACTAAAGGAAGACGAGAAAAAATATTCAAAAATACGAACAATTAATATTTATTATAACCAATGTAATATCTATATATAAAGAATAAAAAGCAAAACGAACATGACAAATGTGTACTATTTAATGGGAAAAGTATAAAAGAAATACAAATAAAAAATAAATACAAAATGAATCAAAAACAATTTGACAAAAAGGATAAAGCAGCAGAAATGCTGTTAGATTCTTCAAAAAGCGAAATAGAAAGGTTATGGGGGGAAATTACCTCGTTAACAGTTGAAGCCGACGATTATGCAAGATCGGCTAGGGGTGCTTTATCAAGTGCGGTAGAAGGTAGAAAAAAAGCGCCAAATGTCCCGGAGGTACAAGAATGGTTTCTCAAACTTTCTGACTCAATTTGGGAAATATACTCTGTGAAAGACAAAATAACCGAAGAGATGGGCAGGGCGGAAACGGTCTTGCGCGAAATTCAGGAGTGTTCTGATTTTAATAGGGCGCGGGAACTCGAGGGAAAAATGTTTAAACGGAAAGGTCTAACAAAAAATCTTGGTATAGAAATTGAGCGAATTCATTCGCGGGTTCTGAGTTTGGAAAATTGGGTTCATGTGGAGGTTTTACGGTCTATAGATATCTAGTAATCTTAATCTAGAAACTGTATATGCTGTTGGAAGTGGGCGAAATTCTAACAGGTGAAACACGAATAGGTGAAACCAGGTAAAAGTTCTTTAAGATAGTGTGTGCATGTTTTATGATGGGGTATGTAAAATGTCAACGTTATACGGAACAAATAACAAAATGTTCTCCTTTCCGAACCTAGTGTTTGTAAAAATTTCGACATTCGGGCATAAGCGTGTTGGTCTCAATTAAAGATGGAAAGGGGTAGCCCCTATGACCACACCGTTTCGTCGTTCACCCCACGGTTTGAAGGGTTTGTTCGGAATACCATATGGGCATGGGTTTTTGTTTGTTATTAATCCAAAATAAATTTCTTACTTTGATGAGAAGGTATAAAAGAATATAATTATTGCCTAATTAAATAAGATAATAAAAAATTGAATTAAAAAATAATAAATGTTGTTTTTAGTTTTATTTTTAATTTTAATGCCCGTTTTTGAAGGATGTATTTGCCTTACAAAAGAAGAAATACAACAAATGGATTCCGCCCGGAGATCAATAGAAAAATCTGTTGAAGAGGTTGGAAGACTGGTCAGAGAAGCTCGTGACTTTGACATAACGTCAAGAACTATAATTATTGATGCTCAAAGAAATATGAGAAGAGGGCCAAATAATGAGGGCAGAAAAATGTGGTTCGGCAGGCTTAAGGAGGGAGTGGATAAAGTACTTAGTATAACAAACAATGTTAATGGTGAATCAGTTAAAATAGAAAAAATAGAGAATGAAATGGAGAAATGCTTAGACCGAAAAGACCTAACTAAATGTAGGGAACTGGCGGACGAGGCAAAAACAATTTTAGATACGGTTAAACAATATAGAAAAAAGGTTGGAGAAGTCTTTCGTGCCGCCTACACACCTTCGGATCTGGGGATAGCAGAATTAGCAAATAAAATCCTTAGGAATGGGGGGGCGACTCAGAGAGAGAGAAATAATAGGCCGAGACCGGTACCTACTCCTCCTGGTCAAGCCGAATATGTATATGATGAATTTAATACTGGGGATTAATTTGACAGCGTAACTACTAGCTCTTGATCATAGAAAATGCCAATAATATGGTCTTCCGTGAGATCTTCTATTCGATATGATGGGGGTTTGTGTTAAGGACCTTTGAAAATTTTGAAAAATCTCGAACTCTCTCTCTGCATAGATTGTTATCTTCGCCCATGAGCGTTGGGTCCCCGCACGGCCTTCCTTTTTTTCAGTTTTGACTTTTCAATTTTATTGATCGTATTTACCGCCTATTCTCCCTGTTTGTATTTATTTATTCAAAAACCGTTTTTTTAGTGAATATTAGTTACGAATTGGGCCATATGGAAAACATAAAGAAACAAAACTCGCCCGAAAAAATCGTCGAGGTCCCGATTTGGATCCACAACGCCTTCTGGGGGTGTGTTCGAGGAATTGAGAAGGTAAAGATATTTTAGGTTCGAATAAAAAACGTTTCATCAGGTATTGGCAAATACTCATAATGGAAGAGCGGGGCCAGAAAAATGCACAATATGTTCGGGTTATTACCACCTCGCGGCCCAGGCGCATCATACCAATGTTGTGTAAGTTTTTTTCCACGTCAAGTTAATTTTTTATTGTTCGAGTCGTTAAGACATTTGCGTCTGAGCCTGTATAAGTGTCCGTTCTGTCCAGCGGAGTTCCCATATGTCATCTATGGGGTCGGACACTGCCAACAACATGTTCGCGTACACCATCGTGGTGAAACAATGCCCTCTGATGTTGAATTTAAGTGCTTGAATTTTGATGAAAACATGCGAATGATAAATTGCCGCATGCTTGAAATTTTTGTACACCAGGGTTGATTTTTTTATTGGGAAACAATAAAATTTGTTGATTAATTTAAAAGGTCTGAGTCTTTCACCCAGCTGTTGGGTTTATTTTCTCCTATCCACCTCACAAGATGCTCTTTAAGCCCTTTACGGACGCGGGTTTTAATGATTTCGGCTTCTTTGAATTTTGGAGGTTCAGGTGTTTTAACTAGCTCCTGGTTATAAAAAATTCCTTTTATTTCATCCCCGTTAAGATCATCAATTCTATAGGCCGTTGGAATGCCGGGAATGACCTTGGTGATTTTAAATACTTCTTCTGTAAAATTTGGATAATACCCCTTTGCAAATGTACCCTTCTCTTTGGTAATTCGTACAAAATCGTCAACATTAAATTTTGGTTTGGGTATTGGGATGTCTTTTTCCCCGTATACTTTTTCCCATAAAACCTGGGCATTTTTAAATGTTACGTCCTTTGGCTTCATCCCAATTGTTCTGTGAACACTGTTGTTAATATTTTCAATAATTTTATCAATGACATCAACCCATCTATGGGTATTGTTTTGGGTAAAGTATCTATAGAGACGCTCCTTTATTGTTCGATTCGCCCTCTCCACAACTCCCGCATGGAGATGGGGACTATGCATTACATTTTTTATTATTGTTTTGTCTTTGAAATATGTTTTCATTTTGTTTGCCTGAAACTCTAGTCCGCTGTCGCTATATATTTTATTTGGAAGAATATTTGATTTTTTAAAGATCCTCTCAAAAGCCTCTATCATATCCTCACTTCTTTTTGACTTAACCGGGGCAACAAAAAGCATTCGACTCAGAACGTCGATGCAGACCAATAAATATTTGTATTCATTGTTATATTGCTTTAATTGGTCAAAAATACAAAGATCGCATTGCCAGTCGGTGTGAAAGCCACTAGGTATTGTCTTTAGCCGAGGTTTAGGCTTCCTAGTGGGTTTGTGAATAGTATAGGTTCTTTGTTTTTCGAGAAATTCGTTAACATCTTTGAGTTTTATTTTTGAGTTTGTTTTCTTTGCTTCCGCTAAAATTTTATTTATTCCTGCATAACTTGCCGGAGATTTAAGGTCAAAGTATATTTTTGATAATATTTTTTCGATAGCTTTGGCCATTTTATTATATTAATATAAATAGTGTTTTTATAATTATTATTTATACTTTTAAAGCGACAAATTTGTTTGAAAAAACAGTTTCGTATTTTGTCTTACAATAATAATTTCAAAAATCTGCCGCATATTTCATTTAATATTTTTTACATGAAATCAAATGCGCGCCCCCTCTTCTTCCTTTCCGGCGCGCAAATCCCTCACGCGTGGTTGTACCTTCCCCCCGCGCACGTGTGTGCGACCGACCCCCGCGCACGTGTGTGCGGCCGACCTCCCCTGTGCGAATGTGAAGGGAAGGGAAAAAGGGTGGGGGCTGGGGACTCACTTGTCCCCGCTTCCTGGTGTAAATTTTACACCCAAAAATTGGGCCTGATACTCCTAGTAGCAGATTGGTGAACGTTTTGCATAACCCAATAAAGTAACAAAATTTATTGTGAGATTAAATAATCTACTAGATGCAAAAAAAAACCAATTAAAAAAATGTAATGAAATCTTCTTTTGTAGATCAAATAGCAATGTTGGTGTTAATCAGCAAGTTGCACGCGTAGGAAATAACGATCTCTTAAACTAGTTAATTTTAAATCAAATTATAACGCGCCTTGAACTTTCGAATTTGCAAATTTAAAACCAAATAATCGCTTTCATCATTTCTAAAAATCCAAATCAATTAAAAAACCCAAAGACAGCGCAAATTGCGAATGTCCAGAAAATTATAAGTTTAAAAATTGTTGATGGAGCTGTTCATGAATATGTAAATTATAAATAATATTAAGAATACAAAAGATACTCAGTAATGAATTAAACTCAGTATCTGCGCACATCGCAAATAAGATGGGGTTTTCTTCTTTTAATCATTGATCGGAAAAAGCGTTTTACCTTTGATGTTATAACACAAAAAAGATCAATAAAGCTAACAGAGGGTTCACGAATTTGGACAAAAGACTATCTACAAGAATTTCTGGGATGTCGGCGAACTGAAACGCTTGTGCGGAGGACGGACCGCCCGCTTATTGATTTATACAATTTAAGTTTAAACAAAAATATTCTATATTATATTATAACTGAACAAGCTGATGGAATATGGATGAAAATTTTAAAGTTAACAAAATTAATCGAATAAAAGTCCATAAGGCGATTTACAAAATGCTTCCAATCTGTACGCGGCAGAACATGGGAAGAGGAACAATCGATTCATGACATACCATACGAAAAAAAGGCTTGAGTCACAATAAGATTCATAAGACCAAATAGCCACAAAACCGTTTGAAAAAAGTGTAAAAATGGAAGGATGTATACAAAGTTATATTAAATATTATTAAAAAGAGTTGGTAAATAATACACATTAAAAAATGTAAAAATTTTAAATAATAATAATAATAAATAAACAAGAGTAATTTAATATCTAAAAATATGCAACCTTCTTAACGGCAAAATCCCAAAAAAGTCTGTGTAAGTCAAATGGTAGAAAATTGTGTATAGCACAAGGAAGTTGAAATTATAAAATGCAATTTAAATCCGAATCAGAAATATACAATAAATTTGTACAAGAACGCTTTTATGACTCGGCACTACACCCTTAAAAATGAACTTTTCCAAATTTTAAAAAAATGCACCCCTAAAAAATGGATTTATTCAAGACCAAAAAATCTGCACCAAAAAAATTGAGAATTTTGACTGAATTGCTTTTGATTTGCAATTGTTACCACAAAAACGAAATTATTGATTATTTTTTGAATAAAATTTTTTGATCAATTTACATCCCTAAATCTCCAATTTTTAGACATTTTTAGCACATATAAATCCGGGCCCTTTGTTTAAATTAATTTTTAATGATACGAAAAATACTGCATTAAAAAGGAATTTTTATAAGTAATTTAATCATCAATTATTAAAACTCAGGAAACTTTAGACCATAAGGTACCTTCTATGGTTTTGCATTAATTATATAAAAAATTTCTTGGGTTAATAATTCAATGAACCATTAAAATCGCAAAAAAGTTTAAATCAATGTTTGGCGCTTTTTACAAAGGTTATATTGTTAACAGGTAACAAAAATTAAAAACAAATGATAATTGTTAAAATGAAAATAAACAAAGTGAAGCACGTTCAAGTTCGAGCCAAAGTTGAAATATTAAAGCCATTTAAAGAAACTAAAGCTATATTTGAAAAGTTCATAAATAAAGCAGATTAAACATTTTTAATAGAGCAAAAATAATTCATTTTAATTTTATTCTCCACACTTAAGCCGTGCAATTAATACTTTAATAGACAAATAAATGCTTGTAAAAATAAAAAATTTTGCTAAATTATTGATAATAATAATAAATTTTAATATTTTATAATGTTTATTTGTTTATTTTTTATATAAAAGGGCATTGACTCCTTTATGCTGATAATTTATCTGCAAAAATTACCAATTCCCTAAATAAATATGCAAAGTGAAAAACTAACATAAACTATATAAAAAAGAATTGAAGAAACTTGCATTGTTCAATTTCCATATACTAATGTTAAAAGCAGACAATCGGCACATCACAAAATTTTAAAACAAAATTCTATGCCTTTGAAATTATTCTGTATTCTCAAAAAAGTATTGAAAACCAGAAATTGAAAAATTAAAAAAAACAAAATAACGAAAAAACTAAAATCATCAACAAAATGATCCATTTAACAGCATTAAAAAAATAAAGGAAACCCCTGGCATCCAAAGCAACAAACCCGATTGGAATTGACATCGGTAGCGACAATTTACGTGTTGCTGTATACAGAAAAGGAACAGTTGACTACATCAACCGATGTTCAAGGGTATATCATAAGGCCAATTCATTTATTTCCTACTCCGATGCGTCCTCCGCATTAGTAAAAAATAAACCAAATGCAACAAAATTTTTAAAAAAATCAAATAATTCCGGGGATTCTAAAAAAACAACGGGAAAATTTACTTGGCTCGGACTAACACCGCCTAATAAATGGGAAACTTTCCCCAGTTTAGAGCAAAGCCATGAATGCCAAGGCGAAATTTTTATGCTGGACAACAGAGCGGCAAAAGTTCTTCAAAAGCAGTATGTGTTGTCCAATCACTACCCGGTCCTCTTAGTAAATATTGTTTTCATTTTTAATAAGTTGAATTTTGCTATTGTTTAAATTTTTTAAATATAAATAAAGTAACCGCCGAATAAAATATTGTAAGTGAATAAAAATTTCTACTGATTATTTAAAGAAAAGTTTATAGGCTTGATATTTAAAAAATTTATATATTTTATAAAGAAATTGCTAGTATTGTATTTAATAAATTTATAAATGTAACTTTTATAAAATATACATAAAGCGATTGATATTTCTATATAAAAATCCGGCTTTAACCTTAAAAAATTATTTGACGAAGATGAGGTTCTTGATATTTTTTAAATAAGGACAAATCTTTTTTGTGGACTACCCCGAGACAGTGTCCTAGCCCTTTCTGCCTTACAAATTAGATTTCATGTGGGGGGAGGGGGGGGGATTTTTATATTTTTAAGATTTTTTTAAGAAAATAGGTAAAAAAATTGGACTATATTTGAGTCAGACTTGGCCCAAAATTTATTTAAGTTAAATGTCAAATTCAAAAAAAAGTATCAATATTAGTTTAAAATTTTTACCGGGAAACCGGTAATTTACCGCGGTAAATTACTTGGACCGGTAACGGTAAATCGGTAAACCGATTTTTACCGTTACCGGTTTTTACCGGTTAGGACTGAAATGCGACCGGTAACGGTAAACCGGTAAATTTACCATGAATTTTTATCGATTTTTACCGGTTTTTACCGCGGTAAATTTTACCGTGCCGGACACTACTTGTAATATGTAAAAAATCTGAAAATTTTAGCGCTTAAACTTTTCGGGTGGTGTTGTTTAAAATATAAATTCATTATTGGAAGCTGAAAATAAATTTGAATATAATGTTAGCGTTTTCACAACCATTGTTTTAAATATTTTCAAAAATTGATTATTGTTGTTTTGGTCTGATATTTATTGAATATTTGTAATTTTATGGTATAAACGAACAACAAACAAGCAATAAAATATTTGATAGAATAGTGAACTCAAGGCAAAACTAAAGAAAACAATTAATAAAAATTTTGAGAAAAGCACCTGAATTTTATTTAATTTATTTAATGACCTGGTAAAAATATATAGATCATAAATTCTCAATATAATTCCTCAGGAAATTCATTTGAAACGAATACAAAATTAAAAGTAACAAATCACAAAAAAGTTTGCTTTCTCACCTCCAATGCGTCGCCACTTATGTAATTGAAATCACAATAATATATCAGATAAAATAATCCATAAAAATGAATATATTAATTAAAAGCAAAACTATGTTTAAATAAAAGTAACATAAAAACTTTAAAATTCAACAATAAAATAAAAATTATAGAATGGATCATAAATTTTGGACTTTGACATGGACCCTAATTTCATATGATTTCATAAATTTTTATAGAATTGCATTTAATCGAGATATAATAGATTATCTATCCAAAACATAAAATTGCTTTATATATGTGTTTAGAAAAAATATAAATTTTAAAAATGTAAATTAATTATTTAGCTTTTTTACAATTTATCATCAAAGAGATTTTGAATGTCAAGAGTTAAAGGACAAATTGAAGACTGCAAGTAGTTAACCCTAATAATTCATAAATCATTAAAAATCCCTTAAAAAAGATTCTAATAAGACAACTAAAAACATTTAAGCTTATACACAATAAAAAATACAAAATATTTAATGCAACTAACTGAATGAATCATTGGATTAGCAATTTGCTATATAATCTTTTATCAGTTAAAAAAAATTGTCATTGTGAAAATAATTCCAAAGTCACATTACTATCTAACAAAAAATAAGCTTTAATTTGTCAAAAATAAATTAAAAATAAATAATAATATTTTCGAATAAAAATACTTTTCATTAATATTCAACCATTTTTTAAGATTAAATACATCAATGTCTGGGCAATGGCTCAAAAATGAAAAGAAGGTCTAATATTCAAATAAATGAAAAACCAAGCTGTTAGACTACGCTGTCTTATTAATAAAACATGAAATGTGCAAAAAATCACAAAATTAAAATCAACCAAGACATAGTAAAATACATTATTTACTAATTTAAACACTTTAATAATAAATTTACAGATAATTTAAATTGAATAATCAAGCAAGTTGTTTAGGCAAAAAATAAAAGCTTAAACAAAAACAGCAAAAAATAAAAAATGATTTTTAAGTGCGCTAAATAATATAATTTAAATAGCATTTTTTTAAATAATATTACACTTTTACCAAAGACTAAAATTATGTAAATAACTATAATTATGGATTAATACCAGTTGCGCCACCGAATACAGCAGCAATAGCCCAAAAAACCGTACCATAAATTAAGTGTTTATTAGATCGGAATATTTGGGTTATATTATAAATTAAAAATTGAGAAAATATTTTAAAGCCCGAACATTTTAATATGAAATTATTCTTATTACACAAGTTATAGTAATGTAAGAATTAATTTAAAAATACACATAGTATATAATATTATTGAAAAATTTCAAACTAAAAAAATTTTTCTGAGTAATCAGGAACTAAAATAAAATAAATAATGTTAATGCTCTTGTTTTAAACCAAAAATAAATAAATTTTTCTTTATTAAATATTATTCGGTCTGTTTGAGAAGCTGGCTGGAAGAGCCCGATTGGACAAAATCTGCTTCATGTTGCATACTTGGCTGTCTCGAATATTTAAATTTTGTATAATGACAAATGAAAGTCGTTTTAAAAAAATGATCAATCAATATTAAAACATAAAATAAACTATTTTGAAAATTGCTATATGAATAAATTTAAGACAACTATATTATAAAACAAACCAATTTAAGCATTATAGCAACTTTTCTATGTAAAAAATGTATTTTATTTAATTGATATTTCAGATTACCAATAATTAAAAATTCACAAATCTTTAAATATAAATGATAATTTATACCCATAAATTTATTATTATATGGTCGTTAATCAATGAATATAGTTATAAAATGTAAAGAACAAAAAATGTATACATAATTAATTGCTGCAAAAAAAGAAAATGACGCTCAAAAAAGAAGAGAATAATGTCAGAAACAGTTTTTTAATTTGTGTATTAAAAACTGATACCCTAACACCAGATAAATAAGAAATAAAAACTAAATGATTTTGAAGAACTAGAAATGTTTCCGACTCGACCTTCTTCAGCAAGTAAACATAAGAACCTAATTAATTATTAATATTAGAAAACAAATAAAACTATCTAATTGCAATTTTAATTTGGCGTCTTTACATAAAACACTGAGAAATCATGATTGATCCCAAAATCTATTTTCCTTTATTCTGAAAAAGTTAGAAGCCATGGATTCAAAAGCGCTTCGTATGCGTTTGAGAAATAAGATGGAATTACTCATTTTTGGAAGCAGAAATTGGTCAATAAATAAAGAAAACATTGTAATTGATGATTGAATTTAAATGCGAAGCAATGACCGAAGTCGAGCTAAAAATTAAATAAAAAATGCACATCAGAGCTAACAGAAAATTTGCTAAGTACTCATTTGTTTTCAAAGTTGTTTTATTTTAATAAATAAAAATTGCTTATTTATATAAGCAATTTATGGCTGAAAAAATTTATTTATTTCTATACTTTTGATAGCGAAATTATTTGAATATAAAAATAATAAAATATTGACAAATTGAATTTGGGCTTTAATTACAAAAGCTTATTATAAGAATCAAAAAAAAATACAAACTCTGCTCCGAAACGTGAAAAAATAAACTAAACTAAATAATTGGATATCTATTATAATTAACGTAATATTAAAATTACAAAATTTAAATAAACGACAAAATCATTAGTAAACAATATTATCAGACATTGTTAACCTATAAAAAACTATATTAAAAGTATAATTTAAAAGTTAAGCAATTTAAATTAAATTATTTATTAATACATCGTGACTCCACCAAAATTATAAAATTAATAAATTACATTTAGCCTTAATTACAAAGCGTAGTTATAAAACCCAAAAAATATTTTTGTAATAACAAATAGAAAAGGATTTTTAAAATCATTTAGTGAATTACGCGTT
Source organism: Globodera rostochiensis (assembly GCA_018350325.1). Lineage (NCBI taxonomy): Eukaryota > Metazoa > Nematoda > Chromadorea > Rhabditida > Heteroderidae > Globodera > Globodera rostochiensis. The sequence goes on from JAEVLN010000018.1 coordinate 1,600,738, forward strand.
AATTTACATAAAGACCAACAACCCATTCCAGTTAGAAATAAAACCCCCGATTCATGTTATTTTAAGAATAATTATTATGGTTAAAATTAAAACATGCATTTATAACGCAGGTTCGAAAAAGATAAGGAGTTCCACCGGCAATCGCACATCTTATGGCTCACAACAACACATAAAAATTAATTATCTCTGGTTCTCGTTAATTGAAATAATTCAAGGCATTATTAAATGCAATTTTTTAATGTAAATAGACATCGTTAACCTGAAGTTTGTTAAATAAGATTATTGAATAAATTACAACAAATAAGAAATATTATTAAAACAAATTCAACATGAGCATAAAAAAAAACGGATTAAAATGTATAAAAAATCAAAAAATAGGAATTACTTTGTTTAAAATTATAGTCTCAACTTTGTTGTCGTTTATAAAAATAATATAATGTTATACAACGGAATCAACCATTTTAACGGTTTAACGACGATGGAGGACTGAAGGATAATACCGCCTGGAAATTTAACGCTTTAATGTAGAATAAAATTTATAATTATCAAGTACTAAACCAAAAAAGGAGTAATTGTTAGATTATAATAAATCGATTAAAGTAAATGTAAATTTAAAAGAATTGTTACCTATAATATTATTTAATATATTTAGATTGTTTTATATTGAATGTTATTGTTAAAAATCGTTTAAGCTTCTTTATTTCCAATCATTATATTTGAATTATCTTGATGTGGCGGTGTTTGCACTGTCAGGAGATGAAAAATAAATCTATTGATAAATTAAATACAAAGATTTCAATTTTACATCACAAGTATTTTATTATTGCAAAAAACAGAATTGCTATTTTGCTTCTTTTTTACTTTACGTCGGAATAAATTTAAAATTTAGCAAATAGAAATTGAATGATTAAAGTTTGATATTGTAGTTTTTAAAGGAATTTTTATCAAAATTTATTTAGAGTTCTTAGTAGAGACCGGTATTATTCAAAATGTTCACTTATTTTGTAAACTCGGTCTTATGCTGCTAATTCGGATATTATAGCATGTGTTTCAGATGCTGGGTGCAGCAATACACCTAGATCTACAATTTGTGATTTCAATGTTAATTATAATCAATGAACGGCTTATCAACAATAAGTATAACAAAAAAGAGATTCATTTTTTTAAATATGTGCGCGAACTCGAGTGAAGCCAAAATTAAAGCAACAAATATCAAAAATAAAAAATCAGCAAATAACATCAGAAGAATTAATATTGCTTAATGGCTGGAGTAGTGGGATGAAGAGTAACAGAGCCCGACTGAATCGTAACCGGAGGAAAAGCATTCAACGGAGACGAGGATATCAGAGTAGGCGGTGGAGTGGGCGGTGGCTTAAACGATCGGCTAAAAAATAAATATTTCTACAAAAAATTTTATGATAGAAATGTATTAATATAAAATAAAAAAGCTACAATGAACAATAAGACTGATCTATCAACAATTTACTTCTATATTAATGCAAAAATTAAAAAATTTTAAAGTTCAGAGACGTTAAAATAAAAATTTATTCATTTAAACAAAAAGTATAAAACACTAAGAAACATTCATCGACATAGACAACGCGACAGCTTTTACGTACTATTGACCAAAATGATTGATAAAGCGACAGATTTGTTGGGAAAACCATAAATGATTGTATTAAATCCAGCTAAAAATAATAAATGGTAAAAACGGATTAAAAAAACATTAATTTTTAACGTCATGCCGGTTTAAATAATAAATTGTTGCTTTATTTTTAAATACGCAATTAATAAACAAAACATACGGGTTTGAAAAGCTCAATGTAAAATCCCATTAAAAATTTATTTATAAAATAAATGACGAACAATGAAGCTTGTGAATTCAACTCCATTATTGATTTGAATTAAAAACAAATTCAAAAGCTAAGATCACGATTTATGTTTTTATGAATTTAAAAATATTACCTTTATTTTGGTTAGTTATTAGAAACTGTACTAAAATCACAATTGTTTTCCGTATTTTTTAAAGAATATTATTTTTTCTTCAATTTTTTAGAAAAAATGCAAAATTATGCATGCAAATATATTTACTATAAGAAAATCGCTTAAATTTCCTAAGGAAAAATTATTAACGCTTAGAAAATATGTAAAATTTTGCCTAATAAATTGTAACGCGAACATAAATGTTTGTGGGGAATAATATCATCAGCGAGCGGGCAAGGCGATAAAAAAAGGATTCAAAAAATACTATTTACCATAATAACGAATTATATTAAAATTTTTATTTAAAATACAATATATTCTTTTGATAAAAAAATACAATTTTTAAAGACGATAATAAAAAAATTTTATAAAAAAATGTAATGCTCAGCAAAATAATGCTTCAACATTTCATTAGAGAATCGTTGCACTTTGGCAATGTTGAACCGGGTGAACCCAACGGCATACGTCGGTTTTTGCATAATAATAGGAATAATAAATGCAACAATTTCAATTCAATAAGAAAAAAAATGTTATATCACCAAAAGGTTAAATAGCTTCCATAAAACCATTCTTGCTATTCTTGTCTTTTGAAAAATTTACACAGAGTTTGACCTGATAGGGCAGCTAGACTACGTCCCGATTAAAAGCCGATCAAACATTCGCCACCGCCAGTCCCGAAAAGTTGGAGCCATTTAAATAAAACTTTACGTCATTAATTAAAAAATCAATTGTAAGTCCAACTACCAGAGATTTATCCTTACAAATTCAAAACATGGCAAAGGCAGCATAAGGTGCGAAAAAAACTCTGCTGGGAAATAAAAAATAAAATCTGACAATCTATAATTTGTTAATATCTAAAACAATTGTAAATGTATTTATGCATCAAGGTTGAAAAAGAGGAATAAACAAAGGTTGCTTAAGTTATTAATTAAAGTGCAGCAAAATTTCACCAACCCATTTTAATAAAAATAAATCAAACTAAAAAACAGCAAAATTTTTTTTTTAAATTATGAAATTATAACCGGTACCATATTAAAAACTCTAAAAAATATTCTGCGTGAGAGACATAAAGAACATTAAGAAATTTACATACTTATTATATTAACCAAAAATATTAACATAATTGAAGTTTTTGAGATCAATGCCTGTGTTTAAACATATCAACTACAGTAACTCACGTAAAAAAAATAATAAAAAACATTAAATAAAAAATCAATCTCAAATACATTTAAGCAAATGAATTAACCTATTGATTATAAATTATTCATAACATTATTGCAACCTGCACGATGATCAAATTGTCGACATCGACAAGATATTTTAAAATTGAAAAGATTCAATAAAGTGCAATAATACAAAATATAATATATGCCAATATAATACTAAAAGATTATTTTATGCATATAAAAATTTAACATTAATTCGATTAAACAATTTTATGAATTTTAAACAATTTTGAGTAATTAAAGATTAAACTTATATGACTTTTTCTTAAAAATTAAAATAAAATAAAAAGCAATAAAAATTATTTATGAACGTCGATTGGATACATAAGTTCAATTTTTAAATAAAAAATTAATAGAAATTTATGTAAATTCAAGAATTAAGTTGCATAAATAAATTATAATACCAAAAACTTCATCTTCGCATCAAAAGTTTCAATAACGCCGCGACGGGTCCCAACCGCGGAGATGAAAAAAAGCGTTACATAAAAACACTGAATTTATTAAATAATGTAAAACTAACGCGTCACATATTAGAGAATTAGATTGAATACGTGTAAATAAAAACAAACCTGTAATTAATTTCTAACAAATAATTAACCGTGATAAAAATGAACAAATATTTCCGCCTTTGTATTTTAAATTATTAGGTACTTTTCTTATTTTAACATGAGGGTTTGCACTCCATCGGTTGACAAATGTGCATGGCAAATGTTTTCAATTCTTCAATTCTGGTGTCGGGTTATCTTTGTATTGTGTACGATCGAATTATTTTGACTTATGATTTAAACTTTTTAAAAAAATGTATAAAAAAGTTTTGGGTAATTTAATTCCACTCGCTATTTGCAATCATAAATATTCATTTTGTGTTGTATAAGACATCATAAGTCGACTCAGCAGATTCTTGCCGTTCTTGTTTCAATTTCTCAAATCGATGTTTTCTAATATTTGATTGCGGTTTATTATTATTATTCTTATTTTTAATCAACATTTTTGTAATTTTTTAAATCTACGTTCAAAACGCTTTATGTAAATCATTTCCTTTTGGAAACTGGGGATATCCTTGCTGACTATATGTTTAATTTAAAGTAAATGTTTTTATTTATATTTTAGTTTGTTACTGTCCAAATCCTGTTAACTGCTTTTGAGAGTGGGGAATTCTGATAGTGCTCAACAACGCCCATACGGAGTCCCTTCGTACGACTCTTGATCACTTTCGCCTTGCTGAACTGGTCGTTGATACATTGTTTTGAGATTTATGTTTTTTTATAGTTTGAATTTTTAAATTATTTTTTAAAAAGAGACTATTTTTACATATCGCTTAATATTTTCTTTAATTCTTAATTTGAATAGACCAAAATTTTCTTGAACCAATTAGATGTATCGCGTTACTTTGTATTTGTTTATATCCGGTGTCCTGGCATCTGCGAATTGAAAATTCGGGTTTGTACCTTTAAATTATTAAGTAGTCAAAATTTCTTTACTTTTTTAAAATTTGTGCCTTAAAGTTCATAATAATTTTTTCCTTTAAATTTCTATTCGATAATTAATTCAAAAACGCCTCTATTTTTTGTATTCATTTAATTGATTTTTTTGGGTTTTTTTCAGCCCTAATATTTCGTCACCAACACAAAGTGGGCATCTTCTTGTTCATTTTAAGGGATAAATTTTTTGTTTGCTATTGTTTACTTTACTTATATTTAATGTGTTTAAACTAATTGTCTTTTAAATTAGGTACTTTTCTTATTTTAACATGAGGATTTGCACTCCATCGGTTGACAAAGTGCATCGCAAATGTTTTCAATTCTGGCGTCGGGTTATCTTTGAATTATGTACGATCGGATTATTTTGACATTTTTTTATTTTTAATAAAATAAAGCTTATATTTTGATTTTTAACAGTTTGTTCATGTCCAAAATCCTGCAAAATTCTTTGTTAACTGCCTCTGCGAGTGGCGAACTCTGATCCTTTCTCATGAACTGTGTAAGAATATCGTTGTGGTTTTGTTCTAGATATCATTGACAAAGCAAATTATTTAGATACATATTTCAGTTTTTAAAAATAATGTTTTTCTTTATCTTTAATATCACGCAAAAGACTTCGCAATCGATGCAGAAATCATGTGGCCGCAGTCATTTGGCAATACAATTCTGTGGAAATTTAGTAAATTAAAATTTTTTAATGTGTGAATTAAAGAAATCATTTTTGTAAGTCTTTTAGTTTTTAATTTATATGCCTTTCTAAAATCAAATGATTGCTTCGTTTTCTATTTTTAATATCAAACACATTTTCTTGTTTTATTTTTGTGTTATTGCCTAACAGTTATGTATTTTATCTTTTACTTTGACACGCCTTGACCCGTGTTGTTGTTGACTCTGCGTTGTAAACAAATTATTAAAATGGATTTTTTTTGGTAAACAGAAATAGTTTACATCGAGAATGTTTTATTTGAAATTAAATTTAATAAACTAAGAATTAACTCATTTTATCAACTTTTTAAGTTATTATTTTTTTACATTGTTTATTTAGATTTTTATTTTGTCTAACGCATAAAATATTTAACATTACATTGCACCTTCTTTTTTTTACAGATTCTTACATAAAGGCATAAATTTAAAGGGGACGCAAAAACCAAACTTTTTAATTTTATTTGGTTTGCTATTTGATGAAAATTAGAATAATCGAATAAACATTTTATTGAACTTATGTAAAATGTTATTTAATTTTGTTATTTGACTTTATTGTTTTTTTATTTAATTAAACCATTCATTTTAATTAATGTTCGTTGAGCTTATATATTGTTGAGCATAAACCATCTATTATTTTATTATAAAACTTTATTTTACATTGTCAACTTAAACATTTTTTTAAAATATCTTTGGTTTTAAAATGTTTTCACATTCGTATTAGCAAGATTAATTTATAAGATTAAAACGAAAATAACTTAGACCATTTTAATTATTTCATTTTGTCCCTTGTGATCAATGGATCCAGCTTTTGGAAGACGCACCGTGCCGTTTTTCCATCTCGAGTCGTAATAATAATCATTATCTAATTAGTATTTTCAGAAATAATTTTAATCAGCAAATTGATCATTTTCCTGATGGAAAAATTTTAAATTGTGTTTTCAATTCTACCAATTCTGTGCTTTGCTTTGAATAATTAGTTGTTTCTCAAATAAAATGTTACAAATTTAAAATTTTTAGAACTTCATGAGGCTTGCTTCTGAAAAAAATTTGTTATTGTGGTTAAAATTATTGTTTTTACTAGTTTCAATTAAACTTTTATTTTTTGTAGCCAAATTTTCAAAATTAATTGTATAGAATCAACTTTAAATGGCTGTAGAGTATAGCTAGCTGAATTGCATTTTTTGACCTTTTGCCGTGTGGGCGGCCCAAAAACCCGAAAATTAAAAAAAATTTCTGGCGGCGTCTATCAACACCGCCGACTGCTGTATTCTAAGAAATAAACTTTTATTAATAAAATTTTCTTCACCCCGACCCGAATATTTGGCTGATCCCCGACTTGGCCAACCACGACCCTCCAATTTGCCTGCTCCCTAAAGGTTGCGGAGCACCCTATTTTGAGATTAAATTATTTTTGAATTTTTGCCTTAATCCAGCAATCCTGACGCAGTATCAGGCAAATTCACGAATGCAGGATTCGCAGGATTGCAGGTTTACAGAATTAATTCTGCAGGAATCGGTCATGCAAAACAATTAGAATTCCAATCCTGCTACAGGATCCGCCGCTATTTGATTTTGCCGCACTCGTGGTAGGACATTTGCGCCGCGGACATTTGCGCCGCGGACATTTGCGCCGCAGACATTTGCGCCGAGACATTTGCGCCGCGACATTTGCGCCGCAGACATTTGCGCCGCGGGAAAAATTCTACTTTTGGGTCACGGCAAATGCGCCACGAATTGAAAAGCATAGGGGGGACCCTATTATTATTTTAAGATTAACTTATTTTCATCAAAAATTCCAATCTTAAGCCTAAGCCCAACAAAGCCCAACCTAGGGTGGCTTAAGCCTACCCAACCTAGGGTGGCTTAGGTCTAAGCCTAACAAAGCTCTTTTTGAGTTATTTTGAGCCTTGGCCCTATGCTCCATACTTTCCGCATTTTTTAATTTTGAGTTAGACTTTTTTCTCGGCGCAAATGTCCGCGGCGCAAATGTCTATTTTGCTTACGGCGCAAATGTCTGGGTTGTCGTATTTGACGTTCGGCGAAAGAACGCGTAATTGCTTTAAAAAGTTGCCTTTCTTTGGTCGCCTTGAAAAGGTTCCCATTCAAATTATTCAAATGTTCCTTTTTTGTCTTACTATAGCCGGCTTTATAAAATCATTTATTAAGGATTGAAGCTTCATTTAAGATCTTTTTTTAAAATTAATAATTTTTTATAAAAACCGAAGCATTAAATTTTAAATAATTTACTTTAATTTTATGTGAGAAGTAAGTTTTTTATTCCGAAAGCTTTTAATTGTTTGATTAAACATTTATTTTAAGATTAAGTTATTAGCTCATACATTATCTCTCAATACACCCGCATTGTAAAAGATAATTAGAAATTTTTATTGAACTGCACAATAAAAAATGATAGTTTGATAAACAATTAAATGCTGCTTGCACTATTTTGTTCTGAAATCTTTGATTTAGCCTTTATATGTTAGTTAGTTTTGCGAGAAGAATATTTTTGTTTTAGAGAAGATAATTTAGCTTATTCATCTTTATCAAATAAAAAAAGTTTATCGAATTGTTTTTTTGCATGTTCAATAAATAAAATTTACCGCGCGAGCGGGCAATTAGTAACCAAGTGACAGTGCGAATTGCATGCTGGTCAACGCCAGGGCATGAATGTCGTTGATAAATTTTTAGATGTAGGCTGATATTTAAATAAAGGCGTTCAGACAAAACAACCAAATTTTAAATTGAATAATTTATTTTAATTTTATATTATTTCAAATAAATGTTTATATGTGTTTTATAGGGCTTTTACAGTTTTTTTAAATAACCTTGAAACTAATGGGATTTTATTTTTACGATTTTCAGGATCTATTTGATCATTTTCAATAATTGGGTCCATTGACCACTAAATACACTGTTTCTTATTATTCTTTCGTTCTAAATTTTTACTTAAAGGTATTTTTGTGACTACATATAATAAATAACATAATATTTCAATTTGAATATAATTAAAATTATACGAGTTTTATTTACACAATTAATAGAATAAATATTTTTAATATTGAAAGATAATAAAATATTAGGTTTAATTTTCTTTTAGTAAACTAATTGAAAAATTTTACTAAATTGAAGTCTTTAATACTTGTAGCGCATATCGTTGTCTTGAATATTAAATTTTATTTTTTTTTTTGCATTTTTTTAAAATTTGACTTTTAATACATAAATTTGTCGCCCATTTCTTCTATTAATCATGGATTGTCAATGTTACAACGTCTTTGTGAATGATGGGAGTTTGCAGATGCACAAAGAATCATTTGCATTCTGCGAGTTATTACTCTTAACAACTGAGCCACTCTCTGCTCATCTGCTTCATGTTAGTCTTAGCACGGATAATGTATTTTTTTAATTTCGACTTTAATATTTTGTTTAACAATGTTTGAATACATTGTATAATCATTACGAGCACGTGCTCTTTGAGCTTGTTGTCTTAGTCCTTCATTTTTGTTTTTAAAATTTTAATTAAAATATTGCAATTTTCTTTATAGATTCTTTATTCGATATTTAAGTTAGCATGCACCTCGTAGATCTTGGTAAAGGTAAAAGTATATTTTTTTGGTCTCAAACAATGTCTTAAGATCTGTTGATTAAATTTTAAAAAACATTCTGAAATAATAAATCCGTGTAATTTTCCGGATTTTCTCTAAGCATGTCAACTTAATAAATTTCAATTTTAATGAGTGTCGTCTCTCCAGAATTTGACAATCAACAATTTAATTAATTTTCGCCATTCTAAAGATAGCTTTATTTTTTATTCAAAGGCAAAACCTTGGCGCGGAATCAGCAAACCAAAACCTTTCGGGATCGGCAATCCGTTATTAATATCCCTTTAATGTATTTTAAAATTTTAAAACCAAAACCACTTTAACCAAGTAATGTGTTGTATAGCATAGCGCATTTGCTATGCGTCCACCTCGCTTGGCGCACTCCCTGTGAAATGTTTCAAATACTACAAAATTGGCAATAGATGACAAAAGGTAAAAATGATTTATTTATATTATTTTTTGCAAGTTCATATTTGTTTTAATGATTATCAATAGTTTAAAATATGTTTTATATTTTAAATGTAATATAAATAATAAATTGAAAATAATCGCCTTCAACAATCGCGCTACATCTCGTACCTTTGTTTTTTTAATTTCTTTATTTTTGGAGTTTTTTTAAAGAGCTTTAATATAAATAGTATTTTATCTTCAAATCATTAAATTATCCAATTTAGGAATGACAGATTTTTTAACTTCTTTAATCTGCTTTAAATTGTCAAATTTGCTCATTATGATTTTTCAATGTATTTTTTTGCGTAAACAATTTTGTATATTGAATGAGAAAAATTCTTTAAAATATTCGGCTTTAATTAATAAAATTATTTATATTTATTCACATATCATCCATCATAGCAGTTACTCCAATTCTGAGGAGTAATTGACGGTGTGTTGTTTTTTTTCAAAAATTTGAAGATTTAATAATATGTTAAAATAATTATTTGACCCTTGCTCTCTGGCTTATTCTTCCCAGCCATTTTTTATCTTGAGTACACAGAAAGAAACAGGCTAACAGAATCAACAAAGAGAACGTACGCTTTCCTGTGCTTTAATTTAATGGATAATAAATACTTAGTTTAATAATATAATTTTTTTAACGTTATTATCTTTTAAGTTGCAAAATTTTTCTTTAGGTATTACAGTTTTAATTCATTACGACTATTAATTCACTCTTTTCTATTTAAAATTTAAAATTTATCGACAATATTTTCCTGTGTAATTTTCCGGATTTTCTCTATTCAAAAGCCAGAATCAGCAAACAAAACCGACAATCGGTAAAAGAAAGTCAAATCCTTGCTAATGTTATATTATTTAAATTAAATTTTATATTTGCGTAAACAATTTATATTGAATGAATAAAATTCTTTAAAACAGTCGGATTTAATTAATACTTATATATTGAGGACCTCTGCCCTAATCAGCTTTATTTCCCAATACAGCGTCCTCCATTGTTTCCAGCAGTTCGTGCGGGTTTCTCAATATTTGCAGTTCATATCTTGAATCCTTCAGGGCTTGGGACTGCTCGGAGAAGAAATCGTCGAAATGCAACGTAAAATTATAGTTTATTTATATTCTTAAATTTATTTTAAAAATTTTGAAATCAAAAAAATTGTAAGTATTTGATGACAAAAGGTAAAATGATATATTTATATTCCTTTTTGCGAGTTTACATATTTGTTAATGATTACCAATAGTTTAAAATGTTTTACATTTTAATAATATATATAATAAATTAAAAAATAATCGTCTTCAACTATTTCGCAACATCTCGTACTTTTGTTATTTTATTTTTTGACTTTTTTTAAAATATCATTAATATAAAAAGCATTTTATCTTCAAATCATCAATTTATTCGATTTGGTATTACCTACTTTAATCAGCTTTAAAAGTCAATTTTGCTCGATATTTTTTATGTATATTTGCGTACACAATTTTATATTGAATGAGTAAAATTCTTTAAAATATTCGGCTTTAATTAATAAAATTATTTATATTTATTCACATATCATCCGTCTATCGTGTCAGTGCCTCCAGAAACTTGCTAACATGGTTCTAAGGTGCCCGACCTCATCTTTTTTTGAAAGATTGATTTTGATCTTGCCCTGATTGATTTTATTCATTGCTTGTCGGTTTGTTTATTAGTTTGCCTTTTTGCTTAAATAAATTTCAATTCTTAAGTAGTAATTGTCTTTTTATATGAGTAATTTTTAAAGTTAATGTAAAAAACATCATTTTATTCCATGGTTGGTTAATTATGCTTTAATTTATGATAATAAATACTTTAGTTAACATTATCATCTTTTTTGTTGCAAATTTTTTCATTAGGTATTACATAATTTAATTCATTAAGACTATTAATTCAATCTTTTCTATTTTAATTTGTCAAATAAACGGAAATTGGACGAGCATATGCGTCTAGGGTCTATTTACTTTATAATCTATGTATCCATCAGCAGTAAGGAGGGAGCCGCATTCCTGATTTGGTCCTTGACACATTTATACATTTGCTTCGCGACTTAATCTATAATTTTTCCTTAATAATTAAAAAAATTAGCAAATTATTCTCTTTTATCATTTTATATTTCTTAAAATTTAAAATCATTTTAGACAATATTTATTTTAATTAAAATACTATTTTTAATTTTGTATAAAGTATTTTACATTGAATTTTCACGCACACCGCGTAAATTTGTTGGTTTGGTATTGTATCTGCCGGGAAAACAACAAATCGGCACCCTCGGGCAACGGATTTGGCATAGGGCTTTAAAATATTTTTTTGGTTATACTTGTTTAACTTCATTAAATTAATTGAAATATGTCGAGTATAGAATTAAAATATTGCTATTATTATCATTTTTATTATTAATTACAATTTTTCATAAAAATTTTTGGGGGAAATTTTTGAGGGAAAGATGCGTTAAGCATATACCTTAATTTATTAACCTATTATCTAAATTTATGCTAAACTTTTAAATTCTAAAAATTTGAAAAAAAGGATATATTTACACCAAAAAGTGTTGAGGCATAAAGTGCCGTTTGTGTACATGAAAAGGGCCATTAGTATGAAAGAAATTTTTAAAAGATGCGGTACCTTTTGTCCAGAAATGGGACATTGTTACTTGCAGGCACGTCGATTGTTTTACAAGTTTACTAGTTTTAATTAATTTTTGATTATCTTATTTTTAACAATTTTCTCTCATTTAATTTTTTGTTTATAATTTTTGGAGCTGATTTTATTGTATTTTTAATCAAATATAAATATTTATAATTATAAGAAGAAAGTTTTTGTATTTTACTTATAATACGTTTTTGATTTTTTATCATATAATTCATCGAATTAATAATAGTTAATCGGCGGAATTTTTTAGTTTTTTATTTGTATGCATCAATTTAAAACTGATAGTTGTTTATCGGTGGTTTTATAATTATCTTAAGCGTGCTAATATATATAGTGTTGAATTCACTTGGAAATAATTAAAAAATAACTATAGCTTTTTATTAATTTAAAGGTCTGAAATCCGTCTTTGGGTTGTTCAACTGACTCGTTGGTCGACTAGACAGTTAATACAAATCCCTTTTAATAGATAAGCGTTGGACACTTATCACAGCTATAAACATTTTAAGATTATAGAAGCAAAATGCTGATTCTTTTATATTGTAATTTATTTATTTAAGTGTCAATAAATGAATAGTTCGGTTTGCTGCATTTATTTAAATTTACGTGCCTGTCTTATGTTAATCCTGTCAATCAATTACCGTTAATTATTGCATTTTCTCATTTGTAATAAAATTTTATAATTTGCTGCTTTTATGTCTTCATTATAATAAATTGTGAATAATATCATCATTTACGAAAATGTTTTAATAATTATTCTAGAAGAATACGTTTCTCACGTCTCAGTTATTTGTACACCTGTTTTGTGATAATAACAAAATTTTACAAAAATTCTTTGAACGAAAAATTGGCAAGTGGATTTGGAAAATGTTGGCATACTGTATATAAATGACACGACAGTGCATTTTTGCTCTGAGCTTTGGGTTCGAACCCAGTAGACTGTAATGATGAAGTTCACCGATTATTCGATAAAACAGTTTATGGATTCGTTTTGTGCGGATTGAGTTGGAATCCCACAATTTGCGCAAACGATAGTGCTGAGTTCGGAGTTGGAATGTGGTCGGGATTTGAGGAACAGAGGGCTTATAAAGGGGCCAAAATCGTTTACCAGACGGTGGGGTGAGTGGGCAATTGACTGACATATTTGATCAGTTGGGTGAGAAAAGAGCGAAAATGTGCATGAAATGGGCAAAATGGGGTGACTTTACGAACAATTTAGTTTTGTTATCAAAATGTACCCATTTGTGCAAACAAGGGAAATTGGGCCAAAAATTTGGGTTAAATCGAAACTTTCGATTTTTCGGATTTTTATGACTAAATCCGACAGTTTTAAAATTCTGAAAAATATATAAAACCATGTCTTCTTTTTTTGCCCCACTTTCCTGCGCCCAATTTTTTTTACTCATTTTAATCAAAAAAGCCTTTGTTGTGAACAAAATAAAACCCCAAAAATATTCGCGCCTTAGAACAACACAAATTTAAATATCAGTATGCTTACAAGTTTATATTAAATTCCTAAAACAAACAATATTAATTTCATTTAATATTCAAATAGCTGTCGCAGAGTGGGTAACCGCTTTTCATCAATACTATAAAGTAACAAAATTTCTACACAATACATATTAAAATCTTGAACTTGAATAAACAACAATACATAGATTTCCTTAAAAGATAAAATCTAATGCATTACCAACTGCCAATAAAACAAAGATGTTGAACTCAATTGGTTTTTAACTACAAAATGCAAGGATGAGAAAGAGCTCCGCTGGTTGGACGAGACGATTAAAACGCCTATGGCGGGGGCAAAAGATCACCCATAAAGAAGCAGGCTAATGCGATTCCCCGGTAGCTCAGTTGGAAGAGCTGCCCACGGATTGGGTGGAGGACGTGGGTTCGAGTCCCACCCGGGGCTAACATTTTGCCTATTCTTTACTGGTAGCACCGGATGGTTGCCCAACCGTCGCCAGCGAAGCGATCGATGTGTGATCGATCGATGGACCGAGGGACCGGTCCCGTTGAGGATGGAGCTGTAAGGATGAGAGAGAATTCCGCTGGTTGGACGAGACGGTTAAAACGCCTATGGCGGGGGCAAAAGATCACCCATGAAGAAGCTGGCTAATGGGATGTCCCGGTAACTCAGTTGGAAGAGCTGCCCACGGATTGGGTGGAGGACGTGGGTTCGAGTCCCACTCGGGGCTAACATTTTGCCTATTCTTTACTATAAAAAGTGAATCGCTTGCAAGATATAGACAACTCGTCTGCTTTCATGTGTATAAATTATAAAAAAAGTGAATTAAATCGTCTGATTTGTAAATTACTCAGCACATGAAAAAAGATTCAAAAAAATGTTAATCAAAAAAAGAAACACTAACGGATTTAATACCAATGAATGAATAAATGCATACAAAGGTTTGCATCAATATCAATAAAGTATTAAAAATTAGCATATGTGATCAAGATCATTAATGATAGCCTCATTTTCGTTAACCTTTTTACGATTTAATATTAAATATTTTGTGACTATGTATTGATTTTATAAAAAATTTTTTTCTTAAATTATTTTAAAAATTATTCAGTTAATTTAAGTGAAACATTTAACCATGATAAACCCTTTTAATAAGACCTTTTAAAAGAATAAAACGATAACAAATTGAGATAAGATAATATTGCCGAGCAACCTTCATTTATAAAAGAAATCTAATAATAAAATAATTAATAATCACGTAATTGTTTGAAACAAATAATAAGTTATCTAAAATTTAATGACAGAAATTCTATACCAATAAACACACCAAAGTTTATAAAATTCAATCTTCATATCTCATATTACAATTTTGTTGCTATTCGAATTTTTTTTCAGACTTTTCCTAATTTGTTGTAATGTTAATATTTGTGTTTATAATTTTGACTAATTTCCCTTACAAAAGAAATTTAAATGTCATTTTTTTACAATTGTCATGCGAGATTTTTTCTTTTGGCTATCGACATCCCATCGGGCATTTCGCGCGTTAGTGAAAAAACGGACGTTTCGCCCATAGAGAGTGTAAAAAAAAGCCTTTCGCCCTTCGCCGATCGCTCACCCATTGATTGTTCAGATCCGAATAAAACTACCATCAATCGATTCCTCTCGTCGAGCTGAGTACGAATCCGTGAAAAGTTTGCGCCGAAAACCACTAAAAAGAAAGTTATAAACCACCAAAAGTTGGCTAAAATGGGTTGGCATTGTTGTTTTTGGGTTATTTTAATAACTTAATGAATTTAATTGTGAGGCAGAATAATATTGTATAACATTTCCACCGCTGGTGTCACGGAGGTTTTGGATTTTTCAACCTTGTTTGTGAAAAAAGTTTTCAATCAATCATATTATTACCATTATTATTATTATTATTATTTATTCGACATCAAAGGAAATGCATAACATGCAAATCGCTGACATGATGGACATGGAGGGCGGTTTACGTAAAAATGTGTCAACAATCATTTGGGAGTTTGGGATTTTTGTTAGGGCAGAGGAGAGTTTGGATCGGGGAAGCTTTTAAGAAAGAGAGCGAGTTTGGGTTTGAAAATTTGGGGGTGCGTTATAGATACCAGATCGCGAGAGAGACAATTCCATCTATTAATACACCGATTAACGAAGAGATTTGAGGTGATGGGGGACTTTTTATTTTTGTAAATTTGGAATGGATGTTTACGACTAGGACGGTCAGAGAGTTTGAGAATATCTGTGGTGTTGATGTGAGTGTGATTGTGACATATTTTGTGAATTAAACATAAGTCGTTAACGAGACGACGGAACGCCAGGGACTCAAGTTTGAACACGGCAAGACGTTTTGAATAGGGGCATTTGGCGATATGACATTTTGCGAGAGCTCTTCTAGTGAAAAACTTTTGAAGACGTTCTATTTTGGCTGACAACACTTTGTATGGGGGGTTCCAAACAACAGAGGCGTATTCAACAAGCGGACGGATGTATAATTTGAAGGCCCGGGACCAGATGATGGGGTTTTTACAATTGAGCGCTTGGAAAATTTGCATAGAACGCATGTAGGCTCCCCTGAACATCGAGTTTATGTGTGGGCGGAAGTCGAGTTTGTGATGAATAAGTACCCCGAGGTCTTTCATTTCAAATGTGTTGCGGATGGGGGTGCACATAATTGAGTAGGTTGGGGCCAGATATGGGCGTCCTCGGACTTTGGGAAGAATGCGCAGAGCCAATGTTTTATCACGTGAAATTTGGAGGGCCCAGGATACACACCATTTATACAAACTGTCGATGGAGTTTTGCAATTGGGGGGAGTGGGAATCACCGTTGTGGGAAGAAATGATTTTGATATCATCGGCGTACATTCGAATGTGGGTGTGAGAGTTGACTGAGGAAGTTATGTCATTGATATAAATTATGAAAAGTAGGGGTCCTAAAACCGAGCCTTGTGGTACACCCGAACGGATTGGATTGGGGGGTGAAACGGAGTCCTCGATTTTGACAACAAATGATCGTTCAGTGAGAAAATTGCGGATCCAACGGAGAAGTTTACCACGGATGCCAATCCAGTGCAGTTTATGAAGGAGATATTCGTGAGGTACAGAATCGAAAGCCCGGCGGAGATCAATGTAAATACAGTCAATACATTTTCCCTCGGTTAGTGAATTTCCCCAAGATTCAAGAGTAGAAATGAGTTGAGTGACCGTGGACCTTTTGGGAAGAAATCCGAATTGGTTTACATCGAGACGTTTGTGTTTTAGAAGGAACTGGGTGATGCTTTTGGAGATAACACGTTCAAATACCCGACAAGTGGTGGATGTTATCGAAATGGGGCGGTAGTTGGTGGGGTCTGACTTAGTGTTCTTTTTGTGAAGTGGTAGGATAATGGATTTGTGCCAAAGGCGTGGAATGTGACCAGAATCGAGTGAATTTCTAAATAGATCAGTAAGGGGTGTACACAATCCAATTCGGCAACTTCTGAGGAGGCTGACAAATACAATGGCAAAGATGATCAAATTTTTCGTTGATATAAAATTGGTCAGTAAGTGAGATGTGGGAGATGAGAGGGGTTATTTTTTCGAGGTTACAGTCAGACATGTCCCTGACAAATATTGGTTTTGGTTTGGGTAATGGGGGGTGCTTTAATTTAAAAAGGAGAGAGTGATGGTCAGAAGTTGAAAATCCTGGATCTACAGTGAGAGAGGTAATGATTTCCTGGGTATTGCTAAAACAGAGATCCAGAATGTGGGAGCCTCGGGTGGGAACAGTTACATATTGCAAAAATCCAAGCACAGCTGATATATCCATAATGGGGTGAGCCTTGAAATTTATGTCAGACCAGTTAAGAGAAGGGCAGTTGAAATCTCCGGTGATAATCATAGTGGGGGTGAGATAATTTTGGATGGTTTTAAAGAGCTGAGTTTTTTCGGCCTTAGTGCTGGAGGGGGAGAGGTAGACAACCACAAATCTGATATGAGTGTAGCAATTAGAGCCTAGAATGTCAATGAATAGCACTTCAAACCCTTTGGAAGATAGAGAAAAGATGAAACGGGAGGAAATACGGGCATCGACCAGGAAGGCTACTCCGCCACCCCTCATTTTGTTGGTTGTGCGATGGCATAAGTAAGTATGGAATTTACCTTGAAATGAGAGGTGGCTTACACATGAATCGGGGTTGAGCCAGGTTTCGGTAAGTGCGATGATGTTTAAGTCTTTGGATGTGATTAATTGGTCCAGATCAGGGATTTTGTTGGCGATGGATCTACAATTGATGCTTGAGCAATTAATAGAATTGAGTGAAAAAGGATTTTTGTCAAGTGAGCGGTTAGAGATAAATGAGCAAAGATTTTTGTCAATTGAGCGGTTAGAAGTAAAAGAACTAAAAGAACAAAGGTTTTTGTCAATTAAGCAATTGGAATTGAATGAAGAGAGGTTTGGCCCGTCCAGCACCGTCAGGCCTCTAACGTTTTCCATGTTATGATTTCCTACAATATAATTTCATTAAAAATTAAGAAAGAAGGAATCGCAAAGTTGCACTTAATTTTTTTTACAAATGACTCCCTGCAAAGAGAGCAGTTTTGCTCTTGCTTTTACTATTCTCTGATGTTCTGACTAACTATTTTAAACCATCGAATTGTTTCCTTAATTGAATGGGAGTTGATGAAGTTGACAATTTCGAAATTTTCGCCGATTCTCCGTCACTTATTTTTTTATTAGTAAATTTTTAACGTAAATAGTAATCGCAAAAATACAACCTTATTTCGGTGTCATGTAGTTTGTCTTTTTGCAAGTCGGTTGTTGTGTTGCGGGTCCAATCCCGGGACTTATTTAAAAAAAACGAATCCCAAGAGCCAAAATATTACTAATTAGAGAGGAGGTTGTCAAATGGAGAGGGGGTTACTAATAGAAAAAATACGGTAATATACAAGCAAGCAATAAAATAATGAATAATTATAAAAAAGGAAGGAACCTAAACATATATTAAATATGGGTTAGTTTTATTTTCTGGCTATGTCAGTTTCAATGAAGTTTACCTTTTTTTTGAAGTTCCGGTTGTGACATAAACTCTTCCAATTTATACTCGCCCTTTCTTCAAATATTCATTATCTTACTCACGCCACAAAGTCAGAAAATTCACCCATCCATTAAATAAATGTTTAAAATTTTTATCGTTTTTGCTATTTTTAAGTATTTAAGTAATTTGTTACATGATATTTATTTAAAAGTTTTAGTGAAAATAAAGTTTTAAGAATAATTTTTTAATTGTATTGAAAAAAAAAAATTATGAAATATTTTATATTTGTAAATAAATTTGATAATAGTCCTTTTTACTTTGGAAATATTGTTAAGTGATTCAGTAATTTTACCAGTTAAAGAATAATTTTTTAAATTATTTTTAATTTAACGTACGATATTTCACAAGCATAACTTGTGGCCGTCAAACCCATTTTTAATTGATTAGGTTTCATAATTCAACCTGCAACTAACTACAATCGCACACCGCGATGCAACAAGCGATTCGCGTTTGACAATAAAAGTCATTTTTTTAAAATATTGTCATTATAGCAATAAAACACAATGCAGCATTTTCTTTTTTTAGTACGTATTTCACTTTATCTTTCTTTTACTTGTTCGTGTGTGGTTTGTTTTATTCTCATGTGAAGTGGACAGAAATACCTTTGCATTTAATAAAGCTGAAAATAAAAATTCCATGTATTTTGGATGTGCCCTTCATTTTTATTTATGTTTAAATAAAATATTAATTTGAATTGTCAACAATTTTATTTAAAAATATAGCGATTTAAAGCCTTTGGCGAAACTTGTATTAATTATTATAATGTAATAACTTCATTTTTCCTCCATACTCAACCAGGCTTTCATTTCTATAGTTTGCCAAATGTGTACAAATTTCCTTTTACATTTTTTTATTTACTATTTGACAGTGAATTTTGTTTACATATCTACTTAATACTTCTTATATTTATTTTTTATTTTATTTATTTTTGGTTAGATTTATAAGTGAGGTTCTGAGTTGATCCGCCCCGTGGTACATACCGTCAGGCTTGTTTGCACAAGGCCTGGCATGTTGCCCATGCCCACAAATCTCGCAAGGGCTCCACCCACATAGCTCGCACGGCATGCGGCTGCGGTCCACGTGCTCCTCGCCTCCGCAGTTGTGTGTGCCGGCATTTCTCATACATAAATGAAAAACGATTAAAATAATATTAAGTCACTGACGTCGTATGATCCGCTCCTTTATTATAAATATGGTAATATAATTAGAATTTTGTTTATGAAAGCATTTTTAAAACACCTATATAAATATAATTGATATATGATTACAGGCTTATTTTATTATGATTTATTTGTCAAGTTGATTTATTTATTTATCATTTTAATATAAACAAATCTGTGATAATATTTATTGTTTAGTATTAAAATAAATATTCAAAATTTCATTATATAATTTTCTAAATATACATCTGCGATAAACATAGAAATGTTTGTCACCTTTTGCACAAATGTTTTCACTTTTTGATCACCGAGTAAATACATAGATGTTTATTATTTTTTGGTTTGTAATCTGCAGTAATTTAATAATGCCATTTTTAATGTTAAACGCTTTATTATATCGTTTCGTTTGATTGGCTATCTTAATCTTTCTTTACTAACAAATAAATATAAAATTTCAGCATAATTATTAATTGTTTAAAGCAAACCAATATTAATAAATTGCTTTTTAAAGTTAGGTGTTTTTTTATTGCTTCGAGTTTCAACTTTTACGGAAATTTTTATTTTTTCATTATCGAACAATTTTAAAATAAAATTTTATATATAAATAGCAATAAATTTATTCATAAAATTTTGAAAAAAAAGTCAACACTGCAATCCCAAACAGTTCCATAAGTGCTTATTATATATGTCGGCGTATTATTTTGAATATTAAGATTATTCAAATAAAATAAAACGGCAATTTTTTAAAGCGTAAATTTAAAAATTTATTGAACACTTTAAAAACAGGCTTATCGCTCGTCTCCGATTTTGTGTAAGAAGGGGTGGATAATCTCTTTGAGTTCAAATAAAAATTATATAATAAATTTTTCCATTTATGCACAATATAAAACTTATAAATAAAAATACCAATTCATGGATTTATTATTAATTCAAAGTTAAAAAACATGCATCTACTAATTTACTCCATAATAATATAATTATTAAAATTTGAAAAAGTTTAAGGGATTCTGCAATCAATTATTTAATTATAATTTGTAAAATGCAAACATAAAGTCCCAATGCCATTAAATTAAAAAGTCAACTTAGATTACATTGTTTTATATTATCTCTATATGCTATATTAAAAGATATTTTCCTCTAAAATACGCAAAAGTTGCCATTATATTTAAAAAATCAAATGCAAATTTAAACCAAGAAAATGTATTGTACAGCCTATTAATTAAAATTTACAAATACGAAATCGAAATTACGTACTGTAGGAATTACCGGACACGACTAAAATAGAGCATCTGCGCTAATAACGAAATAATTAATTTTAAAATAAACAGTATCATACTATTGAAATTGAAAATTTAAGACAAATAATCATATAAATAATTTATCCGTATAAATGTTAATAAATAAAACTGTAACATAATAAAAATATAAATTACAAAGAAGCTTTAAAGTCAATTATTTAAAGTTTTAACTAAGTATGGAAGACTCTCAAAAGCATTGACAAAAATAAAAAACTGTTAAAAAGATAATTATTCTTATTAGCAACAAGACTCGTATTTCAGCAATTTTTTTTTGATAGATAAACATTATAAATAAAATTCATCGAAAAAGCAAGCCAGCAAAGCAAATATATACGCTTAATCTCAATTATTAAACAAAGATTTAATTGCTAATAAACTAAATTATGATTGTTATTATTACACAAAGCAAATTAACATTAAATTTGGCCTGCCTCTAGAGGAGGCAGAGCGTATAGGTTAAATAAATAAAGAGTTCAAGGACTTGGACAAATTCAAACCCAAGTTGTAGCTGCGTTTAACGGCCTGCGCAAAAGCAACAAAATTTCTGTATTTATAAATTGAAAAGTTACGATAACAAATTTCCTGAAATTATAAAATCAAAAAAATAATTTTAATACATTAATTATTAAGTAGACTAAGTAAAATAATGATTTTGCTGCTTGGAATCGTTGGAGGAAAAAAATAAAGTAGATTCGTTTTTAATAATTATTATTAATATATAATTTTAAAAAATCATTAAAAAAAGTAAATGTAACACAATAGCGTGAAAAAAATAAAAAAATTAGTCCCTTTAAATGACAAAGAAACTCAACAATTTATAATAATAAATTAAAGAATTTAATAAATAAATTAATATCTCTGAATACTACATATAATACTAAAAATGTTATAAAGTAAAAACATGATTAACAAACAAGACTTACATAGCATTTAAGTAAACAACAAATTTAAGATTAAAACCTCATCCCAAGATGAGAAAAATGTTTTGGTTATAAAAAAAATTAATCCAATTTTTCAAAATCAACAACAGGAATAAAATAATGAATTTTGATAAATTCACACTATAAGTGAAGCAGATTACCATAAGTAATTATTTCAGAAAATCGGTAACTAACAGGGGTGGGCAAAATCCGAAAATAAAATCCGAAATCCGAAATCCCGGAAAACCAAAAATCCGAAATGATTTTAAATCCGAAATCCGAATTTACGAAAATCCCGAAATTTTTCCGGAATCCGAAACCCGAAATCCGAAATTTTTTCAAGGGAAATTTTTGCAATATTAATAATAAAAAAAATTTTTATTCATAGTCGAACTCATAAATTTTGAGATTGTGGTGTAAAAATAAAAGCATTTCCGCGTTTTCGGGAAGCAAGCTCTTCCTCAGATCATTGACTATTAACCCGCGGTTGAAAAAAGGCGCTCGCTCTCGGCGGAAGTTGCGGGAGACGATAGAAATTTTGTTGCCAGTTTTGTCAACAATGGCCACTTTATTGAGTTTTCGTTGTTCCAAAAAGCGTATGGGTCACTGTAAACTGGAAGTGTTTTGGTCCTCAGATCAAAAATGTTGTAGGCGTGCTTGGAGGGTAATTCTTGCAGAATTCGCATTTTTTGCAATACGCCACTCTTCCAGAAAGTGTGAAATAATTCCAGATTAACGACATTTCTGAAATAAAGTTAAGCTCCAAAAGAGAGTAAACATAAAAGAGAGGTGTAGGCAGAAAAAAATATTTCTTATTTGTGTGTTTACAAAAATTTCCACTCCAATATTTTTACATCCATTTGCTTCAAAAGTGCCATCTTTAGGGGTGCAAAATCCGAAATTTTGCTCAAATTCCGAAATCCGAAACCCGAAATCCGAAACGGCCAAAAAAAACCCGAAATTTTCCGGAATCCGAAATTTCGGATCCGAAATTTTGCCCACCCCTAGTAACTAATATGAGTTCAAAATTAAAGCAAAATTGTTAAATATTTAATTCCTAATAAATTTTGTTTGATAAATAAAACCAGTCGTCAAAATATCTCTTAATTTAAAATTCATAAGATCAAATAAAAAAACTTTTCGTTTGAATATTTCATTATGCACTACGCAAGGCGGCGTGGTGCGTGTACAGTTACAAATTAAAATCATCAAAAACTTCTTATTTAATTAATTATTTGAATATATTTAATGTTACTAAACTGGTTCTATTATTTCAACCATGACTGATGTTGGTCCTTCGTACGTTTGCCAAATTCCGTGTTGGTCCTTAAAAACTGTGATTATTTGATTTTAAGTTTTAACTTTGTGTATGAATGCAGAAATGCTGCATTTATAATTATTTTTTATCTTTAATTTTAATATTATTTCAAGTTTGTGTTTGTTCATAAGTGTGATAATTATTAATGTTTCATTGCAGATACTTTTGTTGGTGAATTAAATAAAATATTTAATAGTAATTAAGATTCTCAAATTTTTTTAATCGCATTGAAGAAAATTGACTGTTTTGTTGTTTTTCACTGCGTGGAAAAGAATGTTAATTAGGCCGTTCTTATCTGCCACTTCTTTCAGATTAATTAATTTATTTGTTTTATTATTTTATGGTATTCCCGGTCAAATTGCTTTAAACGTTTGAATTTTAATATATTGTTATTATTTTCTTTTTTGAGTTGTATCTCTATAATTGCAGTATTAATCATTTATTTTTGAATTTTATTCATGAATTATTTACAAATTATGTTTCAGCAAATATTAAACGCCGTCATTTTGATAAATACAAGCCATAAAAAATTATGTGACCAGTATTTTTTTACGATTCACTCGTTAAAAGAAATGTGTTGCTAAATTAATCCACTAATCATGTTTAGTTGTAATTATTTTTATTTATTTTTCGTAAGTCCAGCTGCTGCGTGCGCAGAGTTTCGTTTCGGATTTCCATATGTTCCAAGGCCAGCTTGCGCTGAATTCATTTATAATATAATTTTTGAGGAAATGATTCTATTATTATTTTCTTTTTCCCGCTTTTCATAGCCTTAAACTTAATGAGTTCAACTGGTTTGTAAATAAAAAATTGTGTTTTTGAAAATAGCAAAAATTTTTTTTTGAAAATATTTTTGTCATAATTATATATATTTTTGCTCTTGAGTCAATGCCAAAAGCAACTTTGATTTCTTTGTTTAACATTAGGTTCTGAATTTGAATTTGCTTTATGAATTTTATTAAATAGATTATAAATAAATAGTTAAAGAAATCATGTTTCAGCCCACTACATACTTTGGCTTTTTATCAATTTGCTTCGTAATATTAATTATTGATTAATGTCTAATCATTCTTTACTACTTTAAAATCTGAATTAACAATACAGATTTGTAAAAGAAATTATAATCTTGTTGTTAATTATAAGTTTTGAATTTAATTTAGTTTTTCATTTTTAATGATTTCTCTTCTCTTCATGCTGATATTCTCATATTTTTTGTTGTCTTTTTTTCTTGGTTTATTTTATTTGGGCTGATGATCTGTCCGTAACCGGATTTAATGTTAAAAATTTTTTGGGGGAAACAGGGAAAGGGGTCATGCGGTGCCGATAGGCGCCGCCGGGAAAATTTAGAATTTTTGACTCAGTTTGTTAAGAGAGTTGCAACCAAAATTGGAAGGAATGTGATACTTTTTGCATTAAAAACCTCCCGAACTTTTGAAAACCCACATAAGCATCATTTTGAAAATTTAGCCTCATTGTCCTTCAAGAACCCACAAAAAATGAGAATTTAAATCATTCTTATTGGCCTTACCAAAAACAACAGAATGAGGAAAAATCCGAAGGTCAAAACCAAATCTGGAAAATTGATCGACAAACGCCTAGCAAACTGCAACAAAAAATGCATTAATAATGACATATTCCGTCAGCCTCTTCTTTTTATTCTCTGTTCATCATTCCATACGTTTGTTATGTGAGCCGAGTGACCGGCAGGGGGGGGGGTGCTCATTTGTCAGGTCAACGTCGGATCTGGCATTGCTGTTTTAAGCAACACTTAAATTTTCTAGCTATTTAAGTGCCGTATTTTTAACATTTTAGTAATAAACATCAGCTAGTGCAAAAGTAAAAAAATAATTAATGTTTCCAACAAGATAAAACAAAAAATTTAAAATGATATAACGTATATAAAAATAGAAAATGGGAACGAACAAATAAGTGTATTAATATTTTTAGCAAAATTATTTTTATTGTTTATTATGTTTCTAAAAAATTACTCATGTATTATTTCAATAGTAATGAATATATAAACTTATTAATGATTTTTTTTATATTTAAAAAAATTTATGAATATTACATACATACCAATCGTCACACTTGGCTAATCGTTGCG
Organism: Globodera rostochiensis; assembly: GCA_018350325.1. Lineage (NCBI taxonomy): Eukaryota > Metazoa > Nematoda > Chromadorea > Rhabditida > Heteroderidae > Globodera > Globodera rostochiensis. The sequence goes on from JAEVLN010000018.1 coordinate 1,626,201, forward strand.
CAATTCAACTCTCAACGTATAATTTGAAGGACGTTCGTTTTGTTTTTTGTAAAAAAACCAACGCAAAAAGTTGCGTTGAGTTATTAACTTTGGGTTTTTTGCGTTTCTTACGCACGCATTTAAAAGAAGACTCGATCTCGGCCGTAAAAACCGCTGAGGCAATGCGGTCGACACTTTTTAATGATTTTTTTGCATATTTTTTTTATTAATATTTCAATTACATAGTATTTTTTTACTTTTATTGTCATTCTGTTTATGTTTTAAGTAGTTTTACATGATTTATGCAAAATGAAGTTTTATATCATATTTTTGGGCAAAATTTAATTACTAGGAAGCAAATTTGGTTTTTTTATGTCAAAGAAATTTTACAATAATAAAATTAAAGATAATTTTTAAAATTTTTAAGAAAATCGTTTTTGAAATTTCATTATATCGGAAAGGCCTTTTCTTGGAGCTTTTTTAAACAAATTTATTGTTTGAAGGAAGGAATTGAGTTTTTTTAATCGTCTCGGGGCTTACGCCTTAAAAAACACCAATAAAAGGCATTTTCAGATTTGGTTTTGTTTTATATCATCATTTTTTCGTTGACGACATATAATTTTGTATTTTTTTGATGTACTTTCTTGGGAGTCAAATATTTAATTATTTTTTTGTTAAATTCTTTACTTGTTATTTTCAGTTAAAGTAGGCCGGGACCGGGATATTTTGGGAAAATCGGGACCGGGAAACGGGGAAAACCTTATAAATTTTTTTTAATGCTCAAAGGTGAAACAAATTTTTACATTAAAATTATCTTCCTCATTGTCTTCAAATCGATTGCATCAATACGGTAATTTTTGAAGCTTTTTAGGAATGGTAAGTGGTCCGGCGGCGCCGATACGCCGCCGGGAGAATTAAAAAAAATCCAAACATCACGAATGTTGCAAGAGAAAGGGCCCCTTATAGTATTTGAATTTCGGCTTACCAAAAAAAGAAATCTAAAATATTTAAAAAAAAAAGAAGTTAAAATTAGAATTGTTTACACCACCGCCACATCATGCTTTTTAGCTCAAAAATCCTATTCTTAGGGGGTGTACTTTTTTCCCGGTTAGTCCTGGTCCGAACGGGACGGGATCAGGGATTTTGATTTTTCAAAAATTGGGATCGGGACCGGGTCGGGATTCCAAAAACCGGGAATTTCCTGAACAGTCCCGGTCGATATATTGACTTAAAAACCAAAACCCAGCAAAAATGACAAAAAACCCCAAAAAGTGCAAAAATATTGGTTAAAAATGTGCTAAAACTGACAACCCGATTAATTTTAGCGTGAAATCATTCAAAATACGTCATTCCTTATTATTTTTCCCCTCACAATTGTAAATGTATTTTTTTAACATGTAAAAAAATTTTAGGATTAGGGACAAAAACCTATTAGCAAAAAAGATTTTTTGAGCAAATTTTCGTGGATATTTTCTTTATATATCTATCAAACTTTGTTATTATAATATAAATTTAAACTTTGAACAACAGCTGTGGATTGCGCATATTTCTGTAAATATGATCTTTATTAATTGCCAACAATTGAACTAGTGTAAATAAAAGACTTTTTTTCTAAGAATATTTGTGCTAAAGATTAATTTAAGAGCATAAATAAATAATGTTGTAGCTGTAGCTTTAAGTGTAAATGATCTTTAATTTCGATGCTACAATTTATTATTGCCCTACTCATTTTTATTTGGCCCATGTTTTTCTGATTATTTGTCCAACTTTATTAGTTTTTTTCTAAAAAAAAACAAAATATTATTTTGCTTATTAAAGAGCCGACCATACCATTCTTTTTGGCGTATCTGGCAGCGCCATCGGGAGTAAAATCAAATTTTCCTTTTGGTACTGAAATTCCCCCGCATTCTTTCATATGATCTTGGTTTTTCAAAATTTATAAATCTTTATTAATCAAATATTTTCAATTTTTAATTTTATAAAATCATTCAAATTTAAGTTTTACCAATTGTTATTACGCAGTCATAAAAGCTCACTCTATACTTTATTTACTTGTTCTTAATTGGTTTTGCATTTTAATTGTAAAAATAGTTGGTTACTTTTTATATTTTTTTCATTTGTGAAAATATTTTCTTACGAAATTAGCTCTATCATTTATATTAATTACTACATATTTTTAAGCTTTTTTTATTGTGTGGATGTAAAATAAATTTGATTCTGTGCTGTTGTCTCGTTCAGTGGAGCCCCGTTCGGCAATGCCTGCGCATTTTCGAAATGGCTAATTTTACTGTAAATATTTATTGTATTGTTATTATACTTTTTTAGAAGCGAATGAATCACGATAAAAATTTAAAGCAATCGAATTTATTGACATTCTTTATGTTAAGTTAAATTAGTTATTCTTTTAGTTTACCGGGATTTTTAATCAATGATTAAGTTTCATAGTAAATTTATTTATGTGCATCTTCTTCGTTAGATTTTTCTTACAGGTTTTATATAACATATTTAAAGAAATTTCAAGACTATTTAAAAATAATGCCCGGATGTTAAATGGGGTAGTTGTTTTAGGCTCAGGGATGGTTTGCCAGTGACCGATTGTCATCCATGCACGCATCTAATAAGCAAATATGGAATCTATCTACAGTCTAACTGAATCAGAGGATTAACATTTATTGTAATTAAAATTTTTAAGAATTTGTTTTATCGCACTTTTTTTGTTTCATTTTTTATTCTAGAAGACAACATAGAGCATAAATTTATTAAGGCACAGGTTTGCAGCTACTATTTGGCTTTTCTTTTCACTTTCACCATTTTTAATTGCCGAATCTTTTAGATCTGTTGTTTATTTTTTATTTGTTTTTAGATTTTCTTAAATAAGGTGAAGGCATTATTATATTATGGTTGTCTTGCAGCATAATGCTTTAAAGCTGATCAATTGGATTGTTGATCGGCTGATTCCTGGGTAGAGATAAATGATGTTATACTTGGACTCTTTTCTTCTTTCAATCTCTTCCAAAGTCTCTTCAATGTTAAGCGTATTTGATCTTTTCGAAATTTCTGGAGTGTCAATTCTCTTAAGTTTATTTCAATTTGTTCAAGTTCAAAGTCCTCGAAAATATTTAGAAAATCATGAAATCTTCTCCTTCTCTTTCCGGGTTATAGTTACAGATGTTTCTTGGACACAGTTTGGATGTTATTTGGATCACAATTTGTTGTGATCTTTTCTAGTAAATATTTTTATTTAATTCGGGAGTGTAACGGGATATTGCACACTAGATCGTCTTTTTCCGAGTGACGATTTACCGATTTCGATTATTATGTCAATAATATTTTGTTTGTAACATTTTATAATCACTTAATTTAATTACTAAAGAGAATCTAAGACATTTTGTTAATTTGCTTTGCTTATCTAAATTTTCAAATTTTTGGATAGTTTTGGTAAGTTTATTTGCTAGTTTTTATTATAATTAATAGTTTCATTAATTTTATTTTATAAACTCTTATACAAGTTATCGAAAATAAATGGCAAATTTGTTGCTTGCAGGATTTTTATTTGTGTTAATTTTAATTTATTATAAAAACAAGCATGGCAAAGGTGCACCTTCAATTATATTATTTATCTTATTTCTAAATGTTCTTTTCAACAATTAGCTTTTTGATATCAAAATAATTTTATTAAAATATTTTGTTTACCATTTTTAGGATACATTTGACTCTTGTTTGGTAAGGCTTTGTCACATCAACATGAGCGTCGTGCCAGTTTAGTGCTTTTGTTAAAAATAGATAAAATGCAAATTTATTTCAATAAACTGTATTAGATTGGCAATGTGAATTTTTCATCTACGAATCGGACAGTAATGTACATATTTTTAATTGATTTCCTTAAAAAACTACAATTATAAAACATTAATCGTGAACTTTCATTACATTTCCGAAATTGAGCAGTAGAAATTGATTATAATTGAAAATTTTTTATGAAGATTTACTATTTTTATTTGATTGTTTTCTTTAAAATTTTTTAATTTATAGTTTTATTTTTAGATATGAAGTCAATATGCCGATAACCAGCAACAAAGCTGCTGCCCCTAGCGTAATCCGCAGCCATGCTTAAATATTTATGATTTATTAACAAAAAAATAAAACATTTGGAAGTTATGAAAGTAAAATTTAAACAAAATTTATTGCGAATCTTCAACCTTAGCTCTTCCCAGGACTTGTTATTGAGCATTTGTTGGAGCGCAACCATTTATTTTTTTATTTAATATATTAGTATTAAATCGATTACATTTATTAAAATTTTGTGCCAGTTTTAAATGGTTTGGTTTTACTTAAATACATTGAAAGAAACAATATCATTAGGCAGTAATTTTATGTTCTTATCGCTTGTTAGGGAACTCAATCCTTCGTGTTTTTGTTATTTATTCGTTTGAATATTTTAGTTTTGTCATTTTTTAAAAACTTTTTTTAATTTTGTATATAGTCAATAAGCTCAACCCCATTATAAAGCAAATTTTTTTATAAAGTTTTCAATCGTCAAACTGTTTTACAAACAAATGTTTATGCTTTAGTAGGCAGCGAGCAAACAGAAGCTGGACCTTTATCGATGAGCAAACAACGGTTTTTTGTATAAATTTTATTTTTTAATTTTAAATTAGATATTTTTTTAATATCATCCGGGGTGTCAAATAAAATTTGTAGCTGTATTTTTTTTAAATTAATTTTAAAAAATAACATACGAGGCCACCACGCTTTTGATTTATCTTATAGATTTTTCCTCATATGTAGTATTTATATAATAATTATCATTAAGATTAAATGAATATGTGTTTATTCTAACTTTTTAAAATGGAAGTCTAGTACTATTTTAGTGCACTTTGTCATTTTTGTTTTTAGAATGCATATATCTAAAATATTTTGTTACTATATTTGTATTAAGTCACAAAAATTAATCCAATTTCCAATTTTTAATGATCATTGTTTTCACAAAAAAATTTTGGCATTTGTTTAGTTTCTCGTGATGATTGGCGCCTGCGACTAAATTGGTTCCCTGGTCCGACTGTATCATCAGGGTAACGGCACGGCTAGCGGCAGCTCAGGAATTATTGTATTATAAAATTTAATGCAAGCTTTTAAATAATTTTTTGTGTTTTTAGGCGTTGAAGTTTGTTCCCCCAAATGATAAATGGCTGTGAAGTGGTGTAGATGAACTGATTTATATATTTAACTTTTTAAGTGAAGTTTAAAGTTTAATTAGATTTATGTATGCCTGCATTTTTTAATAACCGCTCATATTTTAATTCAATAGAATAAATATTAATTAAATACTGTCCTGACTTAAAGTTTTTATTTTATACTTTTTTTTATAAACTGCATTCTGGTCGTTTTGCCTGTTATAAATTATTTACTCAAATCCCAGAAGAGTATTGATCATTTCATAATGGTTTTAAAATATGCTGAGTAAATTTTTTATATTTTTTAAATCTGTAGAATTTTTATTTATTTTTATAAACTTGTTTATGTTAATTTTTGCTCCTTTCTTTTCTTCGTTATAAATTGTATGTAAGTATTTTACGCGCCTGGAACGCACGCGCTCCCCTTTTTTTTTTAAATATTTTTTAGTTTCGACACGACATTCCCTTTCGCGTTTGGAAATAATTTAAAAATAATTGTTGGCAATGTGTACAACTTTGTCTCAAGCTCTTCCCCCTTTTTTACTTTTAATTTATTATGCGAACTATTGTTTGTGCTAATTTTCCACTTTTCTTTTAGCTTACAGATCTAACAATTATAAAAGCTTTTGCAATCTTCACTTTGCTCTTATGGCAGTCTGTTGTGGGTTTTGGTTTAATAGATAGATTTGTTTTTTATTTCACTTATATGATTGGTATTTAAAAAAAATTGTGATTAAAGAATTAATTTTGTATTTAAATCATTTAATTTTGTTCAAACAAATTACCAATATATAGTCTTTATTTATTGTTTATCCCATTTATAAATTTAGCGAAAATCAACTTTAAACATTTTTGTTGTATTTATGTGTTTTGGGTCTGTCTATAGCTGTTGTTAATGTTCGATAAAACTTTACCAATTACTTAGTAATTGCGTATTGACATAAATAAACGAAATCCACCAACAATCTCCTCAGCACGACGAATTGCCTCCTCAGACATGTAATAAATAATTTATTTTTATTTATTTATAATTATCCTAATATTTCAATCTTTGTGGGCTTTCTGTTCTTTTCAACTCCCTATCATTATTTAGGATAATTGTTTTATTTCGAGTTTTGGCACATTTTTTTACTCATTGTAGGATTGCCGCCCTGAAATACATCTTGCCGCGACTATTTTTGCTTTGATCGCAAATTACACTTATAAAAATTCAAAAAAACGCAAAAAATTATTAAATTCTTTACATAATTTTTTAATTTAGCTCACAAATTGGAATAAACAATGTTTTTTGGTAGTTTTTACTCATTCTGCCCAGAAATATTATTCTGCTATGGCTCGTCGTCCTTTAATAAAGATTCAAGTGTTGGCAATGAATATTTTAAATTGTTTATAGTCTTAAATTTTAAATTTAAGATTTTTTCTTTTGCGAGTTTTCATTAGATATGTTAATTTAAATTGAATACATTTATTTGAATAAATAAATATCTTTATTTTGGTTTCAAATATTTGACCATTTTTTCAGATTCTCCTTTTTTTGTCGATTAAAAATCTTGATTATGATATAAAATGTTTGGTTCAATTATTTATTATTTAAGCAATTCATAATTAGTCTCATCTATAATTATTTTGCATTAGAATATTAATCATAATTTCAGATAGACAAAGCTACTGAGAGAGTTTGGTTTTTTAACACAAAATAAATAAATTACATAGTGTGTCACCATGTGGGCCAGGTTTGTTATGTTACCTGCACGGGTGAAAAATTTCTTACATTTTTCACATTGAGACTTTTTGTTTTGCAAATTGCTAGCAGCAGTATTCAACTAAGTGTTTGATGCTTCTTTGATTTCAATAATAATTATTTATTTTTTATTTTTGCTTTGCATTTTGCAACAACACTTTGTCTTGCTTTTGTTCAATTGTACAAAAATAGCTGAATTAAAAAATTTGCATTTTAGAATTGCGACGCTACATATTTACGGCATTTTATTTATTTACGTTTTTTAAATTGTATTACTTTATTAATTATTAAGCCGTCATTTTTATTAGTACTCTCAATTTTTGTGAATATAAACAATATAAATTAATTATTAACAATGCATTTGTAATAAAAGTAGGAGAATTTTGGTTGGCTTTAAAAAAAGTTGATCATAAATGTGAAAAAACAATATTAAACGGGTATTAACATCCTTTCTTCTTCTTTAAAACTTTTGCTTCTTAATTTACTGAATTTTGCATTCATTTGTTATTAATTGAAACTAATTTATTTCTTTCAAAAAATCTATTCTTTTAGCTATTTTTAATATAGTCAAAATTGAAAAATAAATATTTTTAGCAAATTTATTTTTTTGCAATTATTCTTTTTAATATTGTCAAAATAATTATGTAATTATGTATCAAATAGTTTATTCAAGTTTACAATCAGCGCATTTCTTGAGTAACTATCATGAACGATAACAGAAGTCTCAAAAATTTTCATTAAAAATACAAAAAGATAAGAAAACTCTATTTTAAATTATTATTGCGTATATTTTTATCGCTTTCAAATATTAAAACGAGGATCTTAAACCCAAACTTAGGCTATTAAACAAAAGCCCCAATAAAATATTTTTATTTTTTTCTTATTTCTTCCGGAATTTTATTTTAAAAAGCAAAATTCATTTTGTTTGCTTTTGGTAAATTGTTTTTAATATAACAAACATTTAAAAGTTAAAACTGTTGACTTTTCTTTTAAAATGTTACAGTAATTTATAGTTAATTTTACTGCCAAAAATTTGAACGATTGTAATAAAAAAATTTATTATACAACTTTTGGTGTTTGACTTTTCCTTATGTAGAGCGAAAATACTATTTAGTTTAAGCAACTTTTGGCAATGGGTAGCATCTTTTTCATGTGGATTTCGGAGTTGGTTAAAAACCAATTTTTTAAAATTTTCTTTTTATGAATGGAGAATTGATTTACCGGCATTTTATCAGGTGAGTGAAATTGGCGAGAGGGTGCTGACCACTTGTTCGGCAATTTTTACCAATCTTTTGTGATATTATTAAATAAAATTAAAGTTTAGTTAAAATTTTTATATTCTTCTTCAAACTCATAAATTTTAAAAAAAGCTCGTAGGCGTAGATCGCTCGATATACGCGTACTTGGATGCCCTTTATTTACAATAATTATGTTTTCATAAGAAGTGAATTGCATGAGTGAAACACATATATATTTATATTATATTTTTAATGTTAAACAAATCAAAATTCTGTAGAAAAAATATTTATTGATAATTGCTGTTGTACATGATGCGCCAGTTTCTTGAATTTTGGCTTAATATTTTTGTCTTATTTATTTTGATTTTTGATTATGCTTGTATTTAGATTTGTTTCTTTATGATAATCGTTTAAGTTTTTAACATACCAATAATTTTTTGCACTAATAATATTTTATTTGCTTCTTTAAATATTCCGATTATTTTTATGTTGTTTTTAAAATACCAAAGTGACCAAAAAATGTTCTTTCTTCAAATTCCAGTTCATGCTAAATATTGCAGAATCAAGCAATTCTTTTTATTAAATTTTGTTGTTATCATTTACTAATTAGGCAGGCGTCGGCGACATAAAGTGTATTTATTATTAAAATAATCTAAAGCAACAGGTTATTTAATTGCTTTTAAGTTAATTAGATTTTTTACAAGAGTGTATTTCAGTGGTGATATAAAAATTTATTAATTATTAAAATAAGATAACAAAATTAGAGGAATTTGGATTTATATGATATGTTTATAAATGAATTTTTTTAACTTATTTTATAATCTAATTCAATTTAGTTGACCAATCAACAACTTTTTATGTCTTTTGCTCATTTTTATTTGATATTTAAATAATTTTCCTTTTCAACACCAAATTACTTTTAAATATCAGATAAATACCAAATCCTTGGCCTTCTGCTTTCAAAGCTCCATGAAATCCGCCGCCTTTCTCCGTTCATAGCGCCTTGAAGCCCATGATGAAAAAACAGTTAAACTTCGTTATAATGCTATTTAAGCTGCAAGCATTTTATGTTTAGTTATTTTTATTTTTAATTACATTTGATTTATAATTTATAATTTCTATATTGACCCGAATGCTCTCCGGCACCGCCGACCCCCTCCCCCATCCATTTTCCCAAAATTTTTTGAAAAATCGCACACAAAAAATAGATAAAAATCGCTAAAACGCTCATGTGTAACAAGAAATGCTCAAATTTTGTTGCCAGCAAGAAATATAACGAACAAAGATATATGTTTACTTAAATGGCGCGGCAGTTAGCCCTCCAGTGGAGGCGCTGCACCCTCCTTAGAATGTGCTTGGTTGTGTTGATCCGTCACAGTGTATTTATTTTGATTTTTTAATGCAAAAAAGGAATTCTAGATGCTTTAAATTCATCTTTGGTTTTTATTTTTTAGATATTGTCTTTGATTATGATTAATAAAAATATTTGTTTTTTCGTTAATTTTTTTTATTTTATACAATATTGTTTCATAAAATTTTAAATATATTTAAACATTTTTGTTTTTAAATAAATTTTAATTAAATTCATCTTTGGTTTTTATTTTTTAGATATGTCTTTGATTATGATTAATACTATAAATAATTTTTACTTTTAGGGAGGGTGGGGGTCGGCGGTGCCATAACATCTGGCATGCCTTCAAAAAGGTAAAGCATTATGATGGCCTTTTAAGCTGGATGATTTTGCCAAATTACTAAACTTAAAATAGAAAAATATTTAAAAAAGTGTCCATAATTTTTTTTTTGCGTGTTTCTAATACGGCCCTAGACTCGTCTTATTAATAAGTGCCCGTAAATATGGGTCAATAATTCGAATGAATTTGTCTAATTGTTCAACATTGAGTTGACAATGGCACATTTATTTGTGTAATGATTGATATTGAATAATTTTCTTCTTTTTACTGGTGGGGTTTAGCCCTTTTCCCCTTAATTTTTTAGAAATCAACCGATTCAAAAACTGGTTTAATTTTCGTTTTAATTTTCTATCGCATTCGTAATCAGTGCATCAAATAACATTTTAAACATTTTTAGTATACAAATATTTTCCAGAAATTAGACCAAAAAGGTCCCCTCTAGGGGTTTTTCCAATTTAAACCGGTTCAAACGGGTGAATGCTCGCCCCAATAAAATAAACGGACTAATCATGGCGTACAAAAAGGATGTGATTGGAGATAGATTTAGCATTTTTTTTACAATCAAAAAAAAACAGATCGTCAATACGACCGATCCGGATGGCAAATTCAGCAATTAACACCTCCAGCATGCCCACTTAGTCAAATAAAAAGATTCACTACTTTTATTGGTATATGCTAAAAATTTTTCATTGAGCTTTAACAATTATTTAAGGGGGTTAAAGTATGTTAATTTGTTTAGCAGATTTGGACATTCCGTAAATTTTTAATTCAATATCAAAAAATTAAAAGCATTTAACGATACGCAGCGATTTGTTTTTGGATCCAGTTACAGAAAAAAATGGTGTTTTTGTCCTAGTGTTTTGTGTGCTATAATTAATAATGTTGGCAAGATTGCAATATTATGATATTTAGAGTCAATTTTCTTAACAAAAAATTGTATTTAATGTTTAAAAATTAATATTTTCTCGAGCCAACAATTCTTTTAACAAGTCTTCAAACTTCAGCCATAGCTAATCAGTTGATGGTGCATGTAAAGATGGAATATTATTCATCAGTAAGGTTTTCGGCGCCAAAATTTATCTTTTTTGTGGGTGCGTAGCGCTAAACTGAAAATTGAGGGAGACAGAATGAGAAAAGATTTGTGCTGAAGCATACAAGAATATTGAGAACATTTTGTTAGTAATAAACCGGGGAAAGCAAAAGGGCACTAACGAAAATTCTCAGTTTGCACCGATTTTTCTTTAAAAAATGCAATAAAACTAAATCCAGCGGGGTTGATTATTGATCTCTTTAACATACAAATATTACCAAATTATCTGTACGGCGTCTTTGAGAATTTGTATTAATCTCGAAAGATCTCCACCAAAAAAAAATTTGCTTGACTTAAAGGAATTGATATGTGTTAAGGTCGCGAGCCGAAATCCCGACCGATTAGCGCACACCAATATTAAGAAATTTATGTCCCCTCAAATTTGGCCAAAACCCATTTTAAATCCGTATTCGAATCTTGAATTTCAATAGAAAATAAAAAATGAGGATTTAAAGCGGCTTTGAAGAAAATTAAGGAAAAACTTTAAAGTAACACCAAAGCCGGATAGAATAATAGGGGAAGCTTATATAGGATGTTTTTTAACCCGCGCCATCAGACACAATTTTTCTTCCAAATAAATTATTTAAATCGACTTTTAAAAGAAATATTTTCTAATGGATTGTTGTCCTCTGATTGATTGTCCTTCACTGACGGATTGTCCTCTGCTGACGGATTGTCCGGATGCCATTTGAATAAGCGAAATGAAACATTCAAAAATTTGTTGAAAATGGGAATGAATTTACACAAACGATTTTCGAAAATAGTAAATCGATACTTTTTGATCCAGTGCAGATAAAAATAATGACAGCAAAATTGATTCACCGCGGGAAAAAATCTAAAAATCGGCTACAAATTTGTTATTAAACTCTGTTATTTGATGTAATGAATACGAATTCGTCAATAAAACAAATCTGAGAATTTAAAGCTTTTTTTGATCGGTTGAAATTTTAAAAAATTAAGGAAAAAAGGACTGCCAAGTAAACCAAGCTCGCTTCTCGTTCTTTAAAACAACCTAAAAACACACTGCCAATGCTGCGAAATGAAACATTCAAAAATTTGTTGAAAATCTTTTGCAAAATGAATTTAGGTATTCTTTTTTCGGTTTACTCTGATATGTAGGGTGTCCAAAAATATGCACATGCATGTTTTTTTCCTGAACTTGGAACGGTCTGAAACGCACGAAAAACGTGTTTTCAACTTGGTTTGAAGAGTTTAGAACGCATTTCCATATGCATATTTTGCATATTTTTGCATATTTCGCTATTTATGTGCATATTTTATATGCATATTTTGGCATTTTCGCTATTTTCATCCATATTTCGCTATTTTTCAAAAATTGCTTAACAAAAATGCAAAAAAAATGAACAATATACCCCTAGAGATCGACTTTTTCAAAATTTTCAAAAAATGACCCCAAAAAATGATTTTTTTTAAATTTTCAAAAAACACACCCCTAAAAATTGATTTTTTAAAAATTTTCAAAAATGCACCCCTAAAATTGACTTTTTCGTGATTTGGGGAAATTTATATTGAATTTGGAAAAATTTATGTGCATATTTTGTAATTTTTGGTGCATTTTATGCGCATATTTCAGATTTTATGTGCATTTTTTTGGACACCCTACTGGGGCCCTTTGCTCGTCTTCGGGTTAAGTTAACCCGGGTTAACGCCTTAACCCGGGTTTATTTAACCCGGGTTAACGCCCGAGCTTAACCGCTTTGCTCGTCTTTAACCTGGGTTAAGTTAACCCGGGTTAAATAAACCCGGGTTTATTCCCTCCCTCTCTTCAACTTTTTATTCATTACTTTGGGAAATTTTTTAATTATTTCAAAACAAAATAAAATAATTTGAAATATGTTTAAATAACTTAAGATGATTTTAAAACTCAATTTCTAAATTAAAATTAAAACTATAATAATTTCTTATAAATCTAAAAATGATGTTGATTAAAATGTCTTTTTTATAAAACTAAAAATATGTTAGAATTAAAAATTTCTGTTAATATAAGAATTGCGAGTGGCTTCAGCACTCCAATTAGCATTCTCATCATTAACTTCTTGCATATCATCACCCTCTTCCATGTTTTCCATTGGAGGTAATGGTGCGCGACAATCGATTGCAATATTGTGAAGCATGCTGCACACAGTTGCAACTTTAGCCACTTTTTCTTGAGAAAAATAAAAATTCATAACGAAGCGTCTAAATACCGGGCTGAAGTCGGCTTTTATACATTAAACATCTCCATCTATTTTTAAAGATGCCGAAACATTGCTCTATTGTAACACGTGTAGCTGCATGAGCTGCATTGTACTGCTCCTCATGTCTTGTACGAGGAAACCTTATAGGCGTAAATAGCCATTTTTTTTGTGGATAACCGGAATCGCCCAATACAATGCCATCGACAGTAGCCTCCTCCATTTTGGCGAAAAATTGAGAGCAACTAAAAATTGCAATCTCAAGCCACGCACGCATGCTCAATGCCAATTACCGCAAAACGTAACTGTCATGACATGATCCGGGATAATTGCAGAAAAAGGCAATAAATTTTTTTTGATGGTCGCAAACACCCATAGCGTTGAGAGCAGTGAAACCTTTTCGGCTGAAGACATTTCGATGTTTTGATTGATTAAATTAATCATCAAAATTTTAATTTTTTTCAAGAACTAAAAGATGAATTTTGTCGAAACAAATATTTTATTTTCATTATTTTAAATGAATTTATCGCCAAAATATTGATTTAAGTTGTTTTATTTTAAATTAAATTAATTTTATTGACTAAATAAATCGTTAACCCTGCCTCGTAGCAGGGTTAAGAATCCTTAAGAAAAAATAAACCCGGGTTAGATGAGCAAAGCAAATGTAAATTAACCCGGGTTAAGTTTCGTTAACCCGGGTTAAAGAGGCGCTTAACCCGGGTTAAATAAACCCGGGTTAAGCGTTAACCCGGGTTAAGAACCCAAAGACGAGCAAAGCAATTCTTCCCTCGTTAACCCGGGTTAAGGCGTTAACCCGGGTTAAGGCCGTTAACCCGAAGACGAGCAAAGGGCCCCTGATATGTATCTTTATTTTTCATTTGCTCCTCCCCCGCCCTCTTATTCTTTCTCTATCATTTGGATCCTTTCCTCTCTTTCTCTGCCCTTTCCTTTCTCTATTTCTCTGCTCTCACAAGATGTTTGTTTTCTCTTCCCCCTATCTCTCTGCTCTCACAGTGTGTCTTTCCCATCTTTCGATTGGCGCTGTGCACTGCCCTTTCTATGCACAACCACACACATTCATTCATTCATTCAATTTTTACATCGAATACTATGTGTGTAGTGGCGTCCATTCCAAAAAGAACCAAGAAATGGTGTTCGACAAATGCCATTTTCTGGTAACGGTAAAAACCCGGTAATTCCGTTACCGGTTTTTTACCGTTGGTGTCTCAAAACGACTGGTACCGGTAGTCGGTAAATTTCTGGTTTTACCATTATCGGTTTTTACCGACCAAAAAATACTGGTATAATCCCTTTTTCTGAAAATTTGAGCATAAGGCCCAGAAACAAAATGACCTAATGATATACCAATCGACTCCACTTACGCCTAACGCACCATTCTGCAAAACTTTGATTACGAATTTGTCGATAGAAAATAAAAAATTTAGAATTTAAAGCGTGTTTTGAATCGCTTGAACAATAAAAAAATATTCCTCCCTATTATAGTTTTGGCCAACTTTGAGGGGCCAGGGGCAATAACTCTTATTTGTTAGTTGCTTCCAGTAAAAAATTTTAAAGATTTGTGCTTCTTGGGACCATAGCTTACCCAACACGTCAGCCCAACAGCTAAAAGATAATCTTTTAAATAAAATATTTAAAAAAGCTAAAATTAAAATTAATGGTTTTTTAAATATAAGACAGCAACTAATGCATAATGAAATAATGCCTAGTTGATTGAAAATGGCTCGGCATATTAATTTATAAAAAATTATATAAGGTAATAGAAAAGTAAATGAAACAATGAAGATGAGAAACAGCCGGCATAAACGATGTTTTAAAAGAATTATTATTTTTTTTTGAAAAGCCTAATTCTTTTAAAATGAAATCTTAAATCCGATTTAAAAATGTGAACGTATAACCAATTGAGATACCTTGATTTTTTAAAAGTAATTGGAATATTTATAGATTATGAATAAATATTGAATAAATAATATAAAAATACCGTACTTTATTTAAAGTGTTTTATATTTATCAATTTATTCTAAACAAGTTGTCTAGTCAATATATTAAAAATATTAAAACAAAAAATATAATATCAGGCAAAATTACGAAATAATGTTGCTGATGAACAGCACAAAGAAATTATAAATGAGCTGCATTTTTAAAAATTGTTTAAAAGGATGTTGATATTAAAGTTATAAAAGATTTTGTTATTATTTTTTGAAAAGCCTAATTCTTTTAAAATGAAAAAAATTGTCTTATAATTTATTATCATAAAGCCCATTTAAAAATGTAAAACGTTTAACCAATTGAGAAACCTTCATGTGTTAAAAGTAATTGGTATATTTATAGTTTATGAATAAACATTGGATAAATAACATAAAAATCGCATTTTATTTAAAGTGTTCTACAATTATTCTAAACAGGTTTGCCTCGCCAATATTAAAAATATTTAAACAAAAAATATATTATTACTTATAAAGAATAAAATATCAGGCAAAATTACGAAAAACTAACCTATTTTTTTTATTATTGCTGCTTCTGGCCCGCAGGCCAAGTCACGAGCGCTTTCTTCCGCCATTGCGGCAATGAAACATTAAATCAGTAAAAAGTTAAAAATAAATTACCTAATAGTGAAATAAAAAATAAAAATCGAAAATATATGTAACGTTATTCGGACAATGTTTGTAAGGCTTGATCGAATAAATGATCAATACATAGCTTTTTTAAATAGCAAAGATTAAATAAAACCAGTAGTAATGAACTCTTGAAAAATGTATTCATAATTTACAAAATAAACATCAATATATTACTAATAATGAAACATTAAGCCTTTTACATCTGCCATGTTGAGCGAGCTTTTTAATAGTGTCGTAAAGCATTTTCGTCGGAAGCGTGCGAAGGTGCAGTATAAGTCTATTAGACCTTAACTACGCGCGCGCAGGCGTGCCAGCCTGCGAAAAACGCCGCACGCCGGCACCAGCAGTTGCTGCGGATTAGGCATCTCCATTAGAAGGAGGTGCTTCCATTCGTCGTGTCGAGGTGTTATTTTTCTTAAAATTAATGAAAACAAGTAAAATAATACAAATAATATCTTGGTTTTAAATTTATACTAAATATATGTTGATTTAAATTTAAATAATAAATATTAAAAAACGTAAAATAAATAAATATAAATTTTAATAACAATCTAGCGCGTTTCAGTACAAATTGATATAATTAAAACAAATAAACATGCAAAATTCGCGCGTTTACAGTAATAGTTAGTAAATTAAAAAAAAAAAACACACATCCTTCGCAAGTTGGTGACAATTATAAAAGTACTTTTTATTAATTAAATAATTTTCGTCGATAATACGATTCACCTAAGGCGACCAAAGTATCAAATAATTATAATAGGTAAATAAAATTCGCCATCCGACGACGTGTATATTCGCCAAAGACGACCATTTTTTTAAAATAATTATAATTAATATTTGCGCAAAATATTAATGGACCTGTATTAATGTAATAATTTTAAGGATGTAAACAAAATGGTTAAAATGAACTAAACAAGTCACGAAATTATAAAAATACAAATGTTTATGCATTCACCCTAATTTTCTTTGTTTATAATAAGATGAAAAAGACCAGTGAAGCATTGGTCACCAATCTCACAAATAATAATTAGTAAATAAACCAAATACAACATCAAAATTGGAAGAACGAAAAGTAGGAGTTATAGAGAAATTATATCATTATTTATGATGAAATCAACAATAAATATACAATTTTGATCTTATTTTGCATATGCCATTTTGTCATCGCGATAACATAAGTCACAGTGTAGTGGCTTCGTGTTATATAATATTATAAAAGCTCAATATTCAGAAAGCCAAACAACAGGTTATTAAAGATAACCTTAAGAACATTTAACGGTTTATTTTAAAATTGAAAGGCTAAACTGTACTCAAAATATCAACAAAAAGTATAATTATAAAAGGTTGTCTTCGCAAATAATTTAAGGATTATATTTAATAGAAGGTTTATTTTTCCCTTGATGACCTTCTTCCATGTCCTTATTCAAACTGTACCAATGTGTTTAAATTCAAACATTAAAAAGTTCTGAATGTGCTTTTTATTTTATTACAAAAAAACAATTTTTTTTTAAAGAAAACTTTAAGAAGAATTTAAAACAAACGAGAATTTTTATTAATAAAAATACCAACTCGCTATACAAAATTTAAATTAATTCTAGCAAAATAAAAAAATAAATTTTAAAACAAAAAATAAATAAATAATGATTGAGACTAAATAATAAAAAATAAAGTTAATTTAATTTTGTTGGTGAGAGCCGGTTCGGCATACAGAGTTGTATTGTGTCAATTTAAATAAAAAAAATAACTCAATTAATTAATTTTTCTTGTAAATACTCAATTTAAAAACAAAATATTTATAACTTAATATCAGCATTAAATCAGTTTACTGCCGATATTAAATATGGTTAAATATAATTTTAACCGTCAATTGTGACGAGCTCATATTTTAGATTTCCGCTATAATAATTTAATTTATGATATTGAAAACATTAAGGCAGTTAGAGATGGTATCAAAATCGAAACATATAAAACAAATGAATAAAGAATATTGTACTTAAAGTCATTACGTACAAAAGAAATTTTAATTGATTTATCGTAGTAATCAAACGATGGGGTTTGCTTTTTTGCCCTATTTCCCGCCCAAGCGGCGGCTGTTATTTCCGCCTATACAACATTATTGAAAAGTACCAAAAAATAATTAAATTTTTTACTATATTAGACAAAAAAATATTATTCAAATTTAGTAAATAAACCAAATACAACATCAAAATTGGAAGAACGAAAAGTAGGAGTTATAGAGAAATTATATCATTATTTATGATGAAATCAACAATAAATATACAATTTTGATCTTATTTTGCATATGCCATTTTGTCATCGCGATAACATAAGTCACAGTGTAGTGGCTTCGTGTTTAATCTTATGAACATTTAACGGTTAATTTTAAAATTGAAAGGCTAACAATTTAATTTCTAACAGAATAACAAAAATTATCAGCTTCTATAATTAAATCTGCTTTTTCTTTTAGTTTTTTATCCTCTACTTCTCTTTCTTTTACTTCTCCTATCATTTGTTGTAGTAATACCTCAATGAGAGGTTGCGCATACGGAACGTAAACGAAGACGCGAACGAAGAGAGCATAAACCATTAATTTATTTACATTTAATTTTTGTAAATTTAAGCTTTATCTCAATTTTATTTTTAAATGCAAGCCATTTAGTAAATTAATAATAAAAATCTATTTTCAATATACAAACTTACACAAAAAATAAAAAAGGTGCTATTTTTAATAAAGGTTAAAAAAATTAACTATGTTTCGCTGAAAAAATAGATTTTTGTCAAAAAATTCTAATAATTTTAGGCAGGCCGTTGTGATCGAATATCGAAGCTCTATATTTTATCTGACATTCAATAAAATTAATAACATTATAAATTTTTTGAAACTTTCATTTCGAATATCGTTTTTTTCTAATTAACCCTGGTTGTTCAATTAACAAATACGAACCACTACTTGACTCAATAGCGCACAAAATCAATAAAACAAATCAAAAATATAAAAGATATAAAACAAAAATACTACATGCTTCAACTAAATTATACAAGTAAAATGCAAAAATATAAAATAAAATAGAATTTTCAAGTCAGTAAAGTTTGGTTATAATTTACAGCAAAAACTTGATCATAAAGAATATTATTTCTTTTCAAGACAAAACTATATAAGTTTTTTAAGCATAAAAGATATGTATCATATTAAGCTTAAATATTTTATTTACTGAATGACCTTCAAATGTGCAAATCTCTAAATACACAATTAATAATAAAATAAATCAAAAACATTTAAAACTCAGTTAATGTTTTATGGTGTTAACAGATTAAATAAAGCATTTAAATCTTTATAAATTAACAAAAAAAATGAATAATATTGTATCGATATTAAAAATAATATTGCGAGTGTCGATTATTTAAAGAAAATAATCATTAACTAAAAATACCTTCTATATCACTATATAAAACACCATGTGACTATTAGTAACAAATGAAACTTGCAAGAATTAAAAATAATAAAAAAATGGTTTAATACAAAGAAAATTATAAAAATATTAAAACGTGAGTGTTAATTCATACTCAAAATTCAAAGAATTTTGAAGTAAAATAATTTTCAATTTATAAGCATCAAAATTATCATAACTAATAAAAAGACTTAATTTGAAAATAATAATGATGCAATCAAGTGGCGCAAAGTAGATTCAACGCCATAAAACATTAACAGCTCTAAATAATTAAAAAGTTTATGTATTTTATCTCATATGATCGTTTTTGCATTGATTGTTCTTGGGCAACCAGCGGGAACAAGAAAAGATAATTTGAATTTGTTATAGACTCGATTAACATTATATTAATTAAATTTATTATGTAATGAGCTAAATAAATTATAGAGTTTCTATTTTTTTTAAATATGGGCACGGCGAGCGCTGTGTCGAAAGACTGATCAGCGAGTCTGGTCAGTCATGGTTGCTAAGGTCGACCTTAAGCAATCAGGCCTAAAAAAAGTAGAAAATCAGTGCCGCTAGGCACCGGTTAAAATAAACTAAAATAGTAAGAAAAATAAACACAAATTAACATTCAAATCATATTTAGTTTAAAAATAAAAATTGAATAAATAGTTAATTATTAGAATTCTTGCAAAAAATACTATTTAAAATGGTTAAAATTTTAATAAATATAATAATTTAAATATATAGATATTTAATGCATAAATTTTTTAAGCAAACTATCGTTGATAAGCAAACAAATACCGTTAATAAAAGAAAACATTTTTTACTAAAACAGACTTGTAGGCGTCATGGAGTTGGGTTAAGTAAAACACTCAAAAAAAATTATATACATTTAAATAGCTCTAAAATGGCAGATATAAAAATAGTAAAAAGTTTTAAACTCAGTTTTTTAAAACATATTATGTAAATATTCAACTTTTATAAAATATCAGCTAGATTAAAGAATTCTAGAAAATTTAAAATAAAATAATAGAATTAATAATATTAATGCAAAATTAAAACAATAGAAACATATTCTTCAAACCCAAGTTTGAGCCCATTTTTAGTTTTCAAAGTTAAAACTTTAAATCAACATATTATTCCAATATTACAATGATCAAAAAACGTCAAATACAAAATGAATAATAAAAACTAAAAAATAAAAAATGTATAATAAAACTGTGAAAAAAATACTAGATTTAATAACATAAAATTTTGACTATAAGTTCCCGACTTTACCGCCCAGTCGACACCACCGAGCCGATCCTCATCAATTGCGCACTCGACCTCCAGCGGAGCCTTTCACCAACCTCCAAGGTTCTGTCGTTTGCTAACCACGCCGGCTGGCAGCACCTAAGGCGCCTGGAAAGCCTTCTGCGAGCTACACCGCAGCAGCACTCCACCTTGCCAACTCGGACAACACTCCAGACAAAAGCGCCAAATTTATTGAAATTGTAAATTTTTTACCTTAAAATAGCTTAAGCATAGATTATTTAGTGCTGCATCATTAGTTTTAAATAAGTTTACATTTTTAAATAGGATGACATTTGTGATGTGGATCAATATTGTTATTAATGACTAGGGTCCGGATTTATATTGACTAAAAAACGCGAAATATTGACTTAAAATATGGACTAAAACCCCATATGGATCAAAAACGCAAAAAAAGTGTCAAAATATGGACTACAATATGAAAAAACTGACTTAATTCAGTCAAGTAAAAATCTTCAAAATTCATCATTTTTTTATTAATTTTTCTCTCAGAATAGAAAATGTACTATTTTTCATTTGTTTTTGCAAATTTTATAAAAAACATAAATAAAAAATTTTTTAGGGAAAATGGCGATCTTTGGGGGTGGATTTTTGGTCAAAGAAAAGTAAATTTTTAGATTTTTGGTTCGAAAAAATTTTTTGATTTTAGGGGTATATTTTTCGTTTTTAATGCATTTTTCTTAAGAGATTTTCGGAAAAAGCCCGAATTTTCTTCAATTTTTGATCAAAAAATGCCAAAATATGGATTTATTATCGGAAAATGGCGATTATGGATTTATTCTCAAAAAAGCCAAATTATGGATTTACATATATGGACCAAAAAGTCGCCTTAATTCGGCATCTCTCATCCTATTAGCCAAAAAAACATGTTAACACATGAAAATCCAGACCCTATTGATGACCGATTGCCGTGCAGAGAAATAAGCAATTGCTCATTACCGGTCACTTAAGGAGTCATTATTAGGAATAGGATTTTTAGTCTTTTGTTTTGATTATTTTTTCCTGAACGCGCCTTGCTCTAAAAGCACGAACACCTAGTTTTTAGGGCACAGCGATCGTTTTTGAGTTCTTAGTGACTATTTTTTAGTCTTTTATTTTTTGGTGACTAAAATAGAACTAAAGTGACGATTTCGGATGGGGAAAAAACATTTTATTTCAGTAGAAATTTTAAACTTTTTTTGCATCAAAATTGCCCCAGCTACGAAAAAGTAAATCCTTTTAAATATTTAAAAATGATTGCAGTGCGGTACTTTGCAGAACAGGATCATCAATCATTACAGTAATTTAGAGTACGCATTTGTAGTATAAATAAAAAATCTCAGATTTATCATTTTGAAATTTTTATCCAAATAAAAAACCCAAAACACTCATTCGTCAAAAGTACTTAAATTTTAAAACAAAAAATAAATAAATAATGAGTGAGACTAAAAAATAAAAAATAAAGTTAATTTAATTTTGTTGATGAGAGCCGATCCGGCATACAGAGTTGTATTGTGTCAATTTAAATAAAAAAAATACAGCATTTTTTGAAAATTGTGTGAAATTATTTGCAAAAAAATCAGACAGCAATTAATTTTTTCTTGTAAATAATCAATTTCTTGAAATGATTTTGTAAAAAATGATCATATTTGTTTTATTGCCAGAAATTCGAAAAATTACAATTTTTAAACTAAAAAAACTAAAATTCAAAAATTAAATAAATTTTCTCATTGTAGTAGTTGATGGACAGATGGTACTGCAGTGTGGCCGTGGTAACCGGACGTCATGTCACAGAACGCAGGTGGGAAGATGGGCCTGTCCTGCGAATAAAGCAAACATAAATAATAAAAGTTAAAATTTATATAAAAAATAACAAAAAAATTTTTACTCTAAAACGCAAATGGGAAAAGCCAAGGATGTGTGTAAAGGCCGTGAGCTCAATATTCAAAAACAATGTACAAAACTGAATTAATAATTAAAAAAAAAATAATTAAAATAAATAATCTTTGAATGTCACCATATAATTTAAAATGGGGTTGACAAGTCTAAAACAGTGCGGTATATTAATTTAAAAAATAAAATATAAATAATCAAATAAATTAAAAAATAAATAAATAAAAACTATACTGTTAAAAAAAATAAACTGTGTTTGACTCTTAAAAATGGCTTTTACGTCCCCAACTGAGGATAGTCTAAATATTTGTTGCAAAAAAAGTAATATATACATTGATTAAGATAAACCTAATACAAAAAATTGTTAAATAAATGAAAGACCGAAAACAACGAAAAACCCTTATGTATTTGCTTGGTTGTATTTTTAAATTTAAAAATCGAGATGTGCAAGTTGAATATTTACATTAAATGTGGGTTACTGCGATAAAAAATATTTGATAATAGCGTTGATTTAAATTAAATATTTAAAGTTTTTAAAAATACAAAGCCGATGTACAGTGGAGAAGGATCTTTATGAGGTAAACTGAATATTATTAATTTAGAAAAAAAAATATGCACATCAAACCACCGCAGAGCAGCCCCCCTCCCCTAGTAAGCAGATTCGCAAAAAATTGCATTTTTAAAAATTAGAATTGTCTAAATTTGAAATTTTTACACAATTTTCTTAACAAAACTTTAAAGATTATAAAAAATTTCCCCGACGGCAAGCGCATCGAGCCCATCAACAACAAATTTCTTCTGAGTTCCTAGACCAATTCAAACATGACGAGAAATACATCAATAAAGTTTTGGCATTAAATTCGTATATTAGAGGCCTTAAATTTTTTCCTGGTTTTTGCATAGGCTGATCCTTACTACTGTTGTAAACAAAATTTATTTTTGCTGTTTTTGTCTATTTTGGTGATATATTTTAACTAGAGTCCGGACCAAACCCAAAAGATTTTTGGGTTGTTTTGTACAAAATTTGTTACCAATATTATTGACCAAGTTTTGTTTGGTCCAAATTGGAAAAAAAAAACAAACAAAAACTAAAACCAAAATAAATTCAATAGACCAAATTTTGTTTGGGTCTAACTTTCCGGTCTCTAATTCTAACAATATTTACAGAAAAATAAAATATTTTAACATTATAAAAATATAGTTTAAGAGATAAATAATCTTAATTGAATTTAGATTTATGTTTTAGTCTTAAGAAATTTGTTATCCAAGCAGCCCCGGTCTCTTTCATGGACGTATTTTTGCGACAGTAAAATAAAATTGTTTTTTTATAAATTTAAAACCAGTCGGAAAGGCTATTTTCCTTGTTTAAATGTTTTATTTATACATTAATAAGATTATTGTATTTTCTTTTATAAATAATAATTAAAAAAATCATATTTTAATGATTTTTGTTAATGGCAGTTTTTGCCCCCGGGCTAATTACTTAACAATTAGTTGTCTTATCAATGAAATCTTATAACCTTAAAATTGAATAAAATATCTAAAAATTCAAAATGATCTTTATAATAAGAAATAAACGGAGATGGCAGAAAAAACCTATTACCTCAAGCAAAAAAGAAGCACGCAATTCATCGATTTTTTGGGCGGAACGGGGGGGGGGGGAGTGGCACACAGCGTCTTTATCAGTTATTGTCCGTTTTGCATTCGTTCAACAAAAACTCACCAACCATTTTTCTTTCCTTTTTTAATTAATTTTAGGTTTTTTTTGCAATTATTAATTGATTAATAAAGCACTTCAGCGCGAGGGAGGAAAAAATTTGCTAAAGTAATTTATTGTAAAAAAATACATTTAAAAATGATAACAAAGATATTATGAAACATCGGGAAAAATAAATAACAACATTCATTAAAAAAGGCGTGAGTGTTCCAACAAAACGCATCGATTTAGGGAAAAATGTTTACATACTTTATATCCAACATAAGAATAAGTTATTTTTTACAAATTTATATAATAAATTACGTTTCAATCTAATAACCTTTCAAATATAATAATATGAATTGAAAATTAAATGCAGTTGCGAATAATAATAAATGATAAAATTCTACTTTTTCCCCATTTGAATTGTGGAAGATGGTTGATTGCTTTGCGAAGAAATCAATGTCTGTGCTTAAAGATATGATAATATATTATATATAATAATGATTGCAAAAAGATTTAACATAACTTTTATGACTTTTGTGTTAAATGATTTAATTTTTTTTTTGTTGCAATTATTTAAAATAAAAAATATTTGCACAGTGCATCGTTTTCTACGAGAACAGCTGAATAAAAAAAAATTGTACAATAAAGAATGAAATAATAATTATAACTGTAAATTCGCATTTTCATGTTTACAAATTAAATTAAACTGACGAATAAATAAAAAGTGCAACATGCAGGTTTAATATACAGCAAGGCATTTTAATATCCGCAAAGTTGTAATTAATATATTTTTATGTTTCTTATACCATTTTATAAAATATTTGTGTAAATAAATAATAATAAAAACTTAAATCCAACAAATAAAAAATGTAGATGAGTTATGCAAGCAAATAAACAAAAAATACACATAAAAATAAATTAATAAAATTCCACAACAATTCAAAATATTTAAAAACATAGAAACATCTAAGTAAGCTTTTTATAAAAAAAATTGCCTTAATCATTAAAACAATTTAATAAAATGAATATCATCTATTTTTATGAAATTCGATAAAAAGCATTTTAAAACAGATTTTAAAATAATATTTACAAAATATTTTGTATGCTCACAAATTGACCCATAAAAAAGTTGCTTTCCATTGTCAACTTTATAATTAGAAAATTGGCATTTCGTTGTCCGTCTGAAGAGTGTGAAATCTGCAATTCGTTATTGCTCTAACGACATCATTGTAAACTCTAAAAATCATCGCCACCTTCTTTACCGCTTTTTTCAGCTTTTTTAGTTTTCTAATATTTAAAAAAAACAATACAAGTATAAATAACAAATGAACATAAATTCAAAGGAATTAATGAATAATTCAAGCGGTTATCATTAAAAAAACCCCTCACGGGTTAAAGTTAGCTGGTTATTGTAAACCATCCAAAATAACAGAGTTATTAAAAAGTAAATTTAAATATAATTAATATTACTTGGCCAAATTAAAATAAAAGTAATGTCAATACCGGTCTTGCGCCCCCGATGCTAAGTAACGGAAATTTCCGTTTTGTAAAAATGTTTGGTAGAAACGATATTTAAAAATCACCATTTTTATAGACATTTTAAAATTCCGAAAAAATTCGAGCAAACATAACTTTTGATTTGAAGATCCGAAAACGCCAAGTTTTAGCAAATTTTGATGCCTGCTTGTAAATGTTATTTCGAGTTTTTTTTTTGACTGTGCGCTATTTTACGTTTTTTAATTTTTCTGGAAATTTTTTAAATTTAATAACACTGTTTTTTAAAATTCTTTTTAACAATAGCGTGGGCTGGTTTTAGTGCCTTTTTCCATTTAAAGAAAATTTCCGTTTTGTAAAATTTACGTCCTAGAGGTGCATTTAACTCAAAATGATAGGAGAGTATTTGGGTAAAATTTTAGACTATGTGTACCTCTTAAAACTAGATTTGGTCGGGACTAGAGTACCTGCTCAATAAAATGAAAAGGTATAGGTATAAATATTAAAACTATTAAAACACGTAAAAATGTATTGAGACTTTTTGATCAATGGGCCATTTGATTTGGGAATTTCATCCGACTAGTAAATAATATAACATAAGAATGAGACATACGAGCCATAAAAGTTTGCTAAAAAGACTTTACCAAAGTAAAACGGAACGCTTAAATGTACGAAAGAATAATTACACTGTATGATATACATTTATTTCGCTTCTTCTACGGTAAAGAAAAATAAAAACAAACTTATCAATATTTAATTTAAAATGAAAATTGGGAGAGCGAGAATTGGCTTAAAGTATACTGAAATTTTCAATCAACATTTTAAACTCTAGAAATTTAAATATATTCAAAAACTGTAAAATAATAGATCATCAAAGATCAGTATGTGTTATAATGATTCCTATTATTGATCCTGATAGGCATAATTCAAGATGCTTATTTAAAACTCAAAACCTTTATCGAGAATACAACGTCCGATTGCTCCCTGTTAAATCTATGGAAATAGGAGTTTAAATGGTTCTAAATATATTACGGTAAATGTGAAAAGATTTTAAATAAAAAATAATAAGAAAGACAAAAACAATTAAAATAAAAATAGGCGCGGCGTCAAAGCTCGGTCGGGAGACACCGGCCCAGGACACACTAATGCGCACAAGGCGGCGCGGACAAAAAGCTCGTGACAAACCGATGCGTTTGCGAGAAGAGCTGCGACTAACAATAAAAACTTTATAATAAAAAAAGCAAATTTTAATGATTTTAATTAATCGAACATTTCTATGAAGCATAAGATTTTTACCCGTTTGTAAAAAAAAATTAAAAAATTAATGACTATAAAACAAAAAACATTATTCAAAAAGTGTTTAGAGTTTTGCATAAATAAATGAAACACATAAGAAGAAAGATACACGTAAAAACAAAATACTATTCATAAATCGCAGATTTATAAGAAATAATAAACACTTGCGATTAGCTAAACGATAAACATAAGTTGATCAAACCCAATTTGCTTCTTTGAAATCATTCTTGACTATTACGCTTACCATTGCCCGATCATTTCCCTGTGCATTTGTAGTTCCACAGAATAAAGTTTTTAATGAAAAACACTAATTATGAACTTTTGTTGTCGTTAATAAACAACGTGAAAATTTACGTACCCCTAATAAAATAGGTTTTTGATCTGTATAAATAAATTTAAAAAGAACCCAATTCGGGTCACCGTGGCTGTATCGAGAGCACGACATTTTTTTGGAAATGGAAGTTAACTTCAATAATTATACAAAATAAATGAATTGATGTCATGGTACATCTAATAATAAATGAGTGATCGGCTTAAAAGGGAGGGCGCTAATTCGCCGCTAAGCATAATAAAAATTAAACGGAAAAAGCTATCAACAAAATAAATATTAAAAGTTACTTATAACAAAATAAAAATTAAACGAAGATGCGGCAACTTTCGCTCAACTACCTATGTGACGAAACTGTAGATTATGCGGTGTAACGCAATCAGACTCAACAAAATTAATTATAAAAATACATCAAAGCTTCAGAAAGTACAAATTGCAATAATTAATCAAATATTTAAAATGTTTGAACGCGCACAATCCTCACACATTTCAAATTTACTGGAAAACTGCCATTCTTCAGTCGTGTTTTTTTTTGCTTATTCTCGTACATTTTTTGACAGTCATCTTAAAGCAAGTTTAACACTCTAGCAGCCCAACAACAAAAGGCTGTTTCATCAAATAATTAAAATTTTTTGCAAACACCAAACAGTTTTGGTCCGTTGAATGTGCTTATCTATATTTTATTTGAAAAAATATTCAATAAAAATTTTACTAATTGCAAAATATCAAGTCAAATTCAAAAAAACAAAACAAAAAAGTAATTTATTTGGAGAAAACAAAGCGAAATAAACATTATATAAATCACAAATAAAAAAAATCAGTTTTTTTAACCAAAAATTTATTCCAAACTATTAATCAAATCACATATAAAAATCTATCTTTTCGAAGGTATTTTAATGATACACAACAGAGGAGTGCAAAAATGCATTGCGCCAAATCATAAAGACATTTAAATTCAGATATTCCATATTAACCTCCAAAACTTACCGGATAATATGATTACATTTATTGAAAGAAAACGGAACAAAACACTGATTTCAAAGTCTTATATGAAAATTTGTTAAATAACTTAATTTTAAATAATAAAAACGAGAAAATTATGAGTTCTCAACGATTTTAAAAATTTAACAGCAATTTCAATTTACAAACAAAATTTTAATTAATTATGGATCGATGAATATTTACAATTTTTAACATATGACCAGATAACTCAACGAAACATTCCTTCAATCCATAACTATGAACTAAATGAAAATGAAACAAAAATATGAAAAACTCAAAAGGGGAATCATCGCCTGAGCGTTTAGTTAATTACAGTTTTACAAGGATATGGCGTATCGTTACAATTAAAATAATATTCCTACAACGTGACGCTATTTAAAATTAATCAAGAAATTAATAATTAATAAAAAAAAAATATTTGATTGATTAAAAGCTTATATTTATTCTGATTAAAAGATTATTTATAATAATTCATCATATTTGTTGCTATTAGTTTTTAATGGATTTATAGAATAATGAAGTTTTTTGTTCATTACCTTCGTTGGCCTATTTCTTTTTGTCAGAAAACGTAGCAAAGCAAATAATAAATGATTCGTACTTTTTCAAAACCTCCTAGCTTGCGACCGCTGGGAACGACGTAGACCACCAAATCCCGTATTAGCTCTGTCCGATTCTTTTCACCAAAAAAGAGTAAATTTATTCGGTTGAATTGATCTCAGTGCTATAGAAAGTGAAGAAGTATTTTAATTATAAAAAGCGATTTTTGAATTGGTTAACAATTTTGAAAATTAAGAAAAAACGACCTTTTTAAGTACGGACATAATAATTATTGTTCGGCAAATGGCGTTTTTCGGTAACGGTCGGTGAACCGGTAAATTTACCGTGAATTTTTACCGATTTTTAACTGTTTTCACCGTGCCGAACACTAGTCAAAAGCCGCGCTGTTTGACAAAATTTTTTTAAATTTCTATCCAATTAAGAGTTTCAATCTATTTTATTTATAAAGAATAAATAAAACTTCTATATTTAAGAAATAAAAATATTATTAATTAATATTAAATGTGACAGTGAACATCAAAAAAAAAAATTGTTAAACTTAATTTGTATTCAATTTTTAGTTTAGATAAAACAATGATTCAATATGAGGTCGATCAAATGCTTAATATGTGACCAAACAAAAAAAACAATCGGAAGGGATATCAGTAAAATTTCAAAAATTTAAAAAACATGACCAATAAATGATAATTAATAATAAATGGCAAACGTTATTTGAAGAGCAGCGTCAAGGCGTCGGTAAATATGTATCAAAAAAGCCCACATACACCCGAGAACGAAAAAAATTTAAAGCGCACTCAATTATTGCCGTATATACGCACCAAAACAACAGGCGTGTAGCGTATTACGTTGATTGGCTGTGTATTTTTCTGATTATAAAATTAATATAATAAATTAAATATC
This sequence comes from Globodera rostochiensis, assembly GCA_018350325.1. NCBI lineage: Eukaryota > Metazoa > Nematoda > Chromadorea > Rhabditida > Heteroderidae > Globodera > Globodera rostochiensis. The sequence goes on from JAEVLN010000018.1 coordinate 1,655,839, forward strand.
TTAAATTCGTTATTATTAATGTGCTTTCCAGTGAGCCGGTCTATCTTTGTATAGATCCGCTGACAAGAAAGAAGCCGAGCTTTATATTGGATACTGCTACTTGGGCTCCGAAATCGGACATACCGGAGCAATGGGATAATATTCTTTATGATAGTAACAGTTTTCTAGCATCAAATTTGATAATTTTATATTGCGAAATTAACTATTTAAAAATATTAAAACTATATATTACCACCAAAGTAATGAATAATTAAGCACTCGCGTAAACCTCGCAAAACATAAAAAATAAAATTTTATATTTAAAAAAATTGCATTTAGAATTTTAAACCTTCCAACCTGTTTTTTGATTACCTGTTTGGCATAAACATTGTAAACCTTCAAGAATTAATATTAAAAACAATTAAAGAATGTAATCAAAAAAATCAATTAGTATACAAATTGATTCATAGTAAATAAATTCTTTGTATTAAAAATCGATCACCATGAATCCATGCAAAATTAAGATGTTAAAAGAAAAGTGCAAAATAAAATGTGTTAAAACTCGCAGTCACTAACCGAATCAAAGTGAAATTGATTAATGTTTTGTCCCCTACAGTCGCCGGAGCAAAATGGAACTTTTAATACAGACAACGCCATAAAAAAGGTTTAAAAATTCCGAAATTTATCCATTAATACAAATGGAAAAACAGATGAAGCAAAAATTAATAGGAAAATCTTAATTTACAAAATTGAATAAAAATCAAATCAAAATTTGGAAAATAAAATCAATTTCATTTTAATAGATCAATAATTAAAATTGAATAACAAAATAATTTGAGTCATAAAACTTTAAATGGTTCAATGTTAAAAACTTCATTAAATTTATTCATACCCAGTATTCTATGTATCTCTTTAAGAGATTTTTTTTGTAATGGTCAATGGTAAAAGAAAATTTTTTTGTTATTATTAAAAATCTTCCTCATTGGTTTAAACTTCAGTTACCTCTAGTGATGCACGAGAATCTCGGTCTCGTTTCTTGACTTGAGAAAATCTCTGGTTTTTTGGGTCTCGGTCTCGAGTCTCGGGTACATGGTCTCGAAAATCAAGACTTTTTTACACCCCTAAAGATGGCATTTTTGGTGAGAATTTGTTTAGAATTCTAAGCTTAAAAGATTTGAAAAACATAATGACAAATCAAATTTAGAAATCCTTAATTCAATATCTTTTGCACATCTTTTTAAATCAGTGTTCATATGGTTCAGTGGTTAAATTCTGTGCCGATATCTTTCGGAGTTCTACTCCCCGAGTAAAAATCCATTTTGTTCTTTAATTTTACAATACTCTTTTTCCTGATTCTTAGACGGAAAACAAAAATAACCTCTCATAAAACGATTCAAGAAAACTTTCATTTTACCCCGGCGGCGAAATCGAAAACCGACTTTTTTGGCCCAAAAACCGAAACAGAAAACCGGCATTTTGAGGGTTTATTACCTTTTTCGTTGCAATTTTTTTCAAATTTCAAAATTTTTAAAGTGTTTAGAAATGGAAGGAGTCCGGCGATGCCGATAGGGCCGCCGGGAAAATGTTTTGACTTTTTTGGAAGAATTTGTTAAGAAAATTGGCCCGAAAATGGTTAAGGTTCGCCTTGGAAATTGCGGTTGAATTTTTAAACACGACTTTTATAAATTGAAAATTTTAGGAGCTAAAAAAACATTTTAAGTGAATTGCAAAAAAAATTTTCAAAAAAGTCTGGAGTATCGAGTCTCGACTCGAGAAAAGTCTCGGGTTTTTTAAGTCTCGGTCTCGAGTCTTGGGGTCAAGTCTCGGTCTCAAGGTCAAGTCTCGGTCTCGGTCTCGAGTGGGTTTCGTGCATCACTAATATTTTCTAAGAAACATCTATATGCAATTCTAAATATACTGGTTTAGACAATATTTATCAATCTAATGTTAGCTAGAATCTTAGCCCACGCAAAAGGTGGGAATAACAACATCGATTTAGTATAAAATTAATTAATTGAAAAAACATATAATGTATTTAAATAAAAAGTTTCAAATACTAAGCATCAATACTTTTAAAAAAAATTGTAATAATATTGAATAAATAAAAAAGGCATATTCCATACAATATTGGGAAAATAGAAATGAATTAAAGTTAAATTAAACTCATAATACAAAATTTTATTAAAACAAAATTTTAAGATACACCGTTAATGAGTAGATGAGAACAATTCATTAATTCCATTCCGTAAAGGGAGAAGAAACCCGTAAATGCGAAACGCTACAAAAAATAAAATATGTACCAAATAAAATCTATTGAAATAAGATAAAATCTATACGGCCTATAAAATAATTGAAATAATTTGAACTCTCATAATTCATAGGCGTAATGAGAGTTGAGGAGTTGGGACTTTTAAATTATGTCTAAGTTATATATGAATCAATAAAGCACATCTAGATAAACAAAAAACACACATGGAAACTTTTTTTTTGGTTCGATACATCAAGCTTGAATAATGATTTGGTCGCAGAGCAAAGTGCACTTTGTTTTTTAAACAAATAAAACAAATATCCATTGGAATGACTGATAAAAAATAATAAAATATTTTAGTTAATTTAAAGTGACTTTTCTGCTTAATAAAAGATTATGAAAATTTTATTTCACAAACAGAAAAAAACATATAAACCTAATCTAATCCTTACATTTCTGATCTCGATTCGTGTCTTTTATTAATATATATAATCACTATTATTATGTTCGTAATGAATTCTCGTATCTGTTAAATTAAAAAGGTAGAAATGTATTTGTTTGCACAAGCTTTTGGCCTAATATAGGTGCGGAACGCATAGACTGGTGACCTACGAAGACGAAGAACTAGCATCGGGAAGAAAAAAAATTGGGCACGCTACACCAATGTCACGGCATAAGCGTATTATGACTGTAATTATTGTTTGGCAAAATATTAAATGAGCAATATAATAAAAAACAAACCTAATTTTGGGTAATGCCATCCATAATAAATTATTCAAGCAATAAAAATCTGAGCTTGAAAACTAAAGATTATACATTATTTATTAAAGAATACAAAATATGTCTTTATACTTAATAAAATTCCCGGTATTTGTTTATCGTGGCCTGATTATAAGTGAATTAAATGCGTGATTATAAAAAGACTTTTTCTAATTTATTTTGTATATGGACAAATTTAAAAAAAATCATCCTATTATAAGTGAACTGGAAATGTCGTTAAAAATTGAGAAAATAGAGTAACTTTAATATAAGCTTTAAAATATGAAACAAAAGGCCAGGAAATTGTTGGTGTTCCGTGGAACCCGGAGTCAGTCAAATCAATATACTTAAAGCATCAAGGAAAGATAAATGGAAAATAAGGAAAGAAAAAAAAGAAAAACTTCTCCCTATTAAATTAGTAAAACGTGTTTTATTCAATTATTAACAAATTTTAATTTTATACGAGAGACGTGAGTGCCGGACAATAAGATAACCCCTTTATGAATATTGTATGCTAACTTTGTAAAGAATTTAATTCTTAATGTAAATCGATTTTGAATATTATTAGAACTCTCTCAAATGACCATAAAATATATTGTAAAAAAAATAGTATTGGAATACTCCTTTATGAAAATTAGATTTGAATTAAATATTGTTATTTTTAGTGCAATTCGGCACAATAAAAGTAAAAACGAATCTAATAATAAATAAAATATTTATTATCACTCTATGAAGTAAGCATTTAATTAAAATGTATTTAAAAATGGAGTTAGAATTATATTTGTAGATCATAAATGAGATTATTATAAAGAATTTGTTGATTTCCATAAAAAAAGTAAAACAAATTTAGGTAATTCACTAACTAAAAATTTGTCCGCACATTATCAAAAATTATAATTTAAACCCTTACATAAAGTACAAATACTTGTTTGATTTACTTTAATCTCATTAAATATAGTCAATCTAATATCTCACAAAAACAAAAATTTCAAACTGCACTAGGGCGTATTTGAAAATGTCTGGCAGCGAAAACCACAACTAAGCTTGAAAATAACAAAACACTAAGAAAATATGCACTAATATATTTTTTTTTAAAAGTTAACGGAATGAAGAAATTCAAGATAAGAACATTAAAAATATATAAAATAAAAAATCATAACTAAAAATATACAGTGAAAGTAAATTTATCAATAACAGTAATTACATACTAATGTAATAATAGAATGAAACTAGCAGATTTTGATCATTTAATAACGTATTGACAAAAACTTTTGAAAAAAAAAAATATTTTTCCTATGCAATATGTAAGGATATTTCAAGACATGATACAGAAGCAGCCAACAAAATTATAAATAAAAAGTAACTAAAATAATAACTATAAAGTAAAATTTACTAATTATTAATAATCATATCTATTATAAATAAAGAAAAAATTTATTTCGATTGTTAGATTCGTATTTAAAAAATACACAAATAAGAAATTATATGAGCATAGCCAAATATCAAATCCAAATATAAAAATTGTTATTAAGTAATTACAGCATAAGCGAAGCCATCGTAGAGTATGTAATTGAGAAAGGAGGAACTGTTTAATAAAATACATTATAAATATTCCACATTGGTGCAATCGAAAGATGCGCGTAGACAGACACCCTTGTTAGCATAATTATTATGCATAATCAAAAACTCAACAAAAAATATGCAATAATCCTGCTAAATTTTTCCTTTAAGTAAACCAAATTTTACTCAACTTCAAACATATAAGAAGCATATAAATCATCAATCATCAAAGTTCAACTTCCATAAAATCTACGCAAAAAATTAAAGAATTTAAAAAATGATACAGAGTAAAGGTTAAAAAAGTTAATTTAAATTACACCTTTATACCAACAAAAAAGTTTAAAATATCAAACTAAATATGCGATTAAAGCAGCATGCCATGAAGATAATAATGGGAAAGAAACGATTTAGTCAAGTATACAATTCTGTCAAAGCCGATGACTGGTGCCTGTCGTCGAAGAGTGCATCGTAAACAGCCTTCTGATCTGGTTATATTGTAAAAGGTTAAAAAAGAAAATATTTTTGAAATTAAATTACACCTTTATGTTGTAATAAAAAAGTTCGCTTCCTTCATAAAGCAAAATTCTCATTTAGTTAATTAACGTTTTATATAAAAATTAGATTCGGAAAAATAATAAAGAAATTAAAAATCAATTTAACTAATGAAAAGAAATCCTAAAGTTTTTTGGAGGCTCTACACCGAAGCGGGTCAACTGCGTCTGGCCAACTGCGTCTGGGCCAACTGCGTCTGGCCAACTGCGTCTCGGGGCCAACTGCGTCTGAGCCAACTGCGTCTGAGCCAACTGCGTCTGGGCCAACTGCGTCTCAGTACAAAAAGGGTCAACTGCGTCTCAACGACAAATTTTTTGTTTTAAATTTGAATGCTTATCAATTTTTTATCAATCAATTGTCATGATTTAATTGTTCATTCGGTAATTGCTGGAAATCCCCTAAGGATTTCAATAATCAAATGAGGCATGATCTGGTACTATTTTAGTCTCATTAATGGAAAATCACGATATTAAAAGCCAACGAAACCAGCAAAAACTTCAACATGAAGGATGCCTGTACGTCTTCCACATGTTCAACGCCGACAGGGATGTGAAATTTTGGCGCTGCGAACATCAACGCAGTGATGTTAAGTGCCGGGGACGCGTGCACACATCGCTCAACGATGTCGTCCTGAAGACCGTTGGGGAGCAATGCTCCCCCGCCGAAAGCAAAGAAGTTTCGCGACGCTGATAGGAGGATTCTGTCCATCCTTCAGCGGTACATAGACGCAAAAGCGGCGCTACCTCAACTCCAGGACGATCACCAGTACATCCAGAACCAAATCAATCCACATTTAATTATTGAAGCACTTAGGGGGATTTCAGGCAATTACCGAATGAATTAATTTGTTTTGTTAAATTTGTTATTTTGTTCTACAATCGCTTCGTTTGATAAAAGTTTTTTTGCCAAGGATAAACTGCATAATTTTTTGTTGTTGAGACGCAGTTGACCCTTTTTGTACTGAGACGCAGTTGGCCCAGACGCAGTTGGCTCAGACGCAGTTGGCTCAGACGCAGTTGGCCCCGAGACGCAGTTGGCCAGACGCAGTTGGCTCAGACGCAGTTGGCCAGACGCAGTTGACCCCTACTCCTCTACACGGAGTGCTACGAAAATGAAGTATCGGAACGATTACTCAGCACTTGGAAATAATCCAATTCTATTTGATTTATTTTCCATAAATCTTTTGGATAGAAAAAATCTGAATGAAAGCAATAAATTAACTACTTTAAACAAATAACAAATACAAATATTCCTTAAACCAAAGAAATTAAAGCTATTTAAATTCAAAAAAAACCGCCGACTTTGCCACTCACATAATTGTGGTTTAGGTTATTTTTAACATTAAATTTTGTGCGTGTTTTTTCTGCCCAAATTTTATATAAACAATAATAAATAATAATGAAATCAAAAAGACCAAATGTTTATTACATATATTTACCCAAAACAAATGTTTTTTTGAAGCAAAGCGATGGAGAGAACTGGCCACGCGGTCAGTGAGTACTCAGGATTCGCCAGGCGAGGATCATGTTTCAAATTCCCCACCCGGCAAAACATAGCACTACAACTGGCTGGGGTTCGCCCACGTCGATTTTGCATGGCAATGCACTGTGGAGGAAGGTTAGACAAAAAAAAATTAGAAGATTTTATTTAAAACTAATGCTTAAATAATATTTATAAATATATGAAACAATAACCTTATTTAAAACCTATAAATAGTTCATTCAATAAAATTAAAGCCAATCTTAAAACTTTATGTTAGTTAAAGAAATTAAAAAAATTAAGTCCTTATAAAATTACTGATAAAAGACCAGAAACAAAATTTTTCAAATTACAAAAATTATTTTTTAAGATAAAAAAAATAAAAAATTATTACGACTAAATTGGCTATTTATAGTAATTAGAAAAATTATCTTAACTTAGAATATGATATTAAAAATAAAACATTAATATCGGTGGAATACGTATTAAATATAAGAAAGTTAATCAATTTGTTTATTTGTTTCTCAAATTACGGCCGTTTTAAAACAAAGATATTTTATTTCAAGATTATTTTTTTTTAATATAAATTTTTTGGTGCTTAGCATTCAATTAAAAAACAAATTTAAAAGAAAAAATATTTTAAACTTTATTAATAAGAATATTTCTATATTACACAAAATAAAGGCAACTTTACGGATTTTGTATATATGGATAATTTAAAAAATAATAAATGTGTTGTTTTCAAGAATTTAACTTTAATACTCTGGGGACAGGCGAGTCTGCGATACAAATCTTTTCAATTATACTTGATAAACTGTTTTTTATATACTAATAAAAAGTATGAACCTAACTCTTCAAGCAAAATAAAATGGAGCAATTAGTAAAATGGCATGCCAAGTCTAAACATTTACAATTTAAATTAAATGCTAAATTAAATTATTTTATTTATATCATTTTTCTGATTTTAATGAAAAAATTATTGCAAAGAACGGCCATAATAAATAAATAAGCGCATTCTTTTGTTTGCCCAAATTTAAAATTAAGCAACTAAATAAAATACTGTTAAATGAAAACTAAACTGGTTAAATAAAAACATTTGAAAATGTTAAAAAAAACATTTTGTTTTGTTGCAAATTCTTGATGTTATAAATAACATACTTATTATTCAGAAATTATGTCAGTAAATTTTTTTAAAATGTGAATGCAAATTAAAATACAATTTGATCGCCAATTATTTTAAAAACCATTCAGGTTGCTTTATTGTTAAAAATAATGAACTGCAAATGTTCGAATTGAGTTTTTATGGGTAAATACTTATACATTACAATAGAGAAAATTTAATGACAATTTAAAATATGATAATTAAACGACAAATAAAAACACATACAATATACGCATAAGGCGATGAGAGAAGAGCCGCAAATTAACAGCAAAATTTTACATAAAAAATAAAACATATCTAAAAAATTGCCATTTTGATAAACAAAATTAAAAAAAAATATTAAAAGGTCAGTTATTTTTGCAAAATAAGTATTATAACATTAAATAATATGATAATTAAACTAACAATATAAAAACATGGTTTTTGTATATCGGCTAATGAAGGACATGGAAGCATCATTGATCGACAAATAATAAAATATTAAAATAAAATATTTAATTATGAAAAGTCACGGGGCATTCCATTCCAATTTACAATTTATTAAAAGTAAATTATGTATTTATATTCAATTCAATAATGAAAACGAAGGAGTAAGGTCGGTTTACACTTTTCAAAAAAATCTTTTTTTTATTAAAGAGCAAAGGCAACCAAAGAAAATCTTAAAAAATGCCAGGAAAACTAGGAAGCCCTTATTAAACATTAAAGAAAGTAAATAAATTGAAGCAACTTATCCAAACTTGAATAATAATCTTAAATTTTAATAATAGTTCACATAAATATCATATTGATTACTCATTAAATTATTCTATTTATAAAAGCGTATTCATATAGCGAGCGATCATCGTAGCAATTGCTACAAAAAAAAATTTAGAAACTAAACTATAATTGCAAATGATAAAATATATTAAACTATGATTGTTTTATAACAAAAGCCATTATAACATTTTTAATTTTCTTTAAACCGATATTAATTATAAATAAAAAGTAGCATTACTCTTAAATTGTTATTTAATGATTCTACATTCAGGAAGAACGCTCACGATGAACGAAAAAGCCGCTCGTGCACGTATGTATTTAAAAACATTTACAAATGTAAAAGTTGATAAAGAAACAAATACTATTCAAACGCAATTATTTTATAAAATTGTGAAAAAATTTTGTTAAAAATTGCAAAGCTATGGAGAAGTTTAATAAAGCAACCAATGAAATAAATATACAAACAAGAGCAAAAAAGAGCGAGATATATAGATAAATAACGAGAACAAAAAAAGAATTTACTTAAAATATATGTACTTAAAAACTAGCTTTAAAAATAATATTATCAATGTTAATGTCACGTGAAATACAACCTTCATTTAGACAACATAAATAATTACATTATTATTAATGTAAAACATTTTAGACGACTATTCGGTGTCTAATAAAAATTTTCTGGAGAGTATTTTTTAATAATTCAAAAACCAAATTAAACAGCAATATTATTTTTTGCATCATTGCTGGATTTTTAAATGCCCGACTTTTTCAAGAAAATCTTCACTTTTTTGGGAAGGGAAGCCCCACAGGGCTTATTTTTAAACAATTCTTAACGTTGAGGTTTTCAACGCACAAATTTACTGGGAGGTCAGTTTTAACATTATTTAATTAATTTTATATTTACAGGATGACATAAATAATACGCAAAAGGCATTCTGGTAAAGATCGACATTTCATTACCTTCTCTGCTTAACCTATAAACAACCAGACACATCCTTCATGACCGACAACGAAGACAAAAACAAATAGGGAAAAAAATTGAAATATTCTGGTGGCTTATTTTGAGTAAAAAAAAATATTAAGGAAAGAAGCTACAATGGCAGTAGCATGCTGAGTAATTTGTATCATAAAAAAGCAAATTCAGCGGACGTTAAAAAATAAGTAAAAGTAATCAAAATAATAAAAAATACTCACTGATTCATCTTACAGTAAAGAATAGGCAAAATGTTAGCCCCGGGTGGGACTCGAACCCACGTCCCACTTTGCTTTCTTCTCTGAATAACTGAATTATTTTAAGCGTCTTTTGACTAAATTTGATATTAATCAATTTAATAATTGCTTTGAGTTTTTTAAAGCAACTCGCTACCTACGGGTTTACGGGATTGTGGAAGGTATTATTTAGTGACATTGGGGGGGGGGAGTATTATTTATTGGTTTTGTTTGTCTCTTAATTTTTTAGCATTTCAAAAGCATGCTTTTGGTATAAACTTTAATCAATGATAGACAAACTCGAAGTTTTGTTCGTCTTTATAGCCGAATATATCTTCATAAATCCCAAAAAGAGCTAACTTGTTATTCGGTTTTTGTTAATGATTTTTTAAGTTTTAATTAATTTTTTTACTTTTTGATTAACTTTTGTTCAAATTTCCGGAATTATTTTTTTTTTAAAAATTGTCTGTGAATTTACTTTGAAAAACTGACTAAATAAAGACCAATTATTTAATAGATTTTAAATTTGTCTCGTTTGAAAGTAGTAAACTTTTATTGTTGGATGCCCAAGTTTGAGTCCGTGTCTGAGCTAGGGGTTTTCCGCTTGCATCCATAGTCTTTAATTTCGCCAAAATATTTTTGGTCGAGACAGATTTATTTTTCGTAATATTGATTTTTAAATTGTTTTTCGGAAAAAACAATTTATCTTTTTGATTTATTTGGCTTTTATTCGTTTCTTGTAATATATTATGCTTTTTCATCATAATAGTATCCCATTTTGCAATGATTAAAATAATTTATTTTAAAATTTTAATTTTTTATTTATATTCTTTTAATTACCTCGTGTCTCGCCATGCTGTAACGGGCTGTCCAGCCCGACGCTGTTGCTGAAGCGACAGCTGTTCCCTCAAGTCTTCGGCCCGGAGAAGAGTGATTTAAGCTGCTTCTTTGCTTTTCATTTGGCAATTATTTATTTTGATTGCAGCTACTGTAATTTCAATAATAAATCGCTACCAATTCTTCTTTGGCCTATGTCCACTGTTTTATGTGTTTTTCACCAGTCAATTAATATTTGAAAGTTTTAGATATAATTTATTTGAATATTAAATCCAATATGCGCAAACTTTGTTTTTTTGTTTAATCAATTTTAATTAGTATCGAATTTTATTTAGAAAATTGAAATTTTTTTTACTAATTTATTTTTTTGCATATATTCAAATATATATGTAAGATGAATCTATGAGTATTTTTTTATTATTTTGATTACTTATAGTTATTTTTTTAACGTCCGCTAATTGACTTTTTTATGATACAAAATTTCTCTTTCCTTAATATTTTTTGTTTAACCAAAATAAGCCACTTTTCTTTGTCCTCGTCGTCTGGAGTAGTTCATGGCGCGCCTTAAAATGTTTAACTTTTAAAAAAGGCCAAAAAGGGGATCGGCCTTTTATTCCCGCTTATGACAATTCGAATTTATGTCATCCTGCCCTTCGGAATAACAATTTGGTTTTGCCGCGACTTGCGCATTTGTTTTGTATTGTTTTTCTAAACTCATTATACTTTGTTCGTTTTCTTTTATTATTAAGGTTTTCTTCCTTTATTATTACACAAATAATAAAAAATGTTATAAAATGCATTATTTGAATAGTATTAACCCCGAGGTGCCAACCTATAATATAGAAGCTAAAATTAAAATTGATAAATATATTTGATTATATAGTATTGTGTACGACATTAGTGTTTAGGCGCTCCAGATTTAATGATAATATGTTTTTTCATAAATTTCAAGTAAAGTTTTTAATAATGAAGTATTAATAAACGAATTTAATTTTTGATTTTTTACAAAATATTAGTGTTTAATTTGTTTTTTTAATTTCAAAAGTTTATTTAAAATTTTCATTTTATTATGCCCATTTATTATTGCACATTACTTTACATGCAAGTTTAATCGTACTTTTTTATTTTTTAAATGAAACTTAGGTTTTTAATGCTCTAATTTATACTTTTTTGTTTTAATGTTTAATCTAGCTTTAAATTAAATGTGCCATGCGCTAAATCTTGTTTGAAACGGGTCAAAAAGCTTGTCATTATATTTTGAAAGTTAAAACCGCCGGGGTTGTAATATTTTAAATTTTTTTATTTGACCATATTTTTGTATTTTCATCATCTTAATGATACTGGCGTTCGGCGCAATGCACAAAAAGCCATTCGTTCCTCGCGCCGTACCACAAGCCATTGATCGTGGCCAAATAGCCGATGTACTGGTTGTGACGCGGCTTTATAAATTATAATAATTGTATTTTAATGTTTTCTTTAGTAAAAATTGCCACTATAATATTTATATTTTATTAATTATTCTAAATTACTTTTGTTTTTTATTTAATCACTGTCAAAGGCATGTTTTTTATTGTTCATTAAATTTTAATTTGTATATGGTGGTAAATTGCTATTTAAACCCAAGTAATGTTCCTACGTTTGTCGTAGCGAAATGATTAACCAAGCTAATTATCTCGATTCGTTACCGGCCATACGTTTTGGCAATTCCTCAACCACTGACGCGAGCAGTTCTTCTTTGGCCTATGTTTACTACCAGAATTAATATTTTGTTTTTGTTTTTTTGCTTAATCAATTTTAATTATCTAATTTTATTTGGAAAATTGAATATTTTTTACTAATTTATTTTTTGCATATATTCAAAAGGGGGGGGGCACTCATCCAAACTTCCCATCCATCGGCGCCGGAGGGGATGTGATACTCCCCACCAACCGCTTAGCCAATTGTGTTTGACGAAGAGAATTGCACCGACGGCACAAAAAACGCCGGTAGGCAAAAAACGTTTTGTCCCTTAAAATGTTTTGGTTTTGGGTCCAAGTAACCGTTCGCTTCCAACTAGCGGAACACTCAAATCCTTACATTACATTTTGAATATATGCAAAAAATAAATTAGTAAAAAATATTCAATTTTCCAAATAAAATTAGATAATTAAAATTGATTAAGCAAAAAAACAAAAACAAAGTTACGTATATTGGATAATATTAATTCTGGTAGTAAACATAGGCCAAAGAAGAACTGCTCGCGTCAGTGGTTGAGGAATTGCCAAAACGTATGGCCGGTAACGAATCGAGATAATTAGCTTGGTTAATCATTTCGCTACGACAAACGTAGGAACATTACTTGGGTTTAAATAGCAATTTACCACCATATACAAATTAAAATTTAATGAACAATAAAAAACATGCCTTTGACAGTGATTAAATAAAAAACAAAAGTAATTTAGAATAATTAATAAAATATAAATATTATAGTGGCAATTTTTACTAAAGAAAACATTAAAATACAATTATTATAATTTATAAAGCCGCGTCACAACCAGTACATCGGCTATTTGGCCACGATCAATGGCTTGTGGTACGGCGCGAGGAACGAATGGCTTTTTGTGCATTGCGCCGAACGCCAGTATCATTAAGATGATGAAAATACAAAAATATGGTCAAATAAAAAAATTTAAAATATTACAACCCCGGCGGTTTTAACTTTCAAAATATAATGACAAGCTTTTTGACCCGTTTCAAACAAGATTTAGCGCATGGCACATTTAATTTAAAGCTAGATTAAACATTAAAACAAAAAAGTATAAATTAGAGCATTAAAAACCTAAGTTTCATTTAAAAAATAAAAAAGTACGATTAAACTTGCATGTAAAGTAATGTGCAATAATAAATGGGCATAATAAAATGAAAATTTTAAATAAACTTTTGAAATTAAAAAAACAAATTAAACACTAATATTTTGTAAAAAATCAAAAATTAAATTCGTTTATTAATACTTCATTATTAAAAACTTTACTTGAAATTTATGAAAAAACATATTATCATTAAATCTGGAGCGCCTAAACACTAATGTCGTACACAATACTATATAATCAAATATATTTATCAATTTTAATTTTAGCTTCTATATTATAGGTTGGCACCTCGGGGTTAATACTATTCAAATAATGCATTTTATAACATTTTTTATTATTTGTGTAATAATAAAGGAAGAAAACCTTAATAATAAAAGAAAACGAACAAAGTATAATGAGTTTAGAAAAACAATACAAAACAAATGCGCAAGTCGCGGCAAAACCAAATTGTTATTCCGAAGGGCAGGATGACATAAATTCGAATTGTCATAAGCGGGAATAAAAGGCCGATCCCCTTTTTGGCCTTTTTTAAAAGTTAAACATTTTAAGGCGCGCCATGAACTACTCCAGACGACGAGGACAAAGAAAAGTGGCTTATTTTGGTTAAACAAAAAATATTAAGGAAAGAGAAATTTTGTATCATAAAAAAGTCAATTAGCGGACGTTAAAAAAATAACTATAAGTAATCAAAATAATAAAAAAATACTCATAGATTCATCTTACATATATATTTGAATATATGCAAAAAAATAAATTAGTAAAAAAAATTTCAATTTTCTAAATAAAATTCGATACTAATTAAAATTGATTAAACAAAAAAACAAAGTTTGCGCATATTGGATTTAATATTCAAATAAATTATATCTAAAACTTTCAAATATTAATTGACTGGTGAAAAACACATAAAACAGTGGACATAGGCCAAAGAAGAATTGGTAGCGATTTATTATTGAAATTACAGTAGCTGCAATCAAAATAAATAATTGCCAAATGAAAAGCAAAGAAGCAGCTTAGATCACTCTTCTCCGGGCCGAAGACTTGAGGGAACAGCTGTCGCTTCAGCAACAGCGTCGGGCTGGACAGCCCGTTACAGCATGGCGAGACACGAGGTAATTAAAAGAATATAAATAAAAAATTAAAATTTTAAAATAAATTATTTTAATCATTGCAAAATGGGATACTATTATGATGAAAAAGCATAATATATTACAAGAAACGAATAAAAGCCAAATAAATCAAAAAGATAAATTGTTTTTTCCGAAAAACAATTTAAAAATCAATATTACGAAAAATAAATCTGTCTCGACCAAAAATATTTTGGCGAAATTAAAGACTATGGATGCAAGCGGAAAACCCCTAGCTCAGACACGGACTCAAACTTGGGCATCCAACAATAAAAGTTTACTACTTTCAAACGAGACAAATTTAAAATCTATTAAATAATTGGTCTTTATTTAGTCAGTTTTTCAAAGTAAATTCACAGACAATTTTTAAAAAAAAAATAATTCCGGAAATTTGAACAAAAGTTAATCAAAAAGTAAAAAAATTAATTAAAACTTAAAAAATCATTAACAAAAACCGAATAACAAGTTAGCTCTTTTTGGGATTTATGAAGATATATTCGGCTATAAAGACGAACAAAACTTCGAGTTTGTCTATCATTGATTAAAGTTTATACCAAAAGCATGCTTTTGAAATGCTAAAAAATTAAGAGACAAACAAAACCAATAAATAATACTCCCCCCCCCCCCCCAATGTCACTAAATAATACCTTCCACAATCCCGTAAACCCGTAGGTAGCGAGTTGCTTTAAAAAACTCAAAGCAATTATTAAATTGATTAATATCAAATTTAGTCAAAAGACGCTTAAAATAATTCAGTTATTCAGAGAAGAAAGCAAAGTGTTTTGCCATTTGACTTCTACAAACTTAATAAAAGATAAGCAGTATTATCAATTTTAACTTACAGTACAATAAAGTCATCTAAAAAAAGCTTTCAAAGAAAAAAAAATTCATAAGTTAAAAAAACTCCAGAATTTAACATTAAAATACAATAAAGAATGAATTAAAATTATTAATAAATTAAAAAATATTTGAAATCTTTTCGATCAGAATTTAAATATGTAATCAAATTCATGCATTTATTTCAAACCTAAGAATAAAAAAAATTTAATCTACTTAAAAAATATTAATGAAGCGTTAAATAAATTTACGGAAAAATCAGATTTGATGGGCGTATGTGGGCAACTATGTTGTTATTTTGTAAGCGTTCAAATGTGATTTTTATAAAAAAATAATGTAAAATGCATTTTTTAGAACTGTCAGTGTCTCGTTGGATCCATGGTAGATGGGCACTTTCAGATCGCCGCTCTTCACCCGTTCATGTATTTTGCAGCATTTCGTCGTAATTTTTTTTCCGCGACGTTCTTATAACTGGAGAATAAATTAAATATCGCCAGCGTTTTGCCCATCTTTATATGCCTATTGTTTATAAAAATATATTATACAACAAAGCATATGGTATATAATGCTCCAAATTGGACGCTTCATCGAATCGTAAAAATAAAACTTAAAAAAATAAAATTACAATAATGATAAATGCATTTATTAATTTACATAAAACTATCCAGGATGCCTATAGTTTAATTTAGCAATTTTAAATAATGTTTTTATATCTAATATATATAAATTTGTTTTTCGTCTTAACTAATCTATAAAAAAACAAAAAAAAAATGCGTTATTTAATGAGTGTATGCCCAATATTATGTAATTATGAATAACAAAAGGATCATTTATCCCACAAATTAAACTTTGAAGCCCTCAGCACCGTGAAATAAAACATTCAATTGCAAAAGAAAATAAAATCAAAGATGGAATGGAAAAAGTGATGATAAAACTGGAAGACAAGAAATGCGCAGCTTAATAGCCCAAAGAAAAATCCATCGCCGAAAAACGTTAACAAAGCAATAAATGAAACGATTAAAAATATTAACACAGCACATATTTGTTGCCCCAATTATTATTTATTTGTAAAAGCATGGCTTTTAATTAAATCAGGGCATTTTGATGCAATAAATTAAACTTGTCGTTGAAGGAATAGTGAAGAAAGCTGAGTTAATTTATATTTTTATTTTATTGGCAATTAAAATAATTATTTTTTTTTAATACTATAAGTTGATAAATCGTGACTTTGTAAAAAAATGTTGTTGATACTAATTAAACATATTTTATCTAATCTTATTTATATTGAAGTTAATAAGTTTATTATATGAAAGTCTCAAGTGCGCAAATAATTGATAATGCCACTTATATTGATGCGTGAGCTGTAAACCTTTTGCCACAGTATCCAGATTTTCTTCTGCGCATGTTTAATGATTCTAAGGTTTATCATAATTTAGTTTATGCGGAATTATTGCAGCAGTCATCACGCTAGTGGCTACGTGGTGTGACCAGGTCAACTGAGCCCAGCTATACAGTATTGATTGAAAAAGCCCTGAATTTGTATAATATAATCTGTTACTTATTTCTCGGTAATATAATTAAATGAAACAATTAGTCGATCTTCTGATTGATTATCTGTTTTTTAAAAAATTATTGAACTTTGATTGTTAGTTTGAGCTTTTTTAAGCCTTATTAATTCAATTTTTGTCAAACATTTAGGAGAACATGTTTTGCAAATTTGGTATATTTATTTATATCATTGTATTATTTTGTAGAAGTTAATTTCTAATAAGGTCAGCCATTAGAATTCCAAAAACACTTTAATTAAGGCCATCTTTATATATTCATGTACGTATTTCATCTACGTTTTACATTTATTTATTTATTTTTTATTTATTGTATTATAAATTTTAGCTATGGCTATTTGTAAGAAATTTTTTTTAAATTTAAATAATTTAATTCAAAAAAATTAGTATTTTTCAGTTTACAACAACTTAAAAACATACTTTATTGAAAAAAATATATTTTTAAGTTTATTATTGAATTTTATTTGAAAATTGCACAAAATAAATTTTAAAATTTGTTAATTTTGGCATAAAAAATATAAATTATATACAAAATAAATAGTAATGATCTTTGGTGTATAAAAATCACAGTTAAACTTTTTTTTTATTATTTTGACAACAATTAATAGTTTTAGAATACATAAGGCCTGCTTTCTTGCATGAACTCTCCTTCGTGATGTCTAATGTTGTCAATCTGTAGTTTTTCAAGAAAATACATTAATTTTTGGTTCAAGATGTTTTAATTTGATTTATACAAAAATGTTAATATTTTTTGTTACGTATTTTAAATTTTGCTTGGTTTTTAAAGATATAATATAAAATTTCTGGTTGGCTAATTTCTTTAATAAATGTTAAAGCGTACAGCAAATTTTGAATATTTTCTAATATGTGTTTTTTTTGCTTCAATGAAACTTTAAAATGCCACAAAAAATCATCGATTTAAGCATTGTTACATGTAAAGCTGTTATAGTTAAACATTTTAATGATAGTGATAAACTTATATTGTTTTTACAGTCTGAATTAATTTCCTTAGCTTAATTAGCGGTCCGTCTTTTATTTCCTCTTCCTGAGACTATTCGATGAAGCTCGTTGAATTTAAATTTTATTCATCCATATTCTTTCTAATCGTTAGGGTATTTGCTTGTTTGGTAATAATGGGAAATGTTTTATTTCAATTTTAAACTTTTAATTTTTCAAATAAAATATTTTAGTTAATGTTGAAGAATGCTCGCGACATGATGTAGATGAAAGCTTTACTTTAGAGTATTAATATGAATATTATTTATTGTTGTAATTTATTAAAACCCTTAGAAAATTATTTTGTTTCTTTTGGTGTATTTCCTGTTATTAAATCTATTTTGGGTTTAAATTTGAATAAATTTTCTCGAAGATTATTACTTAAAAAAGGTTTAAATAAACTAATAATAATTTTCTGTTAATAGTCAATGCCCGATCGGGGATTGCCCTGTGCCTCAAATCATCAAGGCTCACGTGCCGGCGAAGGATCACGTCCCAGCGATTGCTGACGACCCAGCGTACTCGGCTTAAGCTTACAAATTAGGATCATTAAGTTGCAATTTGTAAATATATTTTTCATTTTCCTTAACCCTCCATTTGGCTGTAATTTTTATATGTTTAAATAAGACCCATATTAATATAACGAGCAAAAATGATAAGATTTTTTTCAAAAATGTTTATTATTTTATTTTTTATTAGCAAATAAAATTTTTAATTCCATTTAATTAAAAATAAAATCCAATAAACTCCAATGAATCTTGTTTTGTAGTTGTTCAAATACGGAAGACTGTCAGCGGAGTAGAGATTCTCCTATTGTTAAAAAGTTTTGGGTTCATTAACTATTAACATTTAAATTTTAAATTTTTTTTTTTAATCGATTTGCAAAGTTAAATTATGAAGGTTGATTTTGCTATCAATAATTTTTTAAATTTATTTTTTTTTATTTTATGCCTTTAATAAATTTTATATATTGGTGTTTCTTTATCACATCTTATTTAAATAAGTGGTTTAACCAATTTTAATCACAACAATTTCAATGATACAATATACAAATTGACTTGACCAACGGTTACCACAAATACGCAGTCGCCGATTTTCTATAGTTTTCTCTAAACATTAACGCGGAATGCCGCAAGTATCTTAATTAAAATTAGATTTATAATTATTATAAGGAATAATTTAATAAGTTGTTTACAACTTTTGCTTGTTATCTAAGAATTTTGGGTTGCTCATTTCAAATATAAATGAATATTTTCTAAATATTAAATTATTTATTATATCTTGAACTGCCTTGGGTTTTATTAAAGCATACGTTAATTTGATTCTCATTAAAATTATATAGTGTTATTAAATAATATATTTATTTAGTTTTTTTATTCCAATTATTGTTTATTCATTAAATTTTATTTCAACAACAAACAATGAATTTCTTTATCTTTCCATCTGGTAATGCACATTTATAATAGATCATTAGTTTAAATATTTTAGAATTTTGTATTTTATTGTTTTGACTTATTGTATATTTTTATTTTTTAATAGGTAATATTGGCTTATGACTTATAAATTTTTTTGGCTCATTATTTCTTGTGGCCTCAAACTATTATATTATTTATTCGTTTAATGTATTTACTTGTTGTGCAAGGGATTGATGTGTGCAACAAAATTTATTTGAACAAATCGCGAAAGAAATGCAATCAAAAAAATAGAAATGGATATTCAATTACAAAGGAAAAGCGCGCAAGGAAAATTGCTGAAGCGGATGTATTCAGAGCGAGCTGATGCCCTTCTTCAGTCGGTTTGTTGATCGCTTTTTGGGTTGGGTGCTGGAGATGGTGCCGATGGCGGGTCCAAAGCTCCTCCTTTTATACTGCTTTAGCGCCAGTGAGACGGGTGAGGTTGTCTAGTTTGAAGCCAATTTCACATACATTTTTTTGCCCATTTTTCAATATTTTTTCTTTTCGTTTTTATTATTTTCCAAATTTCGTGTGAAAATTTATTTGGAACCATTTACCTTCGATTTATATTAATCTTAACATAAAGTAATTAGTTTTTCCGCACATTTTTATTTGTTTGCCGCTGAAGCGATTTAATAGGTTTGTTTATTCACGATTTTTTGGATGATGATTTATTTCTTTTGATTTCATCCCTTTTTTTTTTGCTATTTAAGCATTTTAATTTATTAAGTTTTTTGAGTTCACTTTAATTTTTTAGTTTTTATTTTGCTTAAATGATTTTATCTTTTCCGCGGTCTTCGCAACACTCCTAAGGCCTGAATATTTTGTATTATTTTTTTTTGCAATAATCGGGTCGTTGCATTTTCAAAAATTATTAAAAATAAAATAAATTAACATACCTAAATTAGATCGGGACCAGGGATGGACGTGATCACGGATCACGCCAAACGCGTTTTTGTGTGTCCATGATCACGGATTACAATCACGGATTTTTTGAAATAATCCGTGATTCATGTTTGAGCATTGATTAAGAATAAAAATTTTGCGAAACGAATACTTGGAAATTATTTTAAATATTCGACTTGCTCTGGAAATTTTTTCCAGTTTTGCTTAACGGAAATGTAACGTGTGTCGTTGTGATTTAATACAAATGTTCAGGCCCTGGTTATTAACAATTAAGCTTGCATGAATAAAAGACTTTTTTTTACGAATGCCGTACTCCTGTGTAAAGTATTAAATTTGAAATTTAAATAATTATTTATTTGTGTTTTTTACTTCTTTAAAATAAATATAGAATTGCAAATACAATTTTGTATCTGCATTGAATATCTAATTATTTTTATTAATATATGATTGCAGGCAAATCAAATGTTTTTACTGGTTTTAAATGTTATTTTGATTTCTAATCTTCGATGATATTGTATCAGTTAAGTGTCTATTTCTCCATTTATTTCAAGTATTATATATTTAATAAAAATACGTTTCCTACTAATAAATACAGTATTTAATGCATACGTCCATCGTTTTCCAAATTGGTTGAATTCAAACGACTGTCTGTGCGTTGCACATAACTTATTTAAATATCGATATTTATTAAATTGGCGAAAGCCAACAAGATTAGAAAGTTCGTTTTCAAGTTTTGTTTCTACACTTTATATTCTTGTATTCTTGTCTCAATCGCTTGCCCAACAACCCTACCAAAAAAGCAGTGCGACACCTGCTTTGTTTCGGTCAGCCGTGTTCGGCATTTCCAATCACCAATTTTCATGGATTAAATTTTTTAAATTTTATTTACAATTCCTGCAAAAATCTTAGCGTGTCTTTACTATTTTCATTTGAAGTAATTTCATTTTGAATATTAAGGTTCGTTTATTAATATATATTTTAATTATCTGTCTGGATAAATAAAATAATAAATCTTTTGTGCCAATATTCAGCATAATCGGGTTTCAATTCTCGTCCGCACCCGAAAATTTTATTAAGAAACTGTAGTTAGCGCCAAAAGAATTTACCTTTTGCAGAATATTTTTTTCCATTTTTACGATTTTTTGTTTTATTTTCAAAGCAAAATTTATGAACTTGTTCTTTTTATTGTTAAAAAATGCTTTTATCCACACTTGGGTAATTAAACGCCAACCCCAAACACAAATATAATTTTTTTTGTGTCATTTTTTTTAATTCCACGTTGAACCTCTGCCCGGCTGTCATTGCCAAAACTATTGTCATCAAATGAATTATTATTTAATTTGTTTTTTGGAACGAAGTCGTTATTCTGCTTAAATTTGTTTGAATGTATATCTTAACATATAATATTATGATCAAATTTTTGTTTTTTTTTAAATGAGTGAAAATCAGCCCAGAGTGAATAATTTATTTAAACTTAAGTTCTAAAAATCCAAAATTCCAGATCAAGATTTCAATCATTGTCTTTATTTATTTCTGATAAAAACTTACTATTTTTTCTTCAAAATTAATACCTTTTTTTGCTTTAATCATTGATTTACAAGAATATTAGACTTTAATTGGTGTTTTCTATTAGATCTTTGATTACACTTGTTTGGTTTGTTAAAATTGCATTGATAGTATATTTTGGATCCTTGCCGATACCGAGGAACCAAGTCCACTCTTCAGAGCCAAGCCATTGGAAGCCCAAGTTGATACCAGGTCGTGCTGCTGGCATGGTTCTTGGCAGTATTTCTTGCATACATATTAATATCGTCTTGTTTTTAAAGCTTGTTCTTCGGAAATAATGTTGATTTTCACTTATTGCTTTAAATTTGCAAATATTTTGGTTTCCTTAAACAATCGAGACTTGTCCTTAGTAACTGTAATTGTGCGCGTAAATAATTTTTTTTTATTTGTTTTTAAAAGAGAATTCGGGTTAGCATTTTGAGCTGCTGCACATTGCGATATTCTGCTTCAGATTTTATAACTATTAATTTCCATTAATTTGTTAACTTTAGCCTTATTAACTCTAAATTAATTTTGGGGTAGAAATAATATTTTTTGTAACAATAACATTTTGGTTTCTTAATTTACTTTCGTGTTCGAACAATAAAAATAAATAATTGTTTAAATTTTCACATAATTTTTACATAAATGTAATGATGAGAAAATAATTAATTTAAAATGAATATATTTAGAAGTTATGGTTTAAAATTATCAGTAAGGCTTTGATTCTGCCCGAATTTTGCCACGAGGATTTCTCGGATGATTCCGATTTTCTGATACAAATTGAACAATTCGGTCCAGTTTGAAAGGTGTTTTGCTTTTTGGTAAATTTAAAAAATCCCGCAATCCCGCGCGGGATCCCGCAAATTTAAAATGCGGGATTTGCGGGATTAATCCCGCAAATCCGATCCCGCACGAGATTTTGAATTCTAATACCGCAGTGGCATCCGCAAACCCGATTTTGCTGGTCTCTACCGTGTACACGGCAAATCCTCTACTTCTTTCTCTCACTTTCCATTCGTCTTCAATATTGCTTGCTTTATATCTCGATCAATTTTGATCAGACCAAGCTACTTGTAATTTAGCTTGCTTTTTAGGCTGAAGTTTTGCTTACTTCTTTAGGTTTTCTTTTTTTACAAAAATTTTATTTAAAAAATTTTAAATTTCTAAATTTAACTTGACCAGTTTTGATCAAAAACGAACAAACTTTTTTTAGTTCGACTCAGCTCGATGAGCTGACTCTAATTATTTATAAAATTTCTCCTAAGGCAAAATTTTTACTTTTCATTTTGAAATGATCCTTTTGTAATTCACAATTACGGAAATATTGAGCCATAAACTCGTTAAATAAAGCATTTTTTTATATATTGGTAAAGACGGAAAACAAATTTTATATAAATTAGATATAAAACCTTATTTAAATTTGCTAATTAAACTATAGGCCTTCTGGATAGTTCTATGTAAATTAATTAACTGCATTTATTATTATTGTAATTTTATTAATATTTTAAAGTTTTATTTTTACGATTCGACGGAGCGTCCAATTTGGAGCTGCCCGCTTAATGAATTTCTCCGTAAATTTATTTAACGTTTGGTTAATATTTTTTTAACTTGATTCATTTTTTTTATCTTGGGCTTGTAAAAATGCTTGAATTTAATTAATTTTTTAAATGCTGTTATTAAAAGAATTCACCTATTTTTGTATTTTATTTAATAGTTTAAATTCATTTTTTTGGATTCTTTTTTTTATTGTACTTTAAAATTGATATAGCTTTCTTTTATTAATTTTTGTAGAAGTAAATTGGCAAAACACTTTGAATTATTTTAAGCGTCTTCTGATAAAAGTTTATATTAAATCAATAGAGTATATTCATTGGCCATGTCGAAGTCGCTGATCACGAATATGACATAATTTTTTTAAAAATTTCTTATCTTTGCTATAACTGTTTCTAGGTGTTTAGGGGGCCGTAGAAGCCAAAACTGACCTTCATTTTTTGATGCCAAATGGAAGGCAAAACTCGTACATGGATTCGGTGGAAATTTAGAAGTTTTTTTCTTTTTATTCGCAGGAGTCACTGAGTTTTAAAAAATTCATGCTTAAAGTTAGCAAATCTTCATAACTTGGAAGTAAGCTTAAAAAATTAAGAGAATTGTTTTTAATAAAAAATTGTAATTTTGGTTGTGATAGCCAAGACTAAACGATTAGTTTCTTTCTAAAGTCCAGAAAACTATGAAAACCCCCGATTTTGGGTGCTTTTAGCTACTTTTATTTTTGACTCAGATTTGTTGAGATGCACAAAATGTTGACGGGTAAAATTTGGAAAGTCATTCTGACGATAAATACAAGCCATGAAGAAGAATAAATTTTTTTTTAAATAAAATTCTAAGTGTACTTGAATTACTTTTAATTTGCAGTTATGTACTTAAAAACAACATGGTTATACGTGAATCAAATGCTTACCGATACATAACCCTGGATTAAAGATGCGAGCATTATAATAAAAATTTAAAGTGAATGACTAAAGTATAATCAAAAAATGCAAAATTAAAGATGACAAATAAATTATATATAACTTTCGTATTTTACCAAAAATCATATCAAACATTACGGAGAATTAAAAAACAAATTTAATACAAACATACCTTAGATTTTGTGAGTTTTTGTTAACAATTGCAAAGCTATGGAAAAGTTTAATAAAATCAACCAATGAAATAAAAACACAAGCAAAAAAGAGCGAGATATATTGATAGATAACGAGAAAAAAGTAATCTATCAAAAAGTATTTTTTTTAATTCAAAAATAAAATTAAACAGTAATATTATTTTTTGCATCATTTCCGGATTTTTAAATGCCCGACTTTTTTTAGAAAATCTTACTTTTTTGGGAAGGGAAGCCCCACAAGGCTTAAAATTAAACAATTCTGAACGTTGAGGGTTTCATCGCACAAATTGACTGAGTGGTCAGTTTTAACATTTTTAAATTAATTTTCGCACAAAAATTTTATTTTAAATAGTTCTACATATTTATTGAATATTTACGTGTTATGTGGACAGAATAAATTAAAAATAAAAACAACGACAACAACTTAAAAGCATGTATTATAACGCAGGGTTCGCGAAAGACATGGAAAACCTTCAACAACCCAAAAAGATTACCCGCCAAGGTATCTGGTGATAACAAAATAATTTTTTAATAAAACTCTGCATAAAGTCGTTATCAAGCGGCTGAAATGGGCCAATACCGCCAAAGAGTTGCAGCAACTTGTTAAATGGCCCTACGGATTCCGATATTGCTTGAAGTTGCTTAGCACTCTCCAATGCACACCCTAAACGCAAAGAATCCCCTTGATGTTCATGCTCCTTACTTATGTTTAAAACACAACCTTTAAACCAATATGATTTTTAAATGATTTGTATTGATTAGCAGAAAATTTAAAATATTCAATAAATATTTCTTCAAAGGACTGAATTATGACCAAAAATTAACCAATTATTTGACAAAATATACATATTTCAAAACACTTAAAGCTAAAAAATTATTATAAACTTAAAACGACTACTCATTTAATTTTGTCGAAAGAAAAACTACAATAAATTTTCAAACAAAAAATTTAAAAAATATTATTTATTTTAATACTATAGTTAATTTATTAATTTTAGAGTGGAATTGTTCACGTGGATATTTATATTTACTACACTCAAACAAAAATAAGCAGAATAACGAATTTTGGTGTTAAGAAATAATTAAATAAATAATAAATACATGGAAAAAATACCATTCATATTTTAAAGTTTACTTTTATAAAATTAAAGGCTAAAAATATAAAATTAGTAAAAAAGCTAATGAATAAAATAAGATTATTATCTCACTTTAACTGCCAGCAGTTTTGGCAATGCCATAAGAGTTGATGTTTCAGTTTTTTATACAAAAAGTTAAGAATTTATTGAGTTAATTGTTAAAATCTCATTTTAATTTTTATAAATAATACAATTTTTATAACAAAGAGCATTACTTAATTTAAAAGAACTTGTCACCCATTTGTTGAAATACATAACATATTCAACAGGTCTCCGCTGGTGAGATAGCTTTAACAAAAGTGCAACTCTATCGGGCTGAATAAAAGGGAAATTAAAAATACTAAATCCGAAACACCTAGCTAATTATAATTTCAAGAACAAATATAAAAAGAAAAAAGTTTTACTTACTCAATTTTGTATCCATTATTTATTAATAATATCTAAAGCTCTGAAAAAAGAATTAAGTAAAAAAATAATATGGATTTTTTTTAATATTTTGGAAGAAAGATAGCGTAAAAATATGAGAGTTTCTCTATTGCAGGTTGTTAAAGAAATTGTGCGATTTTCAAGATGTTGTTGACATTTTATCAAATTTAGCAGAGTTAGTATTTCCAATAAAATTATGTTTCAAATATTCATTGATTAAAGCGCAACAAAAACGGAATAAAAAATCGTTGATGAGTGAATTGGAACACGTAATTTATTAATAAAAAATACGACGGGATTCATGTTCAAAGAGCTAAATAATATTACAATGAAAAATAGAGACCGACAAAAAAGTGTAAGAGATAAACCAATAAAAATGGGACCCAATAAACAAACATTTTCGACATAGCATAAACCCAATAAAATTAGCTTATCCAAAAAAGCGCAATATAAAGAGGTTGAAAAAACACTATATATAAAAATGAATGGGAATAAATACAAATGAATAAAAAGTTATTTCAAGTGCCAAATAAATTAAAAATTACAAAATTAAATTTAAAAAATAATTTATTTAAACTGCCGATTTTACATAAACGATAAATTGCTAATTCAAACACAAGCAATGAAGAAAAAAATGCTGCGAATGGGAGCGTTGGAAAGCGCATCACGCATTCAGCAGTAATGGAAAATCCTGGGGAGACCGCACCCGAGAACAACCCAGTTAAAATAGTAATAAAAATAGCAAACAAATTAAAAAGTAAAAAAACCTGGAAAATGAAACAAAGACTTATCAAATTTCATTTATCATAAAATAACTGTTATAAAAAAATACTAAATGGAACACTGGTAACAACAAATCTATTAACTAAAAGAAATTACAAAGTTTATTGTGTCAAAGTATTAATTTTAAAAATGCAATTGAAGCCCAGTAAACGACGTTATTTTTTGATTATACTTGTTTGACGCATAGATAAATAAGCAATGACATTAAAATATTTTACAATTACTCTTCAGCGATGATTAACTTTTAAAATTTTATTTGCAAATCAAATTATTAAAAAAACAGAAAATAATAGAATGATACGCTTTATTGCATAACAATAAAATAAATTTAATTTACAATTTTAACTTACTTATCATCCACTGAATGGAGTTTTGTACATAAGTCAAGCAAAGTGGGTTTCAGATCTTCACTTTTATGTGATTCTACGCTAATTGATTATTAAAAATTATTTTAGCATAAATTGGTGACAAAGTATTGTAGGCAAAAAGTGAAAATAAGTAAAATCATTAATCGCTATAAAACAAATAAAAATGCTAACCAACTAAAATCTGAAAGTTTATAAATAAACAAACTAATTTGAATTGAAGGTTTAGCATGATATGATTACAAAAACTAATGGCAAATTTTACTTGTAAATAATAAAATAAAGCAAACTTTAAAATGATAAAAAATATTATGAAATTAGGATATAAAATTAAAATAATAAATGAACATCTCAAGTTAAAATTATAAGTCTTGTTTTAAAATTTTTTTTACACAATATACTCAAATTAAAAATAAATAATTTAGAAAAGGTGTTTTTGTCATTAATATTTTGAATCGATATTTTGTTTATATTTTTTGAACCTCTGCATCTGTGCAAGCTCACTTTCACTTTAAAATGGCACTGAGCAAGAAAGTAAGATTAAAACCAATATTTAATTAAAATCGAACAGTTATGATTACGGCAATGGAAATTGATTTTTAAAACTGTTAGATTTACAAATACATAGATTTGAGCTCCATTTTTCCGTTCGGTACTCATTTTTTTCGGTCTTAATTTCTCAAAAAGTTTTGGTCGTTTTTTTCCGCTAAAATACAGAACAAAAAATACCGAAAATTCCAAAAAAGCGTCGGTACATTCCCGTACCGGCCGAACACTACTAAAAATGCTTGCCCTATTATTAAGGCATTGAAAAATCAACGGGTTAAAAAGACATTTAAACTTCAATATGGGTTAAATTAATAATACAAGATTGTGTAGAACATCTCTTCAAATTGCTTATATCGCAAATTTTGATTAGCATTAGCCTTATTTGTTTTAATTAAAACAAGACGAACTTTTTACTACTTAGTAATTATATATTTTTAATTTCAAATTTCAAATTTCATAAAAAATTTCTTAAATTTAAATGTAATTCAAAATTATATAATGATTCAAACTTTTAATCAAAAAAATAAAATGAATAATTCTATCGTGGGGACTGCTTCTCATCTTCATTGTTTCTTATAACTTTTCTATTACCTTATAAATATAATTAATTTTATCTTAGAACAATATTTTATTTAAAGATTACTTCAATATGGGTTAATTTAATAAATCAAGATTGTGTAGAACATCTCTTCAAATTGCTTATTTCGCAAGTTTTGATTAGCATTAGCCTTATTTGTTTTAATTAACTTTTTGTTTTATACGCACATAGATAATATATTTTTTTATCTGACTATCATCGACACAAATGTTTCCCGTTTCGTTTGGGTACTCGCATTTGCGGTTTCCCTGTGTTTTAATTGCATTTTAGTCAATTTTACTTTGATAATATGTTAGAATTTTGAGTTAATCTCAGGCGGTGTAAAATATTTCAAAACAAATGATTTTAAAGCACCCTTTTAATTGTGATTTGAGAGACCATAGCAATTCCTTGTTTAACATAGAGCGTTTTATTTAGTGTGTGATTAAAGATGGCCTAATTTATTCATTCACTGCTTAAACTAAGTGTTTTTTAAGTAACCCATTTTTATTTTTGTATTAAAATTTATTTGTAAGATTGTTTTTATAACATACATATTTACCAACGTAAACATATTAGCTATTTTTTAATTATCTTATTTTTTTATTGCTTAGTTTCAAAGAGTTGATATTTTATTTTATTCAGTAAAAACAAAATGCTTTTAATTTTCTATAGAAATATTTGATTAGAATTTAAAGTTCTTTTTTGCATATTTTAAATACAAATATTTTTTAGAACAAGTTTTTTTGTTGTTATTTTAAAAATAAATAATTATATCTTTGGTTTTTATGAAGGATTCAATTTAAATGATTATAGATTAATATTGAAATTATTATATTTTGTACTTCTCAACTAAATAATAGCTATTTTTAAACATTGTTTGTTTAAAAAATTTTTTGCAGGTATAAATTTTATTTTGTTGTATTTGTATAAATATGTGGGTTTCCTTGAGTTTCACGGGGTTTGGCTTATCGTCACAAGTTGGTTATTATATTATTTTTGGTTAGATCGGTTTTAGTTTGTTTCTTTTGAAATCAATGTCCTCAGGTTTCTGGTATTAAAAATAATAATTAAATTGTTAGAAATCCTGGCCAGAATATTAGATGTATTTGAACATATTATTTGAAAATTAGTTGAATTTATATTTTTTATGTTACATTATTTGTTGTTCAAAAATGTTCTACCCCACTCATTGCCTCAGGCCCGCAGGCCCGTTCCTCCTCCTCACCACTTTCAATTTCCTCCACAACTCCAGGTGCAACGCATTCCAATACTTCTCACTGTACTTTGTGTACTCTTTAAACTTCTTATGTTAATTCAAAAAAATTAATTTTTGGTTATGCTTGACATAAACCCATAAGATCAGCATTGTATTCTAGATGCAGAACTGCTTCTATTCAATATTCAAAGACACATCGTTCGCAACTTGGATTGAAGAGGAGATCTATCTCATGGTTATGAGCTTCCAAAATTTTGAGATCTATAATCATTTATTATTAATGTCGGTAGTAATAAACTTTAACTTTATAAGTTTAAATGATAAGTTATTTTATCTTTATTCTTGTATATGAATTTTCGTTAGTTAATTATAGATTGTTGATATTTTTTTGTTTGCTTTTTAAATTAATTTGTATTTTATATGATATGACTTGATGTTTAACTTTATTTGCTCGTTAAATAAATTTTTTAAACTTTGTATAATTTTGGTTTTATATTAATTTTATAAACAAACACTTTCAAAATTGTCACATTTGTTAAATAAATACCCTTAAAAACAGCATTTGTTGTAGGTTGCAAAATATGGTAGTCCAAAAATTGCCCTTTCCGCTGGCGTAGACTTCGCAGCTATTGACCTTCTCGAAAAACCCATGATCAGCGAAGTTTAGAGCTTGCTGAAGCTCACATTATGCAGTTCATCGGCTGTTTTTTTTATTAATGGTTCATTTTTGCAATGTTTTATTTGAAAAATTAATATTTTTATGATTAAAATGTCGTCTTGAAGAAATTTATTTTTATTTTTTGGATTTAAAACAAAAACCATAAGAGTTAATATTATTTAATTTTTTGGTTCCTTATTACTCAGAATAATTTTTTAATTTGAAAAATTTCAATAATCATTCTCGGAATTTTATTTTAAAGAAAGCCCCCTGAATGAAGCCCTCAATTAAAGCAAAAAGTTTAGCACGAGCTTTATTTATTTAGGAATTAAGATTATTTAACGCCTAATTAAGTAGATTTAAAGCGTTGCGTATAACATTTTTTGGAAATTGAATAAATGGGAAAAAAGTTCCGGTATTAATCATCAGACCAACTAATCGCCATTTTAGTCATCTCCGCGCCTATAAACCATTTCAGCGCCGCAATTTTTTTACTTTTTTTTACGCGTATGTTCAAATTTTCATGCCTTTTTCTAAAATGACTAAAAGATATCGTTAAAGATGAATTATTTTTCAAAAACAGCCAGAAATCACTAATTTTGGGTATTTTTACAAATTTTTGATTGCCAAAATATACTCGAAACATGCAAAAACACCAATCATAATAAATTTTAATTTTTTCAATTTTAATCACATGATAATACTGGGTTCTTGGTTAAGGATTGCTTATGTTTTAGATAACTTATTAGTAATTATGATGTGTTGCGCATACTATAACAAAGCAATGTGCAGTAATGAATTTTTGATATAATTTTATTCTGCATTATATAAAATTCGCTCTTTGTTGTTTTAATTTAAAAAAGATTCTTGTTATTTTAACAGAGATAACAACATACCATTGATACAATATTAAAATTATAGTTATTATGCTTTGATTTATATAAGATATTTACATAATAATTATTGTCTTTAGCATTATTGATATTGCCATGGTTTAATTTTAACACTGATGTTAGGGAGAGTCTAGACATCTCACCCATCCCCCAAGATTTATAAATTATTTTATTAAGAATGAATTGGTTAAGAGCAGCGAACGTGTTTTCTTCTTTGCAGTGAATCGAACGGTCGTGGTTTTCTGTTGAAAAAAATTGGGTAATAATAAAATTTATTCTCTTTTTAAACACTTTTTTTAGTTTTGGATTTGGATCAAAAATTTTATAATATATTTTTTCAATATTTTTTCCAATCCTTTGTCATTCTTGCGCTTGTGTTTTTGTAACAAATGCTAATTGTTTTTTTTATTTTTAAATTTATTTGTTTAAATAAATTCTTTAAAGAAAAATTATTATTATTCGGCTCGGTATGCCAAAAGAAATAAATGAACATTGTCGTTTATCATATCGATCGATATATTAAAGACATTATATGTTTTTTTGTTTTTTATTTAAAAATTAGTTTACGTTGCGTAAGTAGCGGGCCGTTTTTCCCATTTACAATTTGTATGAGATTGCTTTTTTACGGAGCTATTTGATCACGTATTGGTGTTTTGAATGCTCTCTCCACCGCACAAGCTTCTGCCTTCTGCTGACGGTAAAAGTGCGCTATTTAAATTGGCTCGGAAAATATAAGAGAGTGACACAAAAAAGGGGACTTGTGCATAATATGAAAACTTGTAAACAATTAACATTAACAACCTTCGGTGTGCAACACGAGTTTTATCTTAATATATTTAAAGAAATACAAAATTACAATAATTTATTTTATTGCACTAAATTAATATTATAATATTTATTTCCAACAAATTGTATTTAATTATTCGTCTCGGTATGCCGAAAGAAATGAAGAACTTTCATCAATAAATTTTCCTTTATCAAATATCGAGTAATAAAGAAGTTATATGTTTTATTATGCTTTTACAGTGATCATTTTAGCTTGCTTTGTCCAATCTTCGGCAGCTCCCCCGGGGGAGATGTTTTCACCATTTTGCTGCAATTGTTCCACTCGGCTTTGGCCGATCATCTTCTCCTATTCATTTATCCAATTATATTGTTATATAAAAAAATATAAAATTCATATAGCTGCTTTAATAGGCTTGCCTTTTGCTTTCGCTTCATTGAGTAATGTAGAATTTATTAAGCTTTCAAATTAGATACTGAATTAATTTGTAATATTTAAATTATGTAAATTTAATTATTTTTATTTCGTTTTAATGGAATGTTTCATAGGATCTTCCTGCTTGCTTGAATAATAATTACAAAAAAAAATTATCCCTGCTATTAATCTAACATTTGAATTGCCTATATAGTTTATTAATATTTATAAAATTTTGTTTTAAAAAATAAATTATAATCACATCAAATCAAATATTTTTTTAAAAAATGTTTACACATGTTAATATAAAATCTATAAATATATTATAATCTTTTTCTGCCAATGTTTTTGATTTTCATCGTCCATCCACCAGCCGACGGCTGCAATCGGCCATTGCATTTTACGGTGGTCAAAATAATAATTTTTTGCTCAATAAAATGATTTTATAATTTAAATAATAAATTTAAAATTAAGCACCGCAAATCAACTTTTCGAGTAAATCTTTTAAATATAATTTAAATGTTTATGAAGGCTAGCTAAAAAGGGCTGAGGTCGTCATTTTGAAATTTAAGATTTTTAAACCAAATTGAATTATTTTATTTGAAAAAATATGTTTTTGGAATTTGTTTGAGAATGGTTTTGTTAAAAAATGTTTATTTAATTAAACAAGGTTGGAATTGCGGGGTCTGCCGAAGAAATCCTTACTAGTTTATAAAAAAAAGGCAATCAAACTTTTTATCATCCTTTCGTTCTATTTACACGTTTTCTTTTTGGCAATAAAAATAAAACAAGATTACATAAATAAATCAATATTTTGGCTTTTTTGGAGTTATTGATCAATTATTTGGGCTTTCTTTGGTCAATAAATTTATGTTTTTTAATCAATATAAATCTCGGTACTTAAAAGCGATAAAAATTTCCCACCAAATACTTTAATCTTTTGTTAAAAATAGGTTTTAATACTTGTTTATTCTCTTTATTAAGAATGTATTATGCGCATTGCTTTGCTTTACTGATTTATTTTATCAAATTTTAAGCTTTCTATTTTAATATTTATTTTATTTTGTTTATGATAAGCAAGGTTTAATTCTTTAAATTAATTATTAAGCAATAGTTCCTATTTTTGCATTAAAATATTTTTGGTAAATATATGCTTATTTTTATGTTTTATAATTATTGTAAAATTACGGCAAGCGGGCGCTGTCCAGTATGGTGCAAGACGAGCTTTGACCGCAATTTTGTTTCGGTATTGGACGCTTGCCAAAGGAATCAATTCAATTCAATTATTTTCATTTTTATCTTTAACCTCTTAAGTTTTAGTGTTTTGCTTTATATATTATGTTTTATAAGGATTATTTTTATCTTTAAAAATTAAGACTTACTCGATTTTATATCTTTCTTTTATGTATAGTATATATATTTTAAACCCGAAGTCTTTCAAAGACACAAAAAATTAGCACACCCTAAAAATGTGTTGTGTGTTTGTTCTTTCCTTGCTTGTTCAATTAATTGGACACAAAATGGATGAATTAACTCAAATAGCATTTTATCATTAGATATTTCAAATTTTTGTTTTTATTTGGACCGGCAAAAGCTTCCAGTTCATCTCATCATTTAGTACCGCCGTTATTGTAGCGGCGCCCTATTCGTTTTTTTTACCATTGCCGACCAGCTCGTATTTGTAGAAACATCTTTTTTAATGAGATTAGCTATTTGTCATTGGTACAACATTTTACTCGGATTTTTTTAAAATCTTTAATTGATGTTTTATTGCATTATTTTTGCAAGTTCTTTTCATCAAATTTTTGATTTGCAATATTTTATTCATGGTAAGTAATCGATATTTGGTACTTTAAATCATTTATTATATATTTTTTTGCCCATGAAATTTGTTTGTTAAACAAATTAATTTTAAATTTCTTACGAAATATGTTTATTGTAAACTGTGAGTAATTCTTAGTACATAATTAATGCTTATAGCAAAACCAATATTATAAATATTTGTTTTTTTAATTAAATTATAAATGAAAAAAATTATGGGTTTTTTCAAATTCATACATTTTTAGATGTGCTTTACGGAGCAAAATTATGAATTGCTACTTTTAAGGCCTTTTTTATCCAATCATCATTTATTTATAAGCTTTTTTTGCTGCTTTTTATCCCAATTGTTTTTTATTTAGGCTTATAAATATATTAAATGGTTTTACAAAATTAAACCTTGGCTCGTACAATGAATTCTTGTCAATTAGAAAGGACTGTAATACCGGGTGTTTTGGCAAGGGTAGAACCCAATTTTGGTAACTGTTAAGAAAACAATTAAATTTCTTTGTAATTATGGAAATAGTATAGATAAATATTTTTAATTTTGGGTAAGTGTTTTCTTCTCCAGGTCATCTAAAATTAGCATGTTTATTGTTCTCACCGAGGCTTTCATCATTTTCTTGATCTTTCACGATAGATAATGCTCTTATCTTTGTTTTTTGAATTACTCTTTTTACAATATTTAATTTTATTATTCCTAACGGGCTCAGAAGTGTTAAATTTAGATAGAGCGGCGGTTAGCATAATTTTTACTCTTTATTAACACTTTTTAGTAAATAAAACTGGAATGGAGCAAATATCTAATTTATGAACAATTTTGATTAAAATGTTGCAAATTTTAATAATAATCTTATTTTTTATATTTAAACATGAATCTTAAGTTAATCTAATATCATTGCGCATATTATTTATTGAAAGATAGTTTATTATAAAATATCTTTAATTAATTTTTGTGCATTTAAAATTTTTGCACGCAAATTTTAATTTTAAATTGATCCGTTTGGTACTTTTAAATTGTTATTATTTAATTTTTGCCCATGAAAATTTGTTTGTTAAAAAGATGAGTAATTCTTATTGAACAACTAATTAAAGATCGGCCAGTTATCATAACGTTATTCGATTTGTATTTTTTTATTGACCAAACTGGCCCGGTTCCATTTCCTACTCATTTCGAGCAGCTTGTTTTCATATTCCTTATTCAATCATTGTGAGTTTGTTGCATAACCAAATATTACTTCCACATCGCTTTAATAGTTTTTCATCTTGCAGTTTTACATCACAATTTTTTAATGTATTTTTGAATTTGAATGCATATAATAATAATATAATAATAATAATTGGATGTTTATTACTTTTTTACTTTGGCTTCGGTATGACAATCATTTTGCTATATACATGACTTAACATAGAAAAATTAATACAATAGTCAATCTTGATTTTTCAGTGCCGTTTTAAGCTTCTGTTGATCTGCATATTGCATTGGCATTTATTGAAACTTATTTAAAATTAATTATGATAAAAATATAAATTGTCTTTGTTATTATTTGCATCTGGTAGTCCGTTGCTTATTGAAAGAGAACGGATTTTCATTAATGTTTATAAATTTTAATAATTTTTCTCTCCTACATTTTATTCGGGTAGCAGACCTCAAACTGAAACTTGAGTAATTAAAGCCTTTGTTTAAATTAATTTAAGATTTCTTTGTTTTAGTTTAAGATTTATTTTTTGAATGAACACTTTCCTTTATTTAAATAATCATGATCAATAAAGTCATTGTCACATCAAACCTGAAAAGTTAAAGCTTTTCTTATGGCAAATTATTTATTTGTTA
Source organism: Globodera rostochiensis (assembly GCA_018350325.1). NCBI lineage: Eukaryota > Metazoa > Nematoda > Chromadorea > Rhabditida > Heteroderidae > Globodera > Globodera rostochiensis. Next base: position 1,691,771 of record JAEVLN010000018.1, read on the forward strand.
TTGATTTTTTTAAAAATTTCTTCTTAGGCTAAGATCAAATACATTTAAGCAAAGATATTGACGAACCGGCGTATTGTTTACCTTTATTTTTATCTCTTAGCAATTGGGTTTTAAGTAGATAAATATTTATTATCTTGCTTCTAGTGCTTTTATAATCTTTATGTGATATGAATATTGAATATAATTTAAGATTAAAAAAAATTTAATTAAAATATTTATTATCTTGCTTCTAGTGCTTTTATAATCTTTATGATATGAATATTGAATATAATTTAAGATTAAAAAATTTAATTAATTAATTTTTGGCGAATTTCGAAATCTTATTTTCTCTATTAATTAATGCAAGACTCAGTGTCTTGTCAAGATTTACAATCGAGGCATCAGTCATTGGTGGCAAATCAAAGGTGATTTTTTTATTCAAAATAATTTATTTTAATTCAGGTTATGAATGACAATAAATTTGAACATAAACCTTTTAGGGTTTGAATTAAATTTATGATTTCATTGTTTTAGTTTAATATAGATTTAGAATATTTAATTTTTAAAGCATTTTGTTATAAGATTGTAATATTGCATGCGAACGGAATCATTTTAAATATTTTATCCCTGAATTTTTTGTTATTTATTTTGAAGGAACACCTTCCTTTTAATAAATAATCATGCTAAACAAGTGCTTTCACATCAACCCTGAGTTGTTAAACCTTTTCTCATGGCAAATTATTATATTTTGTAATTTTTTTTGTTTAGAATTCTTCTTAAGCTAAAATCAAATATTTTGTTAACGATATTTATATATTTCTTGATTTAAATGAATACATTTTATTATAATATGTTTATTGTAACTTTTCTTGTTAGCCTGACTTAATTACAAAATAAATTAATTTTTTATAAATGAATACGCATTTAAGAAATGGTTTGCTTTTTAAATTGGAAAGTTAAATGTTAACAAAAGATGATATATCAAATAAATAAATTATATTGGCGAATTGTGCGAAATGATTAATTAAATTTCAAAAAACACGATCCTTTAAAATTTTAAAGAAAGGTTATTCAAGTAAAAAATTATTATCTTAAAAGTACGATTTTTTGATTGTAAAGTTAAATAGGTTATTTCTTTAATCCTCAATTTTCTTGTAATTCTCAACGAATGCCAACGCTAGTACAATAAGTTTACTTATCTTTTAGCTTAATTTTATAGGTTCTTCTAGGTATGAATAGCCTTATGGACTGGTAATTAATTTTCGATCCTCCTCTAGAGGGGTTGGCTAATAATTAGGACGTGTAATAATTAGAGATAATACGGTAATTGATACAACACCAAAAATAGTTATGAACAAATGCGTGTTTTTTTGAAACGTTTATTTTAGTGGACAATTTATGTTATTTTTTAATTTTGTTATTGCCAAGATAATTTGTTACAAATATATCGTGCAGCTGGATTTGAATCTGTCTTAATTTAATTTCGACACATTTAATTCATCTGAAGTTATTTAAAAACAAAAATATTGCGTTTTACAAAAACATGGCGTATAAATAAATATAAACCAAACTCGCAATAGATTGTGTAATTCGTGTCAGCTGGAATGATTTGAATTGCCAGGAAAGACAAAGTTAGAATAGTTGCAGAATTAAAATGGAACAGCAGCATTTCACCAAAAAAGTACTCTATTTAGGCAGTTTTTAAAAAATGCCAATGATATGAATTTATTACTATGGACTAAAAAATGCGCTAAACTGAACAAATTCAGTCAATTTTCCGTGAAAACCTTCAACAACTGTCAATCGTTTGAATTTTTCCTCATACAATTTGTAAACCTAATTTTTTTTACATGCTATGAAAAATTTAATAAAATATAAAATATTTTTGCAAAAATTTGATCTTTAGGGGTAGACTTTATTTTGAAATTTTGTTTTAGTTAATATTTTTTCAATTTATTTTTTATTTATTAATAATAACAAAGGTTTAGGGTGTAGCTTAAAACAACATTTGGTATTTTTATATTTATACATTTTGCTTTTTATTTGCACATTATAATATTTCAAACAAGTTTGAAAATACATTTTTTAATGACATAGATTCTTTGACTTTTTGTTAATTTTGATTGATTTTTGATATAAATATATTTTTCGATGAAAAATTTTACTTTCAAATCGCTTTGTTAGTATTTAACTATGTTTTAAGGGTGAAATATAAGAAAAATTGATGTTTTTAATGAAGCACATTCATTAATTTTTCGCTGCCGTGCAGATGGCCCGCGCCGAAGCAGTGGCCACAAAAGTGCTTTTATATTTTCATAAATATTATCACTATTTATTTTCTTTTAAATTGTTAATAAATGGAAATATATGTTTGTGGCAGAATGTCTATTGTACTAGGTTTGTCTTCTGCCGTTATTTTGTCCGTATACTTTTAGAAAAACATAAATTTGACGCATTTCTTTTAATTTCTAAAGCATATAAAACCAAAACTAATAATCACATTTTTTAATTTGTAGGATTTATCATAGTATTAGTTATTCATTTTTTTACTGTTTTTTAGATTATTAATTTTTTTGTTTTAGCTTTTGTTTTTTGACAAATTCTTTACGCTTTATCTTACAATAATTTTTAGATTCATATTTCTTCGGTTTTATGGAGTAAAATATTTTATGAAAATAAATTGAACTGATGGTTTTTTTTTTTGCATAGCTTTAACTCGTTGATTTAAATTCTGACTACTTTGTTTTTTATTTAATAGTATTTTTACGTTAGAAAACGCGTTGGAGTACTCCCGTTTAAATTTTTTGGGTTGCACAGCATTACTGGATTTGATGAAAAATACTTATATTAATGAGTTCCAGCTTTGGATAATAATATTATTATTTTCTGCCCCTACGGCTGCTATACCAATTGCACCACTGACAATGGCTTCAGCCGTCCTTAACGATTTTAACGAATGAAGCAAAAAATTTTTGGTTTGTAAATTTAACAAAACGTAACTCAATTTAATTTTGTTTTTGATTGTTTTAATTCATAATTTTTATGTTGTAATAAATATGTGAATCCAAATGTTCTCACAAAATTCAGTCGAGCCTTAGGTTTGAAAACATTTTCAACCATTAAAATATAAACACTTTATTATTTATATTTAAATATCAGTTTTGTTTATTCATTCAATGTCTTTTATCATCAAAAGTTTAACGTTGAATAAATTATAGTTTTTCTCTATTTTATTGTTATTTGTTGAACCTTGATCATTTTTGGTCGATATCGGACTTATGAACACGACTTCAAGTACAAAAATTGTAGAAATAAAATGATGCAAATTCGCAATAGCAATCACATTGGTTCGCTCGCTTTTGCATTAATAAAGAAGTAAATTTTCGATATTGCAATCCTATTGTTTTGTTTTTATTTTATTTTTAATACATTCATATTAATTTTTTTAAAATTTTAAAATTTTTGTTAATTATTAATTTTTGCGCCATTTAACAATTTTAAAGGTGGTTAAATTTTTTTTTTTTTTTGCATTTAAAATTGTTTTTATTATTCATCAATCATTTTTAAAATGTAATAAATACCTTATAAATTATAATTATGCGTTTATTGGATTGAAATTAAATATCTCTTTTAGGCTAATAAAACTAATATTATATGTTATGGCACTTTGCTTCTATAAATGCAAGAATAGATTTTTTGGCATTTTTATATTTATACCTTTTTTTCTTTTTATTTATACAAATATTTTGTCTAATAAATTTTCTTTTATAATTAAACAAAAAATACATTTTATAATGGCATAAATTCTTTGACTTTTTTGAATTTTAATTGATTTTTATTTATAAACTAACAATTAATTTTTGTTGTTATTTTAATTTTAAGTTTTTAAAATTTTTATTGGGGGTTTTTTAATTTACAAAACCATTTACCTCCATAAAATTTTCAAACTTTCTTCTCGGTAATGGTTTTAACGAGCGGACTAGTATTTTGTTAATTGTCATGACGATTTTATTTAGATATCTATCAAACTTTGTTATTATAATATAATCAATTATTGAATTTAGGGCATTTTGTAATTATTTTCATTAAAGTTTGTTCTGGTTTAATTAAATAATAACAGTTTATAGAATTTCTTATTACCGTAAAAAAAATCAACGTAAAATTACTACTACTTTAGCAACAGATTTTTTGTAAATTCGCTTTATTTGGTCTTTCGGTTGATGATATATGTGGGAAATTTAATTATTCAAAAATTTATTAATTTTTTTGCAATTGTAGAATTTTCCTGGATATTAATATATATATCTATCACACATTGAATATTCTTTATTTTTAATGTTGCTGGCCGCTGGCCAACGAGTTATCTGATTGCGGCTCAGTTAATCCACATTATGAAAGGAAAGCCAATAAAATAGTAAATTAATATTAATGATTACATCATTTTTTATTAAAAATTAAAATTTTTAAATTTATAATTTCATTTTCAGAATAATTCGTACGCCGATAATAATAATATATTGAAAAACCGTAATAATATTAATTTTTATAATTAATAAAATATAAATATACACAGTTTTGAATAGAGATGATACATATCCTTCCAATCGGTTTCAGTTGGGTTAATGCAATTGAATTTTCTTAAGCCTAGAAAATTATTTTGCAACAAATTGTTACATTTTGATTCTATAAATTTAAATATTTGTACTACCGATTTTATTCGCGTCTATTTAAAATATTTGTAAAAAATTTTTATACGAATTTTTTTTGTAATTTGTTTCTGCCTATATTTGTATTTTTAAACGGCAAGCCTGTAGATGAATGCCCATATAGCTTAAAATCTTGGGTTTCTCGGCCTTCGCCTGCGTCAATTGCGTTAGAAAGTGCCTGCTCTCCCGCAATTCTTTATGCGGCCTTCGCAGAAACAGCACACGCTTGCCGAATTTTGAAAGTTTTACGGTTCGTTTAAATTGTTCCATATTTTAATTGGTTTTCGTGCTATTATTCTTTCGTATATTTAAAGGTTTCGTTTCGACATTGCTAAAGTGATTTTTTAACAGATTTCTTCATGGCTATTTATGTTCCATTCATAGATTTATTTATAAATTTATTAATTTTAATTAGCTTTTTATTTTTAAATTGTATCTTGTGTAAACAAAAAGAGAATATTTGAAATCTAATATGTTTTGGGCAATTGTTTTAGATTAAATTGGTTACAGCAAACACATATTATTTTATAAGTAATTTAGTTGGTTTTTGTTAAAGCAGTCTTTTATTAGATGATTTAGTTTCAGGGCTCCCAGATGAAAATTTTCAAAAGCCTCATTTGGCAGGCAAAAAAGCCGCATTTGGGACCAAAAAACCTCATTTTGCTAATCATGTTTTTTTGCGCGCGTTCCCAAATACTTTTTTTAGTGGGGGGGGGGGTCGGCGGTGCCGATAGGCGCCGCCGAGAAAATTTTCGAATTTTTGACTCAATTTGTTAACAGATTTGCAACTAAATTTGCAGAAAATGTGGTGCTTTTTTGCATTAAAAAATGGAAAATGAGGTTTTTTTATTAAGAAAATTTCCAATTATTTCAAACTGGAACACGCTTTTTCATTAAAAATGTAACACACAGAGAAAGACATTACGCTAAATATTCAAAATTTAGTAGAAATTTACCATTTATCAGTGAAATTTCTAAAAAGCCTCAAAAAACCTCATCAAACTCCAAAAAACCACAAAATGAGGCTAAACCTCATTTTAAAAATTTAGCCTCATCGGACTATCAAAAAACCACAAAATGAGGCTAAAACCTCAAATCTGGAGGCCCTGTTTAGTTTGCTATACAATAATTTGTAAACAAAATTGATTTCACTAATTGTCATTTTGCAGAGATAATTATTGTGTATTGTTTGCCGATTGCTCCGTACCTGGTTGGGAGAGTTATGAGAAACCTTTGAAAGTAAGAAATCCGAGATATCATCAAACGTATGAATTTAATTAAATATGTATACTTTATTTTATTGTTATTTTCATATAAAAAAGCACTTTAAAAGTGTTTTTCTTTAATTTTTATATTTAAATATTTTCATTTTTTAACTTTTTATTCATTAGTTATTATTAGAGATGCGGTCCAGCTCGCTCATTCAATTAGTATTATGGCAGTATCTTTTTAATTATCACAAATCCAAAATTTATTAATTTGAAATTATATTATATTTTTATTTTTAAAAAGTTTTTTTATTATTTAACAGCATTTTATTTACCTTAGTTTTTGAGAAACAAGTTCATAAATTTTGAGATGTGCTCAAACACCTCTATTCTTATTGTCTTTATTTTATTTGGTTATTTATTAATAAATGTTTGTTTTCATTTTTAGCTTCCAAAAAATTGCTCTCGATGTGCCAATCCGGTATTATTGCTTTTTTATTTTTACCAAATAGTATGAAGTTTTATTTGATGAGGCCACTCCGGCATAAGTTGTTTTGTTTTATAAATACCTAATATGTGTTACAGATTTATTCATAAAAGAAACTTGTTGCTCTTAAAAATTAATACGCTCGGGCATGCTAAGGCATAAAACATGTCGTTTCACCGGTTCGCAATTTTTAATAGTCTCGAAATTTGATTGGACAAACCTTTGTATATTTACATAAATCTAGATAATTATAACATTTAAACAAAAAGCAAATTATTAAATAAAATTAATATTTTGGGTCTTAACGAGCTTTGTCGCGGCTCACATATTGCTTCAATGTATTAACGGTGTTGTGGGAGGGGACAATTTCTTTATCAGCAAAATAAGTGTTGCAGAATGACCTCTGCTTATTCCCAAGCCTTTGAGGGTTATTGATTGATTAAATAATTTTTTTAATTTAATAAATAACTTGTTCCAGTGTTCCTGATCGTCTTTTTTTAGCTGGTTTTTTCATTATGAAGTTTAAAGGATTATATATTTTTTACTTATAAAGCCTTTAATTTTTATGATTTTGATCCATACAAATTTTATAAATGTTGTTTATTTTTTTATATCCATTCCTACGCGTTATTACGTTACGTTCACTTTCGTTGATTCTGGCGTTGACGCTGCTAATTCCGGTTTCGTATTATGGGTCATTTTTTCTTGTTTGTATCTTAATTATTTTTTTCCATTTGATCACTTATTTAGTTAATCTTATCTTGATGTTTTTTTAATTTACAAATGTTCATTAAAATATTGCTTATATTTTAATTTTAAAATAGGAGTTTTTAACCATTTTCTTTTAGTTTTAATAAATTTTGAAGTAACTAATTTGTTTAAGCTTTCACTGAAACTTTTAAAGCAAGCAGTCCATTTATTGATTGATTCATTCATTTATTCGGTACTTCGGACTTTGTTTTTTCTCAAACTCGGTGCAGATTCTTATAAGTAAAGAATTGAGGGTATCAATGTCATGGCAGTTTGTTGGGCCAGTTAGTTATTATTCGGAAGATCGTTCTTGTAAATAAAGCCAAATAAAAAGGTACTATGATTATTAACGTTTCTATTTTATAATTATTATTAATTTCAATGACGCGTAAAAGTTTAAAACTCAGCATGATTGATCGAATAATTTAATATTTTGAATATTTAAATTTCTTTTTAAAACATTCAGCGAAATAAAAATGACTATAACTTTTGGATTTTTTTTAATTCTGAAATTACTTTTTGACGTTAAAAACTTTGATTTTTTCCCATTTTTTCAAGTGTATAAGGTGCATTTTATTATTTTTTAATCTTAATATTTTTGGGCATTTTTGGGCATTTTTTGCTTTTATTTGGTTTTTTTCTGTTCAAAATTTATATTAGTTTATGAACTATTATAACGCTTAAAAGCAAGAAAATTGTTGCAAACGTCGGTAAGCGGCTTTGACAAATTATGATCGCCAATTTTTTAAAGTAATTGCTATAACATCATATTTTTTGCATATACTGATGCTAAGTGATTCGCTTTGACATAGTGACAATGGCCATTAACTATATTAATTATTTTGATTTAAACAGCACTAAAGTAAGCGAATAATGTTTAAATAATGACACTTTTAATTTCAAAGTTTTGTATTTTTGTAGTTTAACTTATTAAAACTTTGACCGACTAAGTTTTTCATAGATTCGCTCAAAGGATTTATTTGAAAATCCTAAAAAAATTAAATAACAAGCCTTTATAATTTTTATTTTACAAAAGTAAAAGTTAAAAGATTATATTAAAATTATTTTTAAAATTTTTAAATCTGGTAAATCTTTTTCTTCTTCTCAGTAATTTAGTTTTGTATTTTAATAATGAGCCTTCAACCTCCTGATAAATACATCGAACATTTCGTATCGGCGGCCTAATTTTAAAAAAATCAAATGCAAATGTGCGAACTTGGTTCGCAAACAAAACAGTTATCTGGAATAATTAAAAGAATTATTTTTGAATATTTTTTTGCTCTATATCTTCCAATAACTTTTTTTAAAATCAACTTGTTCAAAAGCGCTTGCGGCTGCTCAAAACTCAATTTTCACAAGTTTTAGAGCAGATGAAGCTTTGGCTCTTCAGAATAAAAAATAAATTTAAAATATTCGCTTCTTCAAGAAAATTAAAATATTTGCTGCTTCACGTAAAAAATTTTTAATATTAAAAGCAAGAAGCACTGGTGCCAAATTTAATTATTTATATTAACGAAGCGGCGGTTTTCATTTAATTTACAACAAGATGTAGCGCACACTTTTGCTACACATAAAAGTACTCCGAAACATTTGGGCAAGTTGAAAAAATACAAAGCAAACCAAGAGGCTAAACCCAACACAAATACATACAGTGGAAGGGATTTAAAATGTTTTTCAACGATTAAGCCAACTTTCATAAAATTTATAAACAAATATTTTCTGAGCTTCACCTGCTTTATCCGAACCCTACTATGATCCTTAGAAGCACGAATCTGCAAAATTTTTTGCAGGAAGCAACTAACAAATAAGAATTATTGCCCCTAGCCCCTAAAAGTTGGCCAAAACTATAATAGGCAGGAATATTTTTTTATTCTAAAAATTGTCTGAAGATGTGTCATTTGATGCGCTGATTCAACCTCTAAGCTCTTGGTGGCTTAGGCCAAACTTAATGAATCCTTAAGTCTCTAACTTTTCCCCAGTTATTCTATCCGGCTTTGGAGTTGCTTGAAAAAAAATTGATTTCAACAGATTCAAAACATCTTTTTCTGATCCTTATGATCAAATTTTCAGAAAAATAATATTTTTTGGGAGATATTTTGTCGGATGGGATTCTGTCGGTTGTCGGACGATCTTTTATCTAGTCTCCGGTTTACCGGGATTTTACCAGCATTTTTTGGACGGTAAAACCGGTAAATTTACCGACTTACCGGTACCAGTCGTTTTGAGATACCAACGGTAAAAACTGGTAACGGCCGTTACCGGAAAATACCATTTGCTGAACAACATTTTTTGGTTCCTTTTGGATGGACGCCAACGCCATACATATTCGATGTAAAATTGAATGAATGAATAAATGAATGAATGGGTGTGGTTGTGCGGAGAAAGGTCAGTGCACAGTGCCAATCGAAGGATGAGAAAGATACATGGTGAGAGCAGAGAGATAGGGGAAAGAGAAAGCAAAATATGTTGTGGGCAGAGAAAAAGAGAAAAGAATGAAATGATCAGAAGAGGGAGAATAGAAATAGAGAAAAGAGAAAGGAAAGGGCAGAGAAAGAGAGAAAAGGAAAGAAATGGGCAGAAGAGGGAGGGGGGGGGGGGACAAAATTATGAGAGCAGATAAAGAAGGAGAGCTTTGGTTTAATTGACAGTCCTTTTTTCCTTAATTTTTTAAAATTTCAACCGATCAAAAAACAGCTTTAAATTCTCAGATTTGATTTTTTATTGACCAATACGTATTCATTGCATCAAATAACATATTTCTAGACAATTTTAAAATAAAAACCATTTTTCACAAATCTTGTTTTGCAGATTCAAGCTCAGCTCGTTGAGCGGAATAAATTGTTTGCATTTTTCTTTTCATTATTTTATTTTGAAAGAAATTTTAACAATTGTTTTCTTAATGTCATGTGCGCAGTGTGATCAGATTAGTGCGTCATTTCTTGAAAAATATAAACACGCGATTAGAGTTATTAACAAATTTGTAGCCGATTTTTAGATTTTTTCCCGCGGTGAATCAATTTTGCTGTCATTATTTTTATCTGCACTGGATCAAAAAGTATCGATTTACTATTTTCGAAAATCGTTTGTGTAAATTCATTCCCCTTTCAATTCTTTATATATAAGCTTCCTCTATTATTCTATCCGGCTTTGGTATTACTTAAATGTTTTTCCTTAATTTTCAATCAAAGCCGCTTTAAATCCTTATTTTTTATTGTCTATTGAAATTCAAGATTCAAATACGGATTTAAACTCTCAATTTTGATTTTCTTTGATCCTACTTAACGCATCAATAACATAGTTTCACACAATTTCTAAATGGAGATCTTGCGAGATTTATACAAATTCTCAAAGGCGCCGTCCAGATAATTTGGTAATAATTGTATGCTAAAGAGAACAACGATCAACCCCGATGGATTTAGTTTTAATGAATTTTTTAAAGAAAATCGGTGCAAACTGAGAATTTTCGTTAGTGCCCTTTTGCTTTCCCGGGTTTATTAGTGTTTAGCGCTACGCACCCACAAAAAATAAAAATTTTGGCGCCGAAAACCTTACTAATGAATAATATTCCATCTTTGCATGCACATCAACTGATTAGCTATGGCTTAAGTTTGAAGACTTGGTAAAAGAATTTGTTGGCTCGAGAAAATATTAATTTTTATCAGAACACTCAGCGAAATTGTTAACTTTTTCACTTTTTCCGGGACTAAATGAAAAGATAAAAAATATTGTTGAACACAATTTAATTCGTTGATTTTTGGCGCCAAATGATCAACAAAATCAGTGTGTAACATAAAAATTCGCCACAATACAGAACTAAGGCGCTATTATTAGTGAAATTTTGATTTTCGGGTTGATGTTTGGGTTCCCCAAGTAGGCACATCACCGGTCTAAAAATTTTTTTAAAATGAATTTTTACAAAAATTCTAACTTTTCCCAATGCGTGAAGCTTCCATTATAAGTATTGAACCCATTTAATATTGATCTAATGCAACAAAAGCCAGTGATAAATTTAAAAGTAACGTATTTTCCACTTGCTTTATACCTTAAAAAATTTAATGCCATTTAATAATATTAATATAAAAAGTTCTGAATTTTTGAAACAAATAGTGTGTTCGTCCACCCAAAAAATAAAAATATGAAAAATTTACTGAATTAGATCAAAAATATTTTTTAAAAAGGAATAAATTTAAAAGTTGCAAGCTTTATCACCATATTGGAAAGATAACTCCGATGAGACGGTCGATTCCAATGCATAACTGAAGCGTTAAAGCAATTGATGTGCCAATTAGGGGAATAAATTGTATAGAAAAGCACGTCCGCAGTGTGATGTAATTGATTCCAAACGCAAAAATGACAAATTTGACGCAATTTCCAAAAAAGAGAAATGAGGCAAAAAATGCATAAAAAGCGACCAGAATCATGCAAGGCGAATAGAGTGATCTGATCGGATAAGTGTTAGCCGTTTTCTTACAAAGTTTGTTCGAGATACGACTAGCAAATTTCAAAATTTGGCATTTCGTTTTCAATAAATTCAAAGCATTTTTACAAGTGATTGTGTTAATCCGTTATTTTGTGGCCTTTGAAGATTGATGAGTACCGAGAAAGTCCCAAAAAACCGACAACCCTTTAGTAATGACAAATTTTAGAAAATAAAATAACGCTTATTTTCGTTTGGGGCTAGAACACGAATAGCAATAAATTATTTAAATCGATTTTTAAAAAGAAAATTTTCAGACGGATTGTCCTCTGATGAATTGTCCACTGACGGATTGTCCTCTGACGGATTGTCCGGATGCCTTTTGAATAAAGACGCAGATGCGAAATGAAACATTCAAAAATTTGTTGAAAATGTTTTGCAAAATGAATTATTCAAAATTTTGAATTTATTCTTTTCCCGCCGCGCTTATCGATTTACTCATTTTTTCATTTGCTATATTTCTCAGCCTCACGTTTTTGCTTTCGCTTTCACCTTCTTTTCTTTGCCCTCACCTGCTGCTTTTGTTTTCTCCCCCCCCCCCCCCCCGCACGCCATCCTCATTCTTTATTCTTATTATTTGGATTTTTTTCACTCTTTCTCTACCCTTTCCTTTCTCTTTTCTCTATTTGTCTGCTCTCATGTATCGTTCTCTCATTCGATTGCCACTGTGCACTTACCTTTCTCCGCACAACCACACAAATTCATTCATTCATTCATTTTACAGCGAATAGTTTGGCATCCATTCCACCAAAAAATAGTGCTCGGCAAATGCCATTTTCTGGTAACGGTAAACACCGATAATTCCGTTATCGGTTTTTACCATTCGTGTACCAAAACGAATGGTACCGGTAAACCGGCAATTTTCGGGTTTTTACCGTTACCGGTTTTTACCGACCAAAAAAATACGAGCTGTTTAAACGACAAAATTTTCCCTAAAAATCAAAAAAAATTTCAAACCAAAAATGAACCCCTAAAAAATGACTTTTCCTTTGACCAAATCCACCCCAAAGTTGGGGGTTTTTTGGTCAATATTTTAAGTCAATATTTCGCGGTTTTTAGTTAATATAAATCTCGGCTCTACTCATATATATATATGCCAATCGATTCCTCCGAAGCCTAACCAAGGGTTGGCACGGATCAGGGCTGTGTCGAAAGTAAAAAAAAAGTCGAAATCGAAAATCGAAACTGAAAAGTTCGAAATCGAAAATCGAAAGGAAAAAAACGTCGAAAATCGAAATTCGAAAATCGAAAATCGAAACAAAATCGAAAATTTTTTTTATGTGATTAGAAAAAATTTTTTTAAAATAATTTATTTAATAAATATTTTTTGAAATATTCACTTGTTCATTTTTAAATTTTTGAAGGATGCATTTTTTATTTCAGAGGCCTTCATATGCCCATTTTAAGCTTTTATGAGGGTGGGGTGTCGGCGGTGCCGATAGGCGCCGCCGAGAAAATTTTGATTTTTTGACTCAATTTGTTAAGAAAAATGATCCAAAAACCACAATGAATTGGTCGACTTTATGCTTTCAGTGGCGGCCCGTCGGTGCCGATAGGCGCCGCTGGGAGAAATTTGGGGGTTTTGTTAAGCAATTTCACCAAAATTTTCGCAAAAATGAGCATTTTTCTTCATAATTTCGGGGAAAACATTTTTACATAAGAGTGGAGAATGTACGGCGGTCTTTTTTTGTAAGTATTTTAATTTAAAAATAATTGAAAATCATTAAAAATGTCCGTTAATGGGGGATAGAATGTGAAGGCCGAAGAAAGGTTAAAAAAGTGATCGCACTGTAGCGGGTTCGAACCCAAAAGACAAAATCGTAAAGACAAACCACTGAGCTATAAATTTACCTGTTGGACGCATGTAAAAAAAGATTGAAAGTTTGTTAAAAAGTTGGCAAGACCACTGCCCATCCTTGCCAAAAATTTAAAAACCTGGACCTCCGACTTTCGAAATTATTTTCGAAAAACAGCCCATTTTTGTCGAAATCGAAAATCGAAAGGAAAAAAACGTCGAAAATCGAAATTCGAAAATCGAAATTTCGACACAGCCCTGGCACGGATATCCGCGGATATATCCGGATACGGACGGATACGGATACGGAATTTCAAAAAAGGGGGCGGACACAGATGGATACGGATATGAAAGCCAAATCTGCGGATATCCGCGCATATCCGTACATTTGAGTACCAATGTTTTTATAATCATTTTTGATTTTTGCCGAGGAAGGGCGGTGGTCTTCAGACTTTTTGAGAAAAAATTTCACTTTTTTACATCAAACTCTTCAATTAATACGATGGTCAAGTGGGTTGTCTTTTTGACGTGTAAATGTTCTGTTTGGGTTCGAATCCGCTTGAGAGCAGGTACTTATTTGTAGCTTTGCCTCGAGTCTTCCTTAATTTTTGCTTCAATTTTTCTAAATAAATATTGCCAACTTTTGTAAAAATTCTCTCGGCGGCGCCTGTCGGCACTGCCGGACCCTTATCACTCCTAAATTGCTGAAAAAAACAGTATTAATTAAAATTTTGGTTGAAAATCGCTTAACAAATTGAGTCAAAATTTTCTCGGCGGCGCCTATCGGCACCGCCGACCCAATTCCCCCTTTGAATTTTTTGACAAAAATCCCATAATTTTTTGCGACGGCGCCTGCCGGCACCGTCGGGCCCTCCTTCCCAGAAAAAATTAAAGATTTTTTGAAAAAAAGCACTCCCCGTACCCGCAATCTCAATATCATGCTGTCAATGATGTCGAAGGTGAAAATCAAATATTACATATGTATTGCGAAAAATAATTCGTAATTTTTGGTTTAAAAATTGGAAAAAAATTTACTGCGGATGGCGGATATCCACGGATTTGGATACGGATATGATTTTCGAAAAATGAGATGGATACAAACGGATACGGATACAAAGGCCGCGGATATATCCGGACACGGATTTAAAAATTTGTATCCATGCCCACCCCTGAGCCTAACGCACGAATATAAAAAATCAAAAATAATATTTTTATTTTTTGGCTGTTCCGAGCATCCTTGACTTTAATGGAAGATTGAAAAATACATATTTCATTTTTAAAATTATAACAAAAGATTAATTAATTAAAAAACACCAATGGTAAAGTAAATAAAAATCATTAGTAAACACAAAAATTGAAGCATTCTAAAGATATTAAAAGTTCAATTAAAAGTTCTAATACGTTGTGACTACACAGTATTTAAAAAAATATAAAGCTTAATTATACGAATCCAGAAAATATTTAGTAATAAAGAAATAAAAGATTTTAAAACATTAAACAAATTACTTGTCCAAATAACTCCCGCTAACGAAACAACGAACAATTTCGAGTTGTGAATAAACCAAAATAATAAGAAAGATACAAACAATCAAGCCGACAATATAGACGGCACATCAATATCTCATTGAAATTAATTAATCAATTGATAATTTCTTTCCAAATATAATTAATAAACTTAACTTTGAAGATGCGGAAAATGTTTTTAATTAAAAAACAAAAATGTTTCATTTTATAATATCATTTTGCAAAAAACAGTTTTGAAAAGAAACGCATTATGATAAAAAGAAAATCAGTGGCAAACTTAGTCGTTCACAATGTGAACATTCTGACTTTAAAATCTAATTTTTTTTAAGTTAATAAAAATATTTAAAAAAACTAAAATTAATTTTTATTATGATATTTACTATATTGCGGAGGATGAAGATCCCCCGCCAAATGTTGTCGAGCAACGGATGCAGTAAAGATTTAAACAATCAATCCATTAAAGCATTGCTAAAATAAATAAAATAATTTTATTATAATAAAAAAATTGACGAAAAAACAATTATTTATTATTAATCATAATCAAAGACAATATCTAAAAAATAAAAACCAAAGATGAATTTAAAGCATCTAGAATTCCTTTTTTGTATTAAAAAATTAAAATAAATACACTGTGACGGATCAACACAACCAAGCACATTTTAAGGAGGATGCAGCGCCTCCACTGGAGGGCTAACTGCCGCGCCATTTAAGAAACATATATCTTCATTCGTTATATTTCTTGCTGGCAACAATATTTGAGCATTTCTTGTTACACATGAGCGTTTTAGCGATTTTTATCTATTTTTTGTGTGCGATTTTTCAAAAAATTTTGGGAAAATGGATGGGGGGGGGGGGGGTCGGCGGTGCCGATAGGCGCCGCCGAGGAAATTTCGAATATTTACTCGATTTGTTAACAGATTTGCAACCAAAATTGAAGGAATATGATGTTTTTCCCCAACCTAATCGACTTTAAAAGTAGACAAAAAGCAGAAAATCATCATTTGACGATCATGAATTTAATTTCATTTAATTTTTTTGTACAAACCAAAACTTTTGGCCAAAATTGTTCGGTTCAAGTTTCCGGTCGGATAAAGTCGTTTTTCACATATTTTTAAAATTACAACCGATTCAAGCCGCTTTAAATTCTAAATTTTTATTTCTATTGTCGAATTCGTAATCAGTGCATAAAATAACATTTTCACATAATTTTAGAATAAAAAAATATTTTCTACAAATTTTGACCAATGGGGCCCCCTCCCCCACATGGGATAATTAACTTTCTTCTTAAGCATTTCTTATTATATTTTGGAAAATTTAAAAATCTCTTTAGCTAATTTAAAAATTTAATTATGGTGAGTTTTCATCAATAATGCGTCGAGAGATATTTAATTTTTGATTTCGACAAAGGCGGCCTACCATTCCTGGCTACACTCTTGGAATCTTTTTTTATTATTTTAGAAATATTAAATATAAAGTAATGGTGTTAAAAAGCCCAATTATTTATATATCAAAAATGAGCAAAAGACATAAGTCGTTTATTGGTCAACTAAATTTAAATTAGATTATAAATAAATAAAAACAATATTCTAATAAATCCAAATCCTCTAATTTTGTAACAAATCTAAATACAAGCATAATCAAAAATCATAATAAATAAGACAAAAATATTAAGCCAAAATTAAGGAAACTGCAAACTAAACTTTAATTTTATTTAATAATAGCACAAAACATATACTTTTAATTGTTAATTAGCAACAATTTCTCCATTTAAATTAGTTAAAATAAATGCTCGAAAAAACATAATAAAATAGAATCTCATTAAAATTAATGCGCACTTAAGAATCTTATCAAAAAACAATCCAGTTTACATCTACAACAATATAAACTTTTTAATTGTCGAAAAAGTGACCAGCACCCTCTCGCCAATTTCACTCACCTGATAAAATGCCGGTTCGTTAAAGGTTTTTTTAAGATTCACGAAAACTCAAAAAAATTAATTAGAAATTCCATGCTATTGATTAATTAATTATAAACCTTTTTTCAAGAAGATAAGCTGCTTCGCCGAGAAGCCAAAAGTTGCTTAAACTAAATAGCATTTTCGCTAAAGCTACCTACATATAGGAAAAGTCAAACATTAAAGGTGTATAATAAATTTTTTTTATTATCATTGTTCAAATTATTGCTGTAAAATTAACTATAAATTACTGTTTATAAATAATTAAGTTTGCGACCTTCGAGTCCGGACTTGAAGTCATTAAAAAAGGGTCGGGTGTATCACGACGACAGTCAACTTGCTACAACTTTAATTTTTATAAATTTCCACTAGAAAAATGGAATTTGGATTATAAATTAAAAACATAGAAACTAGAAATATTTCAAACTAAATTATGAAGTGACAAATGAAATGCGCAACAATTTCAAACGATATTTAGCTTTTTCAAAAATATAAATTAAAAAAATTAAACTACATTAAAAAATGTCGAATACAGCGTCAAAATTATTGCTTGATGTTTGTTAATTTATGAAAATATTAGTTTAATCTACATATTTATTTTATTAACCAACGTTTTTAATGAAATTTTTTAAAGCAGATATGTTTAAAAACATCCAATATTTAAACTAATTTGGAATAAAAATCAAAGGACGTTAAAATTACAACTCTTAAAATAAAACATTTGAATAAAACTAATTTACATCAATAAAAATGTAATTTTATAAATTTCAAAAGCAAAACTTTATTGAGATTGTGAATAAATTTTTCAAATAAACTTTATGCCGGACTGTTCAAAATGAGCCGACTTTGCCACTTACTTCATTTGAAATTAATTACACAATAATATATAATAATGAAATCAAAAAAACGGAATGTTTATTATATTTACCCAGGGGGCGCTTCTTCCTTCTTATTCTTCAAAATGCGATGAAACACCTTCTAAAACTTTTTTTGTTGGTCGCTGTAAGCCCACGTGTGCTATTGAGTACGTATAAATGTAGCAGGCAAAAAAATTAAATACTTAAATTCAAAAAATTCAATTAAAAAATCTTCAACTAACAATGAATGCTATTATTATAAATGCATTGCCAATAATTAATATATTGTTTATATTCTTTCAAAATATGAGAGTTACTAATAAAAATACGCTCAATAATTAATAAAAGTGATACAATTAAAAAATGTAAATAAATAAACCATCGCATGCAGTAATGCGTAGCGTCGCAACATAAAGTATAATTTATTTGAATAATTGACTTTTATAGCAGACCAAACAATAATAGTATTAGTTCATCCAGTTAATCTGTAAAATCGCAATACAAAATAATGTTGAAAGGTGCGCTTCCGTTGCCGTTTTTTCAAATACAGTGTTCAACACATTAGACAAGTTAAAAAATATATAAAATATTAATGATTCTAAAATTGTAATTTTTTAATTCAGCCATTTTTGTCCAAATAATTGATCAAACAAGCAAGACAAAGTGTTATGCAAAATGCAAAGCAAAAATAAAAAACAAATAATTATTATTGAAATCAAAAACGCATCAAACACTTAGTTGAATACTGCTGCTAGCAATTCGCAAAACAAAAAGTTTCAATGTATTTTAATGCAAAAATAATTATACCATGAGATTAATTATAAATTGTAAATAATAAAATTAATTGAACCAAACATTGTTATATCATAATCAAGCTTTTTTAATCGACAAAACGATAATGGAGAATCTGGAAAAAATAGTCAAATATTTGAAACCAAAATAAAATATGTATTTTTCAAATAAATATATTCAATTTAAATTAATTATTTTTTATCTCATATTGTTTTATGCTGATCTACCTAATGAAAACTTGCAAATGCATAAATCTTCAATGTTTAAAGTTAAGCCAGACAACATCAAATTTAGCAGATAAAAAGTTTAATTAAAATTAATTAAATAAAAATTTCCAAAATAGAGTGGGAGAATCAATTCCTCTCTTCGCAGAAGTCACACGTCCGAAATTTAACCAGGGATTTATAATAGAGACGACGCATCTAAAATTGCAATTGCCGGCTGTTTACTCCAAAAGGGAGATGATGGAGAGCACCCGATTAGTTACGTGTCGAGAAAATTAAATCCCGCAGAACAAAGATACACAACTGTAAAAGTCAAAAATATAAAAGAGAAAATAGAATTACCGAAAAATTTAACTTTTATGTAAAACGCTTTTCTACCATTGTCAATTAAATTTTGCATGTTAATGACCAAAGGAAATGGTAATTCAAATTAAAATTCAACTTCAATAATAGTTAATAAAATTAAATTCAATTACTTATAAATTAAAAAGATTATGCTAACATTTTGATATAGTTAAATTTGAGCAACAGTCTTCTTACCTTAATGAAAATTTTACGCTCAAATTTATGCGGCCGAAGCACTTTTTTAATTTTGCTAAAATTAAAGCTTACGCGTTGAATTCAAATATTTACTATAATTCAATCGGAAAAAATGCAAATAAAGAGCTGTAATTAGAATTTAATATGTTACAAAGTGCAAAAAAAGTCCAAATATCAAATTTGTCATTTTTGGTATAACAAAATTTAAAATTTATATAAAATTGTGAGACCAGATTAAGTTTTTGAAACATTAAATTAACTAAATAAAGTTATCATTAGAAAAAATAATATTTTAACAAATATTGATAATGGAAAAATAAAGATTTAAAAACAATTATAATACACCAATTATCCTAAAAATAATATAGCGAGTTGAAAAGAAAGAGCGCACAAAGATTGAAATATTACTGTAATTGTAAATAAATAAAAATAAATTATTCATTAATGTCTGAGGAGGCAATTCGTCGATGACGAGTTAACATTAAATATTTTAAAGTTTTATCGAACAAAAAGCAATTTTAAAACCACCAAACTCTTTTCATAGACCTGCACCGAGGTTCATTAATTTTTACTACCGAGGTGAAATAAAATTCACCTTGTAAGCACATCTATTAAAAGAAAAACTACTTTAATTTAATATCTATTATAATTCCTCCTGTATGACTAAAATTTAAAATATAAGTGTAAAAATATAAAGTTGCTTATTTTAAATGTCGCTTTTTAGGGTGCATTTTCCGTTTTTACTGCTATTTTTAAGGAATTTCCAAAAAAATACGATTTTTTTTGTTGCAAATTCTGCTTCACTTTTAGGGGGGGGGGGGGGGATCGGCGGTGCCGATAGGCGCCGCCGGAGAAAATTCTGAATTTTTTACTCAATTTCTTAATAGATTTGCAACCAAAATTTTAGAAATGCGGTAATTTTGAAGCTTTTTAGGAATAGGAGGGATCCGTCCGGTGGTGCCGATAGGTGCGGTCGGGGAAAAAAGAGTATTGTGAATTAACTTATAGTTCGAAAAATGTGCATAATTTGTAAGTGTTTTAGTACATCCCTCGTGATTGCATCCTTTTTTAAGAACGTAATTGAATTGGCGAAATAACCGCACACTAAAATTTGCAAAAAAACACCATTTTATAATTTGAATTCTCACCAAAAAAGTCAATCTTTAACAGTGCAAAAAAGTCTCGTTTTCCGAGACTAAAAACCAGAGACCGAGACACAAAGAAACTGAGAAATTTCTCGACTCGAGAACCGAGACCGAGACTCTCGAGCATCCCTACTAATTGGTAAAGGACGAGAAAATATTTAATAACAAATAATAATATAACAGCTAGATTTATAATTATGTTGAAGTTTGTAAAATTTTTGATTTCCTAAAATATAAATATGAAATGTTTTACTTTCGTTAATTACATTGAAAAAATAAAAAATCAAGGTTAAAACAAAAAAAAAATGTCAAATTAAAACTACTTTTTCAATTATTTGATTTGGTGTTCGATCATTTTTCAATATAATAAAATGAAATAAAACAAAGATCTTGATTCGGCAAAAAAATATTCTCTGTTGGGCAATAAACTTCTCTGTTGGGCAAAAACTTATTAAAAATACCCAAATTTTAAAATAAAATCGAAAAAAGAAGCAAAGGGCAAATAACAATTAGTTACCCATCTCAAGTAAAATAAACTCTAGAATAAATAGAATAAAATAAAAAAAAATAAAAATTAATAAAAAAAATATACTATCTTAAAATTTTAAAGAACCGAAACTTATCTGGATGAAATTGATGTTTTGAATAAAATAAAAACAGGAAAAAGAAATAATATAATACATTTAAAGAACCCAAACTAAATAACGACTGCTTTCTACTGAGTTTTAAACCGAGTAAAATTATGTAAAAGTAATTGTTATGAAGTGATAGAAATTAGTTAAGCTGTATTTAAACTGAAAAGGAATTTGAGTAAGAAAAAAGGCATGCATGGTTTTATACAAGCGAGCAAAAGTTAAGCTCTAAGCAAATCTCTGGAGCTATGATATTGTTTTTTGATTTTGTCATTTTGAGGCTTAGTGGCAATTACTAATTGTTTAATTTCCGAAAAGTAAGCTTAAATTTAAAGAAATTTTCTTTTTCGATTTGAATTTCCTGAGTCTAGTGGTATATGTTAATTCAGAAAAATCGCAATTATAATCAATTTCTAATAAAATCATAATCAAGAAAATCACCTTTAAAATATAAAGACTATTGAATTAATTGATAATTGAGAAAATCAGTATAAACAATAGTTATACAACTTTGTTATAAATCAAACTATTACAGTTGAAATTAAAAAATTACGAGATTAATCAAAATTGCGTGACTCTAAATCTCAACCAGAAAATTTTTCCTATTAATAAAAAAATATAAAAATAAATATAGAAACTGCAATTATTACATCTGAACAATTTTAGCTTGAATATTTTCAATTAAATTTAAATAAATTTTTAACAAAAAACACGAGTTTGAAAAATATTGGGCAAACCAGTTGTGGTTGGTAATATAGACTAGCGTTTGGCCATTCTCTTACCTTTATTGAAAAGCATTAAAAGGAGAAGCATGGACAACGTCAGGAAATCTACAAGTTGATGGACATGTAGCAGTTGCTAAAAGTAAACAAAGAATTAGAAGAAGAGCGCGAGAAGCTTGCTGGTGCTTTGAAATGATTGGAATGATTAGCGCAATTTACTTTAAATCATAAAAAACATTCAAATATAAAAACAATTGGTGGTTTTAATTATTCTTTAGAATATCATATGCTAAAAGCCAATTAAAGTAAAAATTTAATCACGTTTCTGAAACTTTACTTGGTTGAAGTTTGTTACATACATAGATGGATATGTAAATTAAAAATAAGTTTCAGGCACGAAAAATTTAACCAATTATTGTTGAAAACAAAAAATAAATTATGATACTAAGCATTGCCTAAGCAAAAACAACCAACTTGATCAATTGATCAAGGGCTTAAACCCTCTAATAAATTAGTTTCAAAATACCGTATTTCCTAAAATTGAGCACCCGGTGGTTCTATTTTTCAACCCCCCCAAAAAGTGGGGTTCTATTTTAGGGGGGGGGGGGGTTCTATTTTAGGAGGGGTTCTATTTTTCAACCTCTTTTTTTCAGAAATGTTAACAAAATTTGCACTTTTTCACAAATTTTGACCTTTTTTACTGGCAAAATCAATAACAGAATAGAATTTTATTATCGAATAACAAAATATTAATACATAAAAACATCAAAGTTCAATTGAAAAATCGCTTCCAATGTTATCATCCTCGTTCAAATCAATTTCTTCGACCAATTTGATCATATCCTCCTCTTATCGTCGTTGACTTAATGTGGAAGTCCGTCTGGAATTGCTCCATCCTTCTAAAGAATGCCCAATTTACAAATTTAAAATTTTTTCTCAACCTTAAAAACATGAATAAGGACATCATTTTTTCCGTCATCTTCCTTGGTAATTCCACAGCAGAGAAACGACTTCACGATGACATCCTTTGAAAGCGACTGCCACGCGGAAACGATCTATTCCAAGTATATTTCCATTGGATGGGCTCTGAGATTTCCGCCAGAGGTTGTTGGTTTGTCGCCATGAAGCATCCAGTCCGAATGGAGTTCACGAATCGTGTTTTTGAACGGCGCATTCCATGACACGTCAGGAACCTTTAAAAAGAAATCAATTGAGATTTTAACAATTTCCAAACTTGAATTTGGTCGTTTGGTCGGTGGATTTGTTGAATCGTCTTCGTCTTCAGAAGTGAACAGTTGAAAATTTGGATCGTAGTCGATGGACGGCGAAGACGCTGATGTTGAGGGCTTGTCTCTGACGGATGGTGCTGTTTTCACAATTTTCGCATTTACGTCGGCTGCAGCCTCGTCACAAGCCAGCATTCACAACAGTCGACTTTTGCGCCATATCCTTCCTCTCCATCGATTGAGATCGAGCACGGCGGAATTGCATGGCAGGGTTCAAAGCATTATTTGCAAAGTGTGCGCCGGAGGATGGATTATGGTACGAAACCCAAACCTAAATTTAAGATAATATTGCTTTTCTTTATTTTGGCTTTACTTTTGCATTTTCCGATGAGTTTCCAATTTCTTCCATCTTATAACAAGCAGGAAATTCGAAATCAATAAATGTGTTGAGCTAGAAATAGTGAACTCGTCTATTCCTAATTTAGTAACATCTAACGTGAAAATAAAACTAAATGCGCAGTGTATGAGAAAGGAATGAGTATGTTCTGGCAAAATGTTTATTATTTATGCAAAATTGGAGTACGGATCTATAAAAAAATAAAATTATAAATTAAAAACTGCTAATGGCGGCTTCGAGAAAAAATATTATCATATGATTCAAATAATAATTAAAAACATACAACGGTGAAAAATATAAAATTATAATAATAATTCAAATATAAAAAATAGTCAAAGCGAAGACAATTGATTTAAATCAGGGGTGCGTGTAACCGTCAAATTAGTAATAGGTAATCAGTAGTAAAACATTACAAAAAATTAGTGATAAGTAATTGTCAAAAAAATTACTAATAAATAATCAGTAATAAGTAACAGCAAAAACCAAGTAAAAGTAAGTAATCCGTAATAAGTAATTTTTCCAAAAAAACTTTTTATGCTGTGAATCACAATTTTTTATGTATCATAAAAATTATAAAGAAGGATATTGTGTTGGCAAAATAGGAGTTTCTCAAGATTTTCGGGAAAAAATTCTTACTCAGGTCGGTAACAATCAGTCCCGCAGTCTAAAATAAGCGCTCACTCTCTGAACTAGTTGCTGGCGCACAATGAACAAGTCGAGCCAAAAGTGGCCACTTTTGCTCATTGACCTTCCAATATGCTACCGGGTCAGACGATCTCATGATTTTTGGGTAACGCAAGTAATCGACCAATGTCGCAAAAACCGCGAAAACAAAACTAAAACAAAAAGTTAAAATAACTAAAATATAAAGTGAGACAAATAAATTAACACCAAAATATATAAATAAAAACATAAATTCGACGAAGCTAAGGAATAAATAAAATTGAGTAAATGTATAAGTGAAGAATTATGCTTCCTCCAAAAATGCGTTCCGATCCAATAAACTTGTCTTTCGACAAATCCAGTAATTGCCCGCAAACAAATAAGATTTACGTTTGTGGGGGAGAATGAATTAAATAAACGAAAATATATATGCGATCAATAAATTTTTAGTTTAAGCCCCCAAAAAGGCTACACGATTCAACAAAGGAGTGATCATCCAAATTAACAAAATTTTGTCGGGACCTCGACTCCAAACGAAAGCTGCGTAAGACAGAATATGAAAGAAATAGCATTTAATAACATATATATTCAAAAACACAAAAATTCTTGGTTTTATTGTAAATATTCATACATTAAAATATATAGAGTTTATGAAAATCGAAATAGTAATAATAAACAAAATAATATCATTTTTCCAAAAAAATATTATAAATAAAGTAATTACTTAAAAAAAGAAATTCAAAAAGAATTGTATATCATATTTAATATGATTAAGTAATTCGATTTAGACACTCATTTTTTAAACGATTAAAATATTGCAAAAAATATATAAATTTGTATAAAAAATTTTAAAAACTAGCAAGCCTGTTAATGCAGTTTGCTTGTCGTCTTACCTGTGCCTTAATAAATTATGCTCTAATGAAAGCTTCTAAAATAAAAGGTGAAACAAAAAAATGTGCGTTAAAAGCAAATTCTAAATAAATTGTAATTACAATAAATTGCAACATGCATGATCAATATCTTAGACTGGATTTATTACTTAAAAATATTAATAAAAAGATTTAACACTCCTGAAAAGTAGAAAACCTTAATTCATTTTAACTGCAAAAATATATTACGTGCTTACAAAAAGCAAGGATGGGCATTATTACTAAAAATATTAAATATTTAAAAAAACTTACTTTTTTTCCGATTTCTTACATTTTTAAGAAAAGTAACGCAACCGCACTAAATTACTACAGAATATTTGACCTAAATGGTATTATCAAAATTATCCTAATTATAAAAACATTGCCGGTAAACTCAAAGAATAATTAATTTAACCTAACATAAAAAACAATTCATTCAATTACTTTAAATTTAATCGTGATTCATTCGCTTCTAAAAAAGTATAATACCAATAATAAAATCCTATATATTAACGCAAACCAACGACGTCTCAGAACGAGACAAATACCACATGATATTAATAATTAAATAAATTTTTAATTGCCACTAGAATTGTTCACGGACGACACTTTTATACGCCAAAATTTATCAGCCCATTCGGCGCCTGCGTTCCCAGAGTTTACGGCCGAGTCTTTTTTTTAAAGAGTGCGTATAAAACGTTTTTATAAATCATTATTATTGAAATGGTACATGAGAAATTTTTTAGCAACATAATAAACAATAAAAATATAATTTTGCTAGAATTTTTTTAAACAAACTTTTGTTAATTAATAAATTATTATTGCTAAAAACTTACAACAAATAGGAAAAACTGCACTGTGCCAAGCAAAGTTTTCTGTGCACTTTGCGCCTTAACCTGTGTAATTTGTTTATTGTAATTTGGCTGATTTAATATTTAATAATTATATTTTTTAATTGCACGCAAAAAACTTATGAATAATATAAAACCAAAACTATAAAATGTACATCCAAAACATCAACTAAAACTTGCCGATACGGACAAGATTGCCCCCAAAAAATACATTCAGCTGGGAGGCTATTGGTTCCAAAGCAGAGAAAATAAAGCAACATGTTATATTAAAATTCTTAAATAAATAAAGAACCGGAACCAATCGCTAATAAAAACAAACATGTACATAAAATTGCTTATTTGAGATAAATACATATTTAAAACTCTTAAAGCTAAATTAATGAAATAAATTATTAAAAAGATAAAAGCGATTATTAAACTTAATTTTTTATCGTAAATCATTTCGGAGTGTATTCACCTGGGTCCAGAGATTTGTTCACGCGGATAGTGAGATTTACACTCAAACAAAAATTGAATAATGAATCTTTGTTCTAAAAATAATTAAATAAATTAGGAATAGATCAAAATTCATTTTTTGCCGTTTTGTTATTATATATTCGTCGAAACTGATCAGATCTAATTTATATGGCTCGTCGCCATTTATCAGCTGATAAAATTTGCTCAAAATAATGCTCTAAAAATAGGCAATATCTGTCATGTCACACGAATCTTCCGTTACTTTAAAAGGAAAAAATCTTGGATTAAATTTAAAACCTAATCGAAATGTTAATGAAAACGCTAACTAATTTTACCTGCACCATCCGGAGATGAAAACACACTGCCGGTGATAAAAATGTAAAAATTCAATAAATGGATATTCAACTAATAAATATGTTCTGAATTTAGATACATTAAAACCCAAATGAACTCTTATATTTTAAAATACTGACAATTGAAGAGAACCTATTTCAAAAAAAGCTTCTCAAAAACTCAAGTTACATTGAGGACATATGCCCTAAGTTGAATTTT
This sequence comes from Globodera rostochiensis, assembly GCA_018350325.1. Taxonomy (NCBI): domain Eukaryota; kingdom Metazoa; phylum Nematoda; class Chromadorea; order Rhabditida; family Heteroderidae; genus Globodera; species Globodera rostochiensis. Next base: position 1,718,616 of record JAEVLN010000018.1, read on the forward strand.
ATAAAATTAAAGGCTAAAGATATAAAACTAGTAAAATAAAAAGACAAACTTTTGATAAAAATAAAAAATCAAGAATATTGTTCTTTCAATTTCTCCACTAACAACAAAAAATATTTACAATAAATATAATTAAAGACAAAAAACATCAATGCAAAATAAAAATTTTGTAACAAACGATAGTTCAAAATCGAAAACAAAATAAAAGGGACTTTAATAAAAAATAAGGGTAAAATTATTTACACTATTATAATTCGCATATTCAATTAACTCGCAGATGATACAAAAATAAATTCAAAATTATCAAAAATTAAAAAAAATGAATCACAATAAAATATTAAATTTTAACAAATAAATTAAGCCATCACCTAAAATAAATCAAATTAAATACGGACCAAAATAAATAGATGTTACAATACTCACTTTTTTAATATAACAACCCACGGCGCGAATATTTTTGGATTTTTATTTGTTCAAACAGCTATGACTGTTCAGAAGGCTGTAGGTTATATTATTCTAGCAGCATTTTTGTATTTTTTGACTTTCTTTTTTATTTTGTTTTTTAGCTTTTTTTGGCGGTTGTTGATGTAGCTTTGCAAATTGTATAAAGGGTCGATCTAAAATTAATTTTTATTTAAATTAATTGAAAGTTGTAAATTTCAAACGCTTCAGAATATTTTATATTAAAAGGAACTTTGGTAGACCGACACACATTCTTTTACAAATTTCGTTTTTAATTAATTCATAATTATTCGACAAGTGCATAAAAATAAATGCATTTAACTTTAAAAATCCAATTAATAAAACTACTAATCAATTTCATAATTTATGGCCAAACAAGCATTTTTATTTTTTAGCAACAATACAAGAATTCCTTTAAATGAATACCCATCTGAAAAAGTTAGATTCTTTAAAACTTTAAGTTTAAATATTCAGGGATATAATTTTTCTTTTTATATTTTAACCTGAGATATTTTTTAAACGCTACATCTATCTCATTATGTATTATATATAAATATTAGCTTTTGGTTATATTTGTTTCCAAATATATTAACGACTGATAGAATATGTTACTTATTATTGAGATCCATTCCCTGTTTTGTATGATTTTGCTTATTGTGTTTTGCCTTAATCAGCAAACTTTTTTATTGTTCAGTATCACAAATGATTTTTGTATTTATATTAAAGGTTGAGGTTGTATTGCAGTTATATTTTTATCAAAAAGTAAATTCACCCTATAAATGCTAGAAAATATATAATTGTCGAGGTGGTCCAGTTAATAATTTGACACACTACCATAAACAGGGCGACAATTATACTATTTTATTTTTTACGTTTAGAAAAACTCTGTCCAATAAAACCAGCAGCCAGATTTATAGAGAAAATTTGAATTTTTAATATTATCAATTGTTTTGTACGTTGGAATAAACAAAATTGTGAAAAGTTTTCGTTTGTAAAAGTTTAAAATTTTTATTTCTAATGGGTATAAATTTGTTTATAATTAAGCACGTTATTGAATTGTTTTGATTTTGTTTTTTTGCTAATTGGTAAATCGATATATTAATTGATATTATTTTAGTAGAATAATTGACGCTGGGCATGACAAGATGAACTCTTGCTTTTAGAGAATAAAAATTATTTAAATAATGAATAAAAATCATCACAAAGATACAAAAAAACTATAATAAAATTGTAAAGTTTTTAAAACACTTATTACCTATATGTATGTAAAATTTGATGATGTATTTTATTATAGAATGCCAACAAATATAATTATTACTAAATGCAAAAACAATAAAAAAAAATATGATAAATTTAAATTATTGCGTGAATAAATACTCAAATGAAAAGATTTTAATACTTTAATGAATAATTAAAAACAATTTCAAATATTAAATGGCGTAAAAACTGTAATAAGAGCCATATTTTTAAACAATTTATATAAAACAATGTAATCGAATTTCAATTAATTTGAAAATTTAAAAAAAAAGTAAATTGTTATCGTGGCTTTGGTGTTGGCTGCAGGCAGCCGCCTCGTGCTTGCCAACAAATGCACAGCAGCGGGTTTGGTGTTTGAAGCCAAGTTGTTTGATCGCAGTGGGTCCCATGCTGTGAGTCAATATCGAGGCTTTGCGCGGCAGGGAACTTGTTTTCATTTGCCAACGCAGCAAGTGGTTGTGAATAGCGTGCTTGCCAATTTGGATTATATAAGTAATTGGCTCGTACTATTTTAACAAAAAATTTATATAAATAAATCAGTTAATGATAAAAATTACAAAATAATAAGTTACAAATGGCAATAACGTATAATGCTATCGTTTTATGTAAATAAACGTTTGTTTAATTTAGCCACGTTTGTGGGGCAATTGGCTAATGGTTTTATTGTTTGAAGATTTGACTTCGATGGAGAGCCAACAGAATGTTTAAAAAATTAATATTCCAATTTTTATTTAAAAAAGTTAAAATTTGTATTTACAAAACAATGATAAAATATAAATCAATTAAAAAACATTAAATGTTTAATTATATTCAATGGGTTAAATAACAAAAAACTCAACGATTCTCAATGAAAATAAACTAGGCGCCTTTAACATTTACGCTCTATTAATTAAATTTCCAAGCAAATTTTTTATTTTAATTAAAATTATTATTCAATAAATAACGTTTTTATTGCACAAAAATTGTAAAACGGATTTTTACAAATAAATAATTTGTTAATTCAACCAGTTAATCAGCTCTAATTTTTAAATATCATTTTAACATAATGCATTCATATTAACAACGTTGGTTTTTGAAGAATGGATTAAAATATTTGTTTATAAAATTATACCTATTTCAGAAGCCCGTGACTTTTAGGTGCAATTGCAAAACACCCTGGTTCCGTGCGGAAAGGTGTACTTACGTGCCTAAAGTCTTAAATAAATCAACCATAAAAAATTAGATAACGTTGTAAGTGAATTGAAATTAAGCAGAGAGAAATATTTAATAAACTAATAAATAATATACAGATTCATAATTATGTTGAAGTTTGTAAAATTTTGGCTTTCTAAAATTTCATTAGGAAATTTAAAATTGTATCAAACATTTTGCCAAAAATTCATTTCAATTTATAAATTCAGTTTGCACGAACTTAATTTATTTGACTTTTACATCAAAAATTGCGCGAAGTAATTGTGTTGTTCATTTGCTTCAGCCATTTTATTATTTTTTATTATGTTTTTTTAATTTAAAAAGATTGCACGATGGTCGCAAAAATTTGGTAATTCTTTTCTGAAGTTAAAGCGGGAGCCGAAACAAAGAGGAAATGCCTAAAATGTGGTGAGTTATTGATGACACCCAAAGACCGATCTACATCAAAGGTTCTACCTCATTTCAGATCCAGTCTTTTCGTCACCGTCAATTCGTCACCAGCATTTCGTCACCGTCATTTCGTCACTTCATTTCGTCACCACAAAATTCAAATGTATGGCGTAAAATAAAATTCCGAAAAATTATTATGTAATCTAAAATTGTTTCGTCACCAAAATTAGTTTTTTTTTTAAAAAACGTAAAACTGAAAAAAATAGTTTACAATAGGAAATTGCCCAAGCGTCTCTCTAAGAAAGGAAGATGAATATGTTCACAAAAGAAATTCATTTATCAGAGGTGAATTTCAAAATTAATTAATTTATAAATTTGTACCTAATTAATCTAAGAAAAAGATTGTGCCAGTACAACAGTTGCCGGACCAAGTGTTGCAGAATTTGATAGTCAGGAGTTTGCTGAGGTTGAAATTGATCCTTTGGACAAAGATTCGATGGATATTGATTTGTGGGCGCGTGACATTAGATTGCCATCGGCTCTTTCCCAAAAATCAACGGATTCGCAGAGAGAATTAAAATCTGCTTATAAGTAACAATTGGAATTGTTTAAAACCAAATGATTTGTTATTCAGGCTGAATTCAATCTTTTCCGGCATGGAATTGTTCGACTGGGGAGGGATGAAAATGTTTTTGAATGGTGGAGCAACAACAAATTTCGTTTTCCTTTGATTGCTGAGGGGGCCAAACGTTTTTTGTCAGTTCCTGCCACTTCTGTAAACAGCGAGAGGACATTTTCAATGGCAGGGCTCCTTTATGCAAACACGTTAAGGAATAGGTACAAAATTATTGACTTACGGTATCACCATATTTATTTAGGCTAGTCGCAAAAATGGCGGAAAATTTGATGCTTATTAAAGCCAGTTTAAAGAAGACTATGCTTGCGCCAAGTGTTGAGCTAGATGATGATGAATTAGATGACCAAGAAGAAATTGAAGAAAATGTACTTAGGCAACAGAAAATTGATTAAAAATGTTGAGAATTTTTTTTAGATAAAACAAATGTTAAAAAAATTGGTTCCAAAAGTCGACCCATAATTGGACAGATATTAAAATACATTGTAAAACAGTTATAAATATATTAATTAAGCAAATGAAGCATTTTGACAAAAAAGTGTGCAGTCGAAACTATCTGCGCATGTCTTAAATATTAAAACAAACATAATAAATTTAAATAATCTTATATTTTGAGTAAAAAAATTGAAAAAAAAAATATAATTAAAATTATTAATTCAAGCTTACAACAAAATCAAAGAAAACGACTTTTTCAATTACTTGATTTGGTGTTCATTTATTTTTCAAAATAATAAAATGAAATAAGTAATAAAAATCTTGATTCTGCAAAAAAGAATATTCTCTGCTGGGCAATAAACTTATCAAAAATACCTAAATTAAATAAAAAAATCGAAAAGGAAACAATGGACAATTAACAATTAATTACCTAATAACAATTAGTAAAATAAACTCTAGAACAAAACAAAAAAAAATGAATAAATAAAAATATACTATCTTAAAATTCTAAAGAAGCGAAACGCACCTGGAAAAAATTGAGGTTTTGAATAAAATAAAAAGAGTAAAAAGAAATAATATAATAATTCCAGATAAATTTATACATGCATGATTTTATACAAGCGAACAAAATAGCACGAAGCAAATCTCTGGAGCTATGTATAATATTAATACACTTATTTGTTCGTTTCCATTTATATTGCTGGCACTTGAAATTTTTTTTAAAACAAACTTTTGTTAATTAATAAATTATCAAAACTTCGATACGGAAAAGATTGCCCCAAAAAAATACATTCAGCTGGGAGGCTATTAGTTCCAAAGCAGAGAAAATAAAGCAACATGTTGCTTATATTTAAAATTCTAAAATAAATAAATAACCGGAACCAAGGCTAATAAAAACAAATATGTAAATAAAAAAGCTTTTTGAGATAAATACATATTTCAAAACTCTTAAAGCTAAATTAATGAAATAAATTATTAAAAGCTTAAAGCGATGCATAATTTAATTCTTGTTGAAAGATAAACTAAAATAATGCTATAAAAATAGGCAATATCTGTAATTTCATTTCTAACCAAGAGTCTTCCGTTTCTTTAAAAGGAAAAAATCTTGGATTAAATTTAAAACCGAAAATCGAAATGTTAACGAAAACTCTAATTTTACCTGCACCATCCGGCGGTGTAAAAATGTAAAGATTCAATAAATGGATATTCAACTAATAAATATGTTCTGAATTTAAATACATTAAAATGAACTCTTATATTTAAATAATGACCTGCGCTCATTGAGGTTGATGGTTTAAATGGCAGAATCAAACAATTTGCTTCTGTAACAATGTTGTAAGTATTTTAATAATATTTAAACTTTAAACATTAAAAAATTATTTAAAATAAATATAACTAAAGACAAAAAAATCATGCAAAATAAAAATTTTGTAACAATCGATAGTTCAAAAACGAAACTGAGAATAATGTATATACTTATTTATTTTTATTTTAAAAACATTAAATAAAAATCTTTTAAACAAAAATTAATGAAATTCAGAAGCGTTTTGAATGCAAAAATCGATGCATGACTAGGAAAAGACATCGTCAACATAAATTATATTACAAAAAGTTAAAAACCACGGACGATTAATAATTTTAAAAAAATAAAGGAAACAAATTTACTAACAGTTTAATAAAAAATAAGAAAGAAATTGCAAATGCAAAAAAAATAGCGCATGGTCAATTCAACAACCCAATAATTATTAAATTCGAATTGTTAATTATTATTTGCTAGTACAAATTCATGACACCTTAAATTAAAAAAATTATCATGATAAACGATGGCGCGTTCATAGCAATTAATTAAAAAACTAATCGGCTGAAACCAACTCAAAAACCATATTAATTAGGTTTTTTTTTACAAAAAAAAAATTGATTTTTAAAAATCGGAGGCGCCAGTTTTACAATTACCAAAAATCAAGTACTTGATGAAAACCTTAGACAAAATAAATGAGCTGACAAATCGATTCGTGATCAGCATCCCCGAAATTTCAGATGAAAATTGTTAGACCAAATAGACAAAATTTAACAAAATTAGTGACCCCCATTTTTTAGGAATTTACCTTAGGCTTCAGTCCTTTTCAAAAAATGTCATATTTTATTTAACCAAGTAAAAATATGTTGAGTGCTGTCAATAAACCAATAAGCACTTAAATCATTCAAATGAACTTAACAAATATTTTTAAAAATAAAAGCGGGAGCAAAGGATTTATTTATAATGAATTTGTTAAATAATATTAAGCAATAAAAATACAACACAATTAGAATGTAAATTCTCAACAAAAAACTATCAAAACGGCCACGCCACCGCAACGGAACCGCAGGTGCGGGACAACGCCATCGAGCTGGGACTGTTGGACGAGGACTTTCGTCGCCAAGCCCGCGCGGTGACGGCGACCGAACAAGCGCGCCTGCGGGATCGCTACCCGTTCTTGCCACAGCCGGATACGCGCAACAACAACAACAACAACAACAACGGGGCAGTGGTGCAGTAACCGACACCAGCAACCACGTGCGGATCCGCCCGCCCAGTCCGGATCAGCCGCACGCGGGTAGCCAATACCCGCCGCTGCAGTTGAGCAACGTGCCGGAAAAATACACCCATAATGATCTATAAAGTACTATAATTAAACAAACCCATTACAGTTAATTTGAAGGAAGCTGTCCAACGTTAAGCTTTCGTAATAACATAGGTTTATAAATTTTACGCGCCGCATTCGTTACTGAATAGCTTCGATGAAAAAATTAATTTTAATTCTAAACGAATTAATCAATGGACACTGTCTAATTAAGAAGGAACAATGGAAGGAAAGATTTTGAAAATAAAAATATTGAATTGGCTAATAATTGGTAGGATTATATAACATAGACATAAAACAAAATATTTCAAATAAATAAAACTTTAAAATGAAAATAAACGCTTAAGTAACTGACAAATGAGCAGAAAGCTTTAATAAATAAGAAATATTATAATCAATTGGGGCAGAAACGCGTACCTGAAAGACGAAAGAGTTTTTTACATGTATTTGAGGAATTAAGTTTTTGTCAATGAGAGCATGTTAGAACATCTAAAAATGATATTGAATTACATTTTAAAAACTACAATAAATTACTTTATGCCAGAGCCTTCTTGGTTCGAGATTGGCACTGACAAGGACCACTTCCTCATTCCTCTTTAATTTTATTTAAAAATGCATATGCAAAAATAATAAATATTCATCAAAGATGAAAAGCACTAAAGCATTAATACTATAATGCCAAGTATTGCACACTACAAAAACGAAGAAACGCCATCGTAAAATAAATCAATATAAATTAGCAGAGATAACAAACTTTATTAAAAATAAATCAATACATAAACATTTCAATCAGGCATAAATCGTTGGTAAATTTACTTAACAAAATAAATTTAAAAAACAGAATTGCAAAACTTAAACAAAATAAATGCACTAAATTCCAAAATAATAAAAATTCTGCGTGGCAAAAAAACACCTAAGTTTTAAGCCTGGCTCGCGTACGTCTGAAAAGGCATGATTTTCATTAAATATTTAGTGATACGCTCTGAACACGAAATAATCAAAGAGAAAACGGTCAATTATTATAATTAATAAACTGATAAAAGCGAATTTTATATAAATAAGAATAAACTTTATTTAAAATTACCCGGACGGGATTCCTACAAAAATGTAACATGTTCTTAGAATATTACCCTCGTTCTTGATTATATATGTTTTAGTTAAATTCATATGCTCTATGTGTCTCTGCTTTTTTGCTTTATGTATTTGGCCAATTGCCTTTCCTCAATTGAGAAAAATTCGCCACTTTCCACACTTGACACTATTTTGCCATTTCTTGAATCTTGTTAAAAAACTCTTTTGTTTTTGAGGAAAAAACGATTGATTCTTGCAATTAAATATTTAATTGATTTATTTGATGTTATTTTTGTTAAAAAAATATCAAAAATTTCAAACTATAGAAGTAACAGGTTTTTTCGATAATATTTCGATAAAATATCGGTATCCGACCTATTCAAGAAAATATGTCTTTTTAGTACATTCATATTGTTAAATAAATTATTTCTCTAGTCATTTCAATTTAAATTTTTAATTTTTAAAACTGTGTATATCCAATAAAATGTGGAAATGTGAACATTGGGCAATACGAAAACGTGTAATTGGAATTTTGATCGAACAATATTTTTGAATTTGGCCAATTCGGGAACAAAGCTATCATCAAAATCAAATTTGATTTTTGAAAGAACGCTTCCGACACAAACTGGATAATTTTTGAATTGCTTTTGTTTAATATTCTTCAAATATCGTTAGTATATTTATGTTTTTTAATAAAAAACTATAATATCTAATACTAGGATCGTTTATGAAAGTATATTAATTTTTTTATTTTGTCGCAATTTAATATTATTAAAAAAATATTTCTTATGATGCCGAACTTTATGTAGTCTTTGGTTTTTTATTTTCGAAAGAATACGAATTTAGTTATAAATATGTAAGGATGGGCTTTATATTTACTCAAAAAGTGAAATATTGACCAAAATTGCCCAATAAACCCCAAAATGTTATATTTTAAACTTCTTCATGAATTTCACATAAAATGTCAAAAATATAGATTTACGTATTATGGAAAAATGGCGAAATATTGATTTTTCTTAAAAAAACACCAGAATATTCATTTATATTGACTAAAGTGTCGCTCTAATTCTAGATTTTTCGGAAATGAATGCTATATCTGCTATTAGCAAAAAAAAAGAAGTTATAACCTTAAATCAATCCCTATTATATAGGTTTTTTATAACTGGTAAATATAGCGAGCATATTTTTTTATTGTTTTGTTTCAATTAGCTATTGTTGAGAGCACAGCTATGGCCGAAACAGCCCAACAGTAGTCGCATAAACGAATAAATAACAAATAACAAAAAATAAAAATAGGGTAAATGTTAAAAATCTTCATAAAAAAATTTGCAATTATAATCAATTTCTACAGCTCAATCGGAAATAGTAATGAATGTCCACGAAGGATTGCGTCTCCAAACAAACGATAAGAACATAAAATTAATGCCAACAATGATATTGTTTCAATTTTAAGTAAAAAAACAAACCATTTAAAACTAACATAAAGTAAATGTAATCGATAATGATTGGGTTCCCACGCTTCACTATTTGAAAATAATCTATTAAAATTTCGATACCAAAAATCAAGTATTTGACAAAATAAATGGGTTGACAAAATCGATTCGTGATCAGCATCGCCGAAAACTTTCAGATGAAAATTGTTAGACCAAATAGAAAAAATTTAAAAAAATTAGTGACCCCCATTTTTTAGGATTTTACCTTAGGCTTCTAATAAGACGGAATTTTCGACATTTTTTTTTTAATGAGGCCAACAAATGTAGCACAAAAATAATTTGTTTAATAAACAGTTACAGTTTATTTTCAACCAGATTTTAATGAGGCCAACAACAAGATTTCATTATTGTAACGAATTAATCATACGTTTAAACCTAAGCAAAAATGTTGTTGAAAACCCATGCCCACCACAATGGCAAATGAGATTTTTGAGGGACAGCGATCCGCTTATTGCGCTAACGGCAATTCCATTTAGCGTTTTAGTCATCTCACAAGTTACAAAATAAAATTCATAAATCTAATTAAACTTCATTTAAAAAGTTAAAAATATAAATCAGTTCATCTAAAATCTCCACTTCACAGCCATTTAGCATTTGGTCGAACCAACTTCAACGCCTATAAAACTAAAAAGAAGATACAATCAAAATTTAAAACGTTGCATTATTTTATAATACAAATAGTAACAAAATATTTTTAGATATATGCATTCTAAAAACTAAAATAACAAATTGCACTTGGAAAACTTAAAACACAATTCTAATTTGTAAGAAAAATAATTGGAATATGGATTAATCCAATAACATATTTTTTTTTCTAATATTTGGATTACATCAAATATTTTAAACAATAATAAAAATACAAAGTAAAAAATACGACCTGCCCGAGTAATAACAAGAAAACTTAGTGCTAAATGTTGTTTGAAGAAATATTATAAATTAAAACTAAGAAAGTAGGTAACAATTGGAGCCTGAAAAACTTTTATTAAGTTGATGAAAAAAAATACAATTATTTTTATTCAAAAAAGCAAAAAAAAAAATTAATAGTTAATTAATATACAATTTAAATATTGAGTTATCATGTCGAGTGCCCAGAATCGTGCTAGAATAACGTGTCAGTGATCAATGCTATTGTGAAAAAAATAATGGGGTTTGTCGTTACTGCATTACAAAAGTTTAAACAAAAAAAGCATTTAATTTTAGAAGCAAAATAATGCCCTAATTATTTTGAAGCCATTAATTTGAATAAAAATATTAATAAATACAGATGTGATATTTAAATGTTGCTGGGTGTGGACAACCAATGACCATGAGATGATTATCAGCAAAGAACAATTCACGTCGACAAGATTGCGGATAGAGACTAGACAGCTAAATCGCTAACAAAATTAATAACATTGTCCGTGGAGAACAGCTGGGTAATAAAAATAAATAATAAAAAAACCTTACAATTAAAAGCAAGGAAATTTTTTCACTAAAGCAAACGAAATTTTATAAAATAGCTAAAAGAATTGGGTAAATAATATAATGAATGACTACTACTCCATAGAAGGTGTCAGCTAATGCAATTAAATTTCACACTTAACTTTAGAATAAAATAAATATAAAAGCAGTCAAAAGCATAACATAAGGCAAAAACGTCAAATGAATTTATTATGAATATTCTTTACACAATTTTTAACATCTAATTTTTTCATTTTATGCTAACTAAAAAATAAAACTATAAATGAACAACAATATGCATACAAAAATAATTGCTGATAATTAAGAATATTATTTGTAAAAAATATGGAGGTGAAGTTTAGTATTCTTAAATACTACATTTTGTTGTGCTCAAAACAAAAACCACTAATAAATTATCAGCCAATATAAAAGAGGCATAATAGTGAAGCCCGCCTAAAGACTGCAGACAACGACTCTTCCACATCAAATAAAATACAAATATTTATTCTTAAACTATACATTTTATTTTGGTAAAACATTAAAAATGCATGGTTTAAATCAACATACCGTTTAAAATAATTACTCAGTAAAGAACATAAGTCAAAACATAAAACAAACTAAATTTGATTTAAAAATATCACATCTTAATAATTTAAGCGAAATTTTAAGTAAATCTACATGGAATTATTTATTCAATTCAAAAATAAAATAAAATATATTCTTGTAAATCAAATAAAATAAAGCAAAATTTCTTAGTCAAATATTTTGTTTTTAACAAAAAGATAAAACGACATTAAATAGCAGATTGTTAATAATTATAAAATTTGTAACATCACTTATGTATTGTTAAATCAATTAATTTATTGTTTAAGATAAGACAAATATAATATTAGATCCTTATCGGTTTTGCACCCAAAACGATGGAGGTGCACGTTGCTGTTGTTGGGAAATATGAATGCACCTAGTGCAAATAAATCGCCAGACAGGTTAAATATAGTATTTAAGATCTTTAACGAAACTAATTTGTAATTTTGAAAACAATTTTGCGTAATATAATTGCGCATACAACTGGCAAAAAAAAATGATTAGAACTATATAATAATAAATAAGTTCAATAAACAAAACTTTTGTTGGAAGAAAATAAAAAAAGGCAAATTTTGTTAAGGAAGCAGAGAAAAATTTTTTTTTTAATATTCTTAATAAATATTCTCAACTAAAAATACTAATTAAAACAAACATTTTAGCTACGTATAAAAAGCTCATGCGCTGTCTAATCTACTCAATAAAAAGTGTACTACTAGAGCTAATTATAACTAGTGTTCGGCACGGTACGGTATTACCGCGGTATTTTTCGGTATTACCGCGGTATTTTTTTCGGTATTACCGATTCGGTATACCGATCGAAGAAATTTTGGGATTTCGGTTTTTTTTCGGTATCGGTATTATACCGAAATACCGATACCGAATACCGACCAAGATATCTCTGACTGGAATACCGCGGTATTTTCGGTATTTTTCGGTATTACCGCGGTATTTTTCGGTATTACCGCGGTATTTTTATCGGTATTTTACCGAAATACCGATACCGAAAAAATTGTGAGATTTCGGTTTTTTTCGGTATCGGTATTATACCGAAATACCGATACCGAATACCGAAAAACCCCATTTGCCGAACACTAATTATAACTATTATAATTTTTCCTGTATGACAAAAGTTAAATTAAACTAACAAAAATAAAGTTGGCATTATAGCTGTATGATTCTTTTAAAATCAAATCATAACATATAAACTAATATTTCAATAAAGAAATTTACTCAAGACCATCTTATATTACTACATGGATTAAACAAAAGACTAAACAAGTGTTTTTGAAATTGACCTCGCCGATAGCATTAAAAATATTTTATGTATGTAACATTTATTAAATTGTTTTGTTTAATTAAAAGATAATTAAAAAGTAGCACGCAAAAAATGGGTAAATTTTATCTAATAATCGATTTGACGAGCTGCACAAAAAAATAGGAGTCAAGGTGCAGAAATGGCTTTTACTGAGATCCATTTGAGTAATGCCAAATGAGTCCAGCCCTACACATTTGAGTAGGGTTGAGCGGGACCGGTACCGGGACCGGGACGGGATTTCCCGGTTTTTTCATGTCCCGGTCCCGGTCGGGACGGGACTTTTTAAAATCTGAAAGTCCCGGTCCCGCTTTTTTGGTCCCGCCGGGACCGGGACCAACCGGGACTAAATTTACACCCCTAATGATGGCATCATCGAGCGACAATTTCAGCCATTTTTACTTAGCTATCCCAAGTCGGTCGATGGCCTTGTGGTTTCTCTTTTTGGTGAGTCTTATGTTATGTGTTGGGTTCGAACCCGCTTGAGTGCAAACACATATTTATTGGTTTTCCCCTCTACTCAAATAGCCATCCCCTCATTAATAAGACTTTTTAATTAAATATTCTAATATTTTTTAATTAAAAATGCGCGCAAATAAAGAATAGATACAAGAATTTTTGACATAAATTCATCACGTCTTTGAATTTTTGCTTCAATTTTCTTAACAATATTGCCAATTTTTGTAGTGCAATTATTTATTCCATCTATTACTTTAAAATTTTGAGAATTCAACAAGATATAGTCAGAAATTTTCACTAAAACTTCCAAAATTTAAGAAGTGTTGGCCAAATTTCGTTAATTTTGAAGCAATTTTCTTAACAAACATTGCTAAAATCTTCAAAAAAAATTTCCAGCGGCGGCTATCGGCACCGCCGACTCCTCCCATTCTTAAAAGGCACACCATCATTTTTTTAACTTTTTAATTCCAACAAAATTTCTAAATTCTCTGGCCCCAATCCTCCCCCCCCTCAAATTTTTTTAGAAAAATCGCTGATCAAAATTCGCTCAGAAAAGCAAAAATTGGCCACAACAAGATTTTTAGAGAAGTTTTCCACCCCCGAGGGGTCGGGGAGAAACCCTACTCCACTCTTGCGTAAACCAGTTTTTTTCTCTGAAATTCCGAAACAAAATTCATAATTTTGCTAAAATTTTGATGAAATTTCTTCAAGACCCCCACCACCTAAAAGGCAGAATCCAAAAGAATGATGACGATAAAATTGAAGTTAAAGACAATGGAGGAAGATATTTTTGAATAACAAAAAATTTTTTGTTTTAACATTGAACACAAAAAAAATTTTCCTTGAAAAGTCCCGGTTAGTCCCGGTCCCGGTCAACCCTACATTTGAGATAGGGCCGATTAGCACTACTCTCCGCTTATTAGCATGAATTTTTTCAAATTTTTATTTTCACTTCTAATGGGGGGGATTAAAAAGTGTTTGTAAATATATGATCACCAAAAAACTGGGAAAGTGGCAGTCCTGGAAGTTGAGTAGGAAAAGAACTGTTCCAAATGAGGAATGAATGGTATAATTGGAAAGCCCAGAAAAAATGCTACAAAAAATGTAATAACATCCCGTTTATCTGAATTCGCACTCACAAATTACAGTCGTTTTCATTTATTGCTGTAAGTGCTTGTAAACATATGACCATGACCGAAAATCAAATTTACAAAATCCCATCAAATTTAGATAGAATCAGTCTATTGTATTGAATTTAGCGGATATTTTAGGATTTAAAATTTAATCAAAAGCATTAATTTTACGTGCCGCGCCGTCTTATTGTATGCACATGGGTCGGTAATGTCGTCATTGCCACGCGCCTCTTATTTATTTGCATAGTTTCGGGTAAATATATTTATTTCGTTATAACATTTTTATTTTTCATTCTGTCCATTTTTTATTGGGCGGAAATTATTGGGGTTTCAGCTCCTGATTTGTTTATATTAATAGATTTAGTTTTCAACAATTTTGACTTTTGAAATTTTTTGGTTTTGCATTTACAAAAATACAATGACTTTTTAATTAAAAATAATTCAAATATATTAATAATAAAAAAATATATACATAATCAAATAAAATTTTTTAACAAAAAATTTCAGCATTTTTTTAAAAATTTAATCAGTGTCTCAGTGGGCAAAACAGTATATAAGTTTATTTTCTCAGAATCACAATAGAAAACACCAAAAACGTTTTCAAAGGCGAAAAATTCTCAAAATCTTGGGGATTGATGCGACCGGTTTTTTAGAAATTTTGTTGATTTGCAATCAACACGTTAAAAAAATTGAAGATTTTTAGGGATGGGAGGTGTTGGCGGTGCCGACAGGCGCCGCCGGGGAAATTTCTTGAAGATTTTAACAAGGTTTTATTAAGAAAAATTGCTTCAATTTAGCCAACACATAAAATTTGGTAGTGAAAAAATTTTTCTATATTTTCGATAAATGACTATAACATTTTGAATTTTCAAAATCTTTTAAAATATATTAAAAAAATTGCTCTGATTTTTCTGCATTTTATCACTAAAATAATTAACAATGGAAAGGTCCCTAAGTGTCCACGAAGTTTCTGGATGAAACTTGGCATACTGATAAATCACCCCCACATTTTTACCACAAAGTGGCAAACTTTGCACAAAATTATGTTTATAATACTCACCTAATTTTGCTGGGCAAAAAGGTAAAATTTGACCTGAATTGTCATAAAGATATTTTTTTTTAACTTTGAAAAAATTAAAAATGTTTAGAATTTTTTTCACCTACCATAGATTTTCATAGAAAGTGGTAAAAAAGTATTTACAACATCCGGATCCGTATCCCCATCTGACCTACATTACATCCAAAAGCACTCACCACTACACCACCTCCTAGTCCATGTGATATTTTTAAAAATACTTAATTTTTCCCAAAAAAAGTCCGACCATTAGGGGTGTTCACCCCCGATCCTGGACCATGAAAAAGCTCGGGGACGGGGCGGGGAGGCCGGGGTTGACCATGTCGCGGGTTGGGGTTGGGGACTACCCCTTTTTGGGCTCAGGGTCGGGGTTCGGGGACCAACCTTAGTTTTAACACCGTAAATATAGCGAAATCTTTATATACGAATAATAGGTTATAGACATTTTTTTCCTGTGAAAAATGTAGAATATATTTGAATTCTATCGCAGTGGACTACTTTTGAGTTTGTCGATGAATTTTTAGGTATGTTAAACCCATGAGGGGTACATTTATTAAAATGAATTATATTTCTAATTTATATGTTTGTTTGGTATTAAATTCTCCTCATAGCACTTGGTCAAAAAAATATGCTTTAATTAATGCGCGCACCTTATCGCATCATTTCATTAATTATTCATATCTATTGTGCCACCCTCCCTGTTTTTATACTAAATGTTCTTGATTTTCCTATTAATAAATATATTTGTTTTAGTATCTTAAAATGAATTTTTTAAAAACAATTTAATATTTTGCAGCAAATAATTTATGAATTTGTTGTTTTTTATACTTTATATAAATAACTTTATTATCCTTATTATATTTATTTATTAACTACCATAGAATAATAATTTTTTATATTTGTAAACATGTTTAATTTCCACGCGAACTCCGCCGTATTTTATGCTCTTTTTCTTTTGAAGCAATGCTTAAATTTTCTAATTGTTTTTTTATTTTTTAATTGTATATTCAGTCGAACGCCTTAATTACAAAACTGGAAGATTTTATAATGCTTTGGAGTCATGATGTAAACCTTTAAATTCATCTTTTAGTACAGTGGTGTGCAAAAGTAAATGCGAAAATGCATTTTTTTTTTTGTTTAACGCGCTATAACAAACTAAAGAAGCATTGTGAAACAAAATGTTTTGGGCTTTTTTGTAGCATTTTTTGTGGGCTTTATAAATGTGCAAATTTTTTGTGTGGCCAAAAATCCCAAAAACTGATAAAAAGGTAATGGGACCAAATTGCTACATCACCTCTTTCATGGATATCCGCAAACGCAAAATAAACGGAAAATGGGGGTCATTTTGGAAAAAATCCCGGTACCGTCATAAGGGATGGGTAGGTAGCCCACTAAATTCTCTACAAAACCCAAAAAATTTGTTGTTTATGCATAAACTTACAAATACAAATTGGATTATTAAAGTTTATATAAAACTGCAAATATTCTTTTCTTTTTTTTGGAAAACTTTGCGGCTAAGTAATAAGATTATATCAACACGAATGAGCTACTGATGCATCAATTGCTGAAATCGGTCACTGCTTCTTTTTATGCAATAATTTTTCATTTTTTGATGCTTTTTATCATAATTCATGAGGTAATAGATCATAATATAAAATGGTTATCATCCAAATGATTTATTTTATTAATTAATAACAATTCATAATATGATTTTATTTTTTGATTGCTCAAAATAATTAATTTTTATAAATATAAAAATAACGATCCTTAAAATGTAGCGGCACTTTGTTTAGAATTTTTATATATGCGTAAACGCACTTTACACATCGCTGAGACGCCAAAACTGAGGCAATTGTCGGCATTCATTTTAGGGAAAAAATGACTTTATAAATTTTAATTATTTTTGGTGGCTCGTTCTTTTTGCAAAAAGTGTGGCTTATCGCCATATTTCACACGGTGGTGTTTACATAATTAAAATCAATATTATAATCTTCAGGTTGTTGTCAACTTTTTTGATTTTAATAAATTACAAGTTTAGGTATATTTTCTAGTTTTATGTAAGCAACATAGTATATTAATCTTAATTTTATATTTTTATTTGTTTAAATTATTTTTTATTCAATCCTAAAGATTAATCATTTTGATTATTAATTTTCAAAAAACATTTTGTGTATTTCTAAATTAATTTGTTTTTGATTAGCTAGTACTATGTTTTTGGCAATATCATAGTTAATTAATTGGCAGTTTTACAGTGTATAGTTTATTTCTTAAGGGTTTGTAATAATTTTTTATGTATCTATTAGCAATTTGAATTATGTTTTGTGGTATTAACTTTTTCTCTCATCAATTCAATATTGTTATTATTTAAATATTAATGAAAATGATTTAATATCATAAATTATACGTCTTTTATTTGCTTATGAAGATTATTGATTTTTTATTAATTCGGCTAGATTCAATACATTTCAGTTAGTACTAAGTAGAATGAGTTCACAATGCATATTTTTCGTAAACTTAACATCAAGCAATTGGCCTCTGTATTTTGTTCAATAAAATATGATTCTGTCGTTGTTGTATTAATATAAATTAATGTTTGATCTTTCTGGGGATTCTAGAGCCATTTATCTTTTGCATCATCTGTATTTTCGTATTTTTTTATAATGTTTACATTTTAGTTTTTAAGCATTTTGATTTTGAAAAAAAAAATGTTGGCCTCTTCAATATTTTTTAAATTTTGCTTGAGTAGAGATATATTAATAAAAGCTATGATGGCTAGTTTATTTAAAGTATTTCTTTTTACTACATATAGATTTATTTTGTAAATAGAATGCAGCTAGGATTACGAATTTGATTTTTCGTAGGTTTATTAATTGGTTTGAATTTATTTTAATTTAATTTGGCGAACTTTTATTTTTAAAGAATTTTTAAAAAGTAATTTAAAACTGTTGAATTTTAGTAAAAGGTTGGGCCGGTCTGCTAATAGGAATGTACAAAGAAATGAAAAAATCATTAATTTCAATATTTTGTTTCTAGGCACATAAATATAAAAATTAATCATTATTTATGAATATATATTTTTGTTGACTGGGGCAGATGAATAAACTTCATGGATCAAAAAGCTTTTGTTTGATTTTATAATTTGGGTTTTAAAAGGTAGATATTTAACTTAAAATTAACGCACCAGAATTTACAGCACATTCATTTTTATATCTTTTTAATTGTTTATAATTTCTTTTTAATAAATGGAGCAAATATCTAAAATATAAATAATTGCTTAAAATGTTGCAAATATTAATGATAAATTTTAAAGTATAAAATTTATGAATGATGATGCCGGCACCCAATAAATTTTTTTATTTTTGTTTTTTAGGCATTAAAGTTACTAATAATTTTGTTAACTCTTATTTAAATTCTTAATTGATATGGTTAAATCTTCGTGTTTTTATTTAAAAACAGTAAGATGTTTGTTTATCTATTTCTTAATAGTGCATTGTATTTTGATTTTATCCGATTTGTTTTTGGAATTTCGTAAGCGTTCTCAAGTTTGTAATGTAGTATGCATTGTTGGTATTTTATTTTAATATAGGATTTTTATATGCATTTTAGTTATATAATTTATTTAAAAATGTTGTGTTTTTGATGAAAAATTGTGCCTTTATTA
Source organism: Globodera rostochiensis (assembly GCA_018350325.1). NCBI lineage: Eukaryota > Metazoa > Nematoda > Chromadorea > Rhabditida > Heteroderidae > Globodera > Globodera rostochiensis. The sequence goes on from JAEVLN010000018.1 coordinate 1,737,832, forward strand.
TTCATTTCTAATTTTTGTAATTTAACATGAGATTGTAAAATCCATTTGTAAAACCAGCTTCTTCTCCCGGCAAATAAGTCGATGGGACAATACCATAATAGCCGCATTGCAATCTAAAACGAATAGTAGTGACCTAGTTATTAATTATTAAATCTTGGCTTTCGCACGCTTGTACGTTTTAGTTTACAATATATAAAAAATAATAATTAAATTTTACAATTGTTTAATTAAAAAATCAACATTAAATTTTTTGTTTGGTTTTCAATAATTGGGGATTTGACTTTTGGTGTCGCGCGAGGTAGTGTCTGTATTTAGGCTAAATTTTTTAGGATTATATTAAAAATGTATAATGCCAAATGATAGGTAGAATAATTTTAAAAGTTGAAGTAAGATGTGTTACATTGTTCTATTATTTGTATTTAGATTGTGTAAGTCAATGTTATTTGGTAAAATTTTATCTAAAGAAACGTTTTAACATTTGTCGTTAGTTTTGATTAATATAAGCATATACATATGCTAAAATTCGGAAGGGGTTTAGCTGATTATTTAAATTAACTTTTTAATTCCATTATTTTCATTTCTCTCTGTAAAGCAACTAAATTGAATTAACATTTTTGCATGTGCAGCATTTAATTCTATTTTTATTATCAATGAAGTTTTACCAGTGATGACGTATTTAAAAAAAATTAGTTTAGAAGTTTTTTAAATTAATTTTCGTACTGTGTAGAATTAAAATATTCTTTAATTTGTATAAATTAAATTCATAAACAACATTTAAGTAAATAATGTTGATATAAGCACTTAACCCTTGAGGGAAAATTTGTTTAGGACAAAAACAAAACGAAAAAAACTTATTTTGAGAAAACAAAAAAATATATAACAAAATAAAATTGTCTTATGGCGTTTTTAAAAGAAAATTTCATAAAATTACAAAACATGGAATAAAAATTGTAAAAAGACAAAGATTTGTCTCAAAAATCTTTAAAATACAAATTGATCCAAATTGCTAAATCTTCCTTAAAAGGCTATTTTTGAGATTTGTATGTGCAAAAAAAAAAGTTTACAAACATCAAATTAGGGGTCGACCTCTAATGTTTAGTAGTCATTTAATCGGTTTAAAGTTTTTCTAAACCTTTTAACGGAGTTATATGCTTGTATGTTATTAGATCTCATGTTTTTTAGACTTTTTCAATCTTAGAGGATTATTTTTTTGTAAAATGAAAAAAATGAACGCAAAAATCAAATGATTGCGTTGGTTGCAGGAGGCAATGGCTATCAGGGATGGGAGGAATTCCGTTTTTCCGTTGTTTTTGGCCCTTTTCCCGTTTTCCGAATAAATTCACCTCATTTTGAGCTGTTTATTTAAATAACAACATTATTTGCATAATATTAAATGAATAAATAATAAACTTATTAACATTGCTTTAATTTTCACAAAAACCACCTTAAAATTTGTTCATCTGCATGAGACTCGAAATCAAGGGTTTGTATTCTTGAATATTAATGGTTTGAGACTATTTTTAATTTAAATTGCAATAATTTCTTTGGTTGCTTATGCTAATTGTTTTTAATTTACCATTAAAAAGGCTTGTAATATTACTTTCTTTAAGTAAGGCATTTTCAAAAATAACTTTTAATTAGTGATTTTCTGAGCTTAAAAGTGGTTTTTTATTAAAGCATGTATATTCTTTAGAAACTTTTTATTTTTTCAGCGGCGCTCATTGTACTTTATTTAATGTTATTCGTCAATTTTTACCTATTAAAATCTATCTCGAATAACTTTAAATAGTTCAGTTTATTTTTCTATTTTAATTTGTCAAAATAAGGAGGAATTCGGATGAGCATATTCGTTTGGGGACTATTTGTTTGCACCCAGTCAATATTTCACATTTCTTTGAATGATAATTTTTCAATTAATTTATTGTATAAAACAAAATTCGTATAAACTATTATACGCTTAACAAAAAATTGTTATAAATTAAAAAATAAAAAATTAAATTTTGAATTAGTTGATGAATAAAGTCTTCTGCTAAGCTTGTAAATAAAAATATAAATGCTTGGCCAGTAGCGACAATTGCCTTTTCAAGTAAAAACTTTTGCATGATGCATTTCGAAACTCAATGATGGAATTTACATAATATTTTCCTATTTTACACTCAATCAAAAACCGCCTTATTTGGTTCTTTGATTGAAAATGTATAGAAAGATATAATTAAAAGGCTTTAAAATGTTTTTGAAAAATAATACAAATTAAACATATGTTTTTTAATTTCTTTGAATAGATGATCGATTACTTTTTCAACGGCCTTACAAAGGGTAATTAAATCGCATACAAAATCACAAGCTGATGTCCATTTATTTTTCGTTGTAGATTTCTTCAAATAGCTAGAGCGGTGTATTTATTTTTATTTTTGGTGATATAAATTTTTTTGTTGTAGTAAATATATTAAATTTAAAGGTTTAAACTAAATTATTTTAATTTAATCACTTAACTCCAATGCAAAAAATTATAATTTCTTACAATTCACTTCGCTATTTAGAAGTAAACAGCTAGTTTTTTTGAACTGTTTTTATTATTTTTAATAAATTTAAAATATAAATAACTCAAAGTAATATTATTTTGGAGTTTATTTTCAAATTTTTTATCAGATTCGTATTTTAATGTTTTATATATTACCTTTGATAATAGCTGAAATTTGTTATATTTAAGCATATCATGGCATTGTTTTAATTTTTTAGTTTTGTTTTTTATGTATTTTACAGAATGTGCATTTTTCAATCGTTGCATTCCTTGAGACAATCGTCAATGTTCAGGGGTAGGTATTTTCCAAGTTATATCATTTTTTGAAAAAAACGTATTTGAGGCAATCGGCATCTGATGAAAGTATCCAGAAGTCTTTTCCGTCGATCATTCATTAAGATAAAGGCGGCAACCAATCATTCTATGCCTTGACATTTAATAATATTTTTATTGATTTGACTCATTAAAAAAATGATAAATTTTTAATGAATCGAATATTTATTTATTTTGTAATAAAAATCCATATTATGCATGTGAATACACTAATTGTTTATAAATTTTTTTATCACTTCTTAATTTTAATTATTAAAACTATATTTTACATCACTAAAAAAAAATTATTTTTTAATAATTTGAATGTAATTGTTGCATATTTTTTGTTAGTGCATTAAATTTAGTTATAAATTACAAATTGTTATCATTCTTTTTCAAATGAATGGGCACTCGTCATGGGGTGTTTCTTATAAATACGCATACCCGGGTAGTGTCATTTTTAAAAACTTAAACAATTAAGAATCAAAACGAAATTTTGATTTTGATTTTGTAAAAAATCGGTAGAAAAACTTCGAAGATGCATTTGGAAAGTGTTAAAAAATTTAGGCCACATTTGAATAAATTCTTTTCATCGAGCGAAATAATAACACCAATTTCCGGGGACGAGAGACATAGTCTTATTTTTTAATTGATGGTAAATAAAAGATTTTGTTTGTTAATTCTTATTTATATTTTATATAGTTTTTTTTATTAGTTTTGTTATCAACGCAGTTCACACCTTCTAAACGATAGTGATTCCAGCCAGCAATATAGTGGCCTCAGTGCTCACCGAACCCACTTTGGCTTGTTCGAGTTTTGTTATATGCATTTTCATAGATTTTCATTAAAAGATTTTTATTTCGTTATAAATTTATATATATTAACGTTACCTCAAAAATGAAGTTTTTTAAATTCTAAAATGAACAGAAAGTATATTTTTATGCTTGTTTAGTGGCTAAAAGTTTTAATATATTGTTATGATCCAAATTTGTATTATGTTTTTTGTTTTATGTTAAAAAATTCTTAATTGGGATAAAATTCCATTTAGGAGTATGCGATGACACTCGAGATATTTTTCTGTTCTTCTATCGAGCTTATTAGAATTTATTCTTTTTGATTTTTAAAAATGATTTTTAATTTTTTTTTCTTCTAGAATCTTTGGTTCTTGGAATATTAATATGTAACAAAAAACAGGTAAATTTATAATTAAAATTACTCATCCATAATATTGTTATCTGTTTTATTTTTTTAACTTTAACGTGTGAAGAATATCATTATAAAGTTTGGATTTCTGCTCCTGGCCTGAAAATTCTTTAAATCAGTCCAATCATATCAAACCGCCCACAATTGGTCTTGACCGGATGCTCATCAGATTTTTTCTGCACTTATAAGTTATAACCATATAAAATGTTTTTGTATTTTTTAAATTTTATTTTATATAATTGTAAAAAGTTGATATATTTTAGTGTTTTTATATTTTAATTATACTTTTGCGTCAAGTTCACATTATTTTTGGGTTCTTACAATTTGAATCCCATTATTTTAAAACGTATTCATTTCTTTATTCTTTCAGGTTGCGAATTTTTTATTAATTTTAACATTTATTTACCCAATACTTTGAATTCATTTTCGTTTATTGTTTTTGACAGAATGTGTCTTTTTAATACATTCTAATTTAAAATTGATCCATTTCTGTAGCTTTCAATACACATTTGTAATTTGTTTATAATTTTAAAAGACCAAAGTTTTCGGGACTTTTTGTTTGGCGATCATCGGTTTCTCAAATCAGTCAGGGCTAGTTTGCCGTAGAGAAAAGGAGTTCAGATTTCGATGAACTTGCTGTTGCCAAATGATATTTTTTTGCCAGAGTTTTCAAGTGGGGATATCTTTTATTTGACCCTAGGCCAAGTAAGTTTATTTCTCAATAATGGGATAGTATTTGAGCAAATAATTAAATAGAATAATTTAATTATTATCAATTAAACAGTTTCCCTTTGGAGTAATATGTTGCCAATTTCTTATTATTTAGCATTTTTTAAGTTATATAATTATCTGTTTCATAAAAAATTGTTGAAAATATTATTAATAACAACCAATTTGTTTTTAATTAATACTTTATTTTAAATTGGGACATTAAGGAAGATTTGTTAGATTGAAATTTCAAATTGGTATTAGTGGCTTCAATTTGATTGAACACTTATTGATTGAAAAGTAAATTTTATTAAAATTTAAATAGATTTATTATTTGTTTGTTAGCAATTTTCTTAAAGAAATGCGGTTTATTCTTTTAACTTTCATAAAAACCCCTATTAAATTTTTTATATTAAAATGATGCTAGAGAGATTTCAATTTTCTTTGTCTGAGCTTTTATGAAATATAATTTTAAATTCTTTAAATTTATTTTAAAGCAATCGAATGACGTTTTGATTTCGACAAATTAATCTTTTACATTCAAAATATTTTTGATAAATTTCGTTTGTTTCTCACTGTTTGCTAAATTCGACGTTTATGTTATTACCTAATTTTTTTATGCTTTCGTATTTTATTTATTAAACATAAAAAAATTACTTTTAAATCAATTATGAGAAAGTCGTTGAAGATTTTTAATTTTTATTCATATTACTCAAATATATAGTGCGACCTCCTGCTTGTACATGTGTGTCAGTATCAAAAGCACATGTAAATAACTATGAGAAGAGAATCTAGTAAGGCCGAATAGTCAAGTTTAAATTCAATAATAAAATTATTAACATTAAAGATTTATTATTTTGCCAGATAATCTAAGATAATGGCAATTTTTATTTTGTGTATATTGATAACTTTTTATGTTCGTGAATTTCTCAATTATAATAAAATAAATAAGTATGAAAATAATATTTTTTTATGTACTTTTACAATTAGTTAATGCATGCTGATTCTTGGAAAGAATCAAACCTTTTACAATACAAAGCCACTTTAAAAAAATTTCTATATTTCGAACGTGTGCAGAATTTAAATTTGACGGTTTGTGAACAAATTTTTTTATTTAAGATTTATAGATGTAGATCAGCAAAAGGAATGCCAGATAAAAAATTTAAATTGCATCGAATGAAACTTTCAAAAGTTAAACTTCAAAATTTTTAATATTTCTTTTTTAATTTTTAACATTGATTTAAAAATTTAAAATAACTAAATATCATTCTCGTTCCTCGACGGTGTGATGAACCATCTTGTATGGCGGCGCCAAAAAGTGATGGACAATTCATTCATTCATTCCTCTCTCACAAAAAGTGTTGAGCCGCCGTTCATTCCTCTAACCGTGCTCAACAAAATCGACAAAAATTCCTCAAATCAAATTCACGATAGATTCTCACACAATTCAAAAAGCTTTGGATTTTTTGCTAATGTGTGGAAGATTTAATGAATTCGTTAATGCGATTTGATCAATTAATCAATGTGTAAAACAGCCGATTAACAAATTTCGACATCATACCGAGTGTATTTTACAGTTGATATAAAATGTATTATTAAGTGAACTAACATTGAACGCGTTTTGCAGGCTTCCATTTGTAAAACCCCTTCGGTCGCCAGCCCTTTTTGCAATCATTTTCATAAACTTTTTTGCGAAAAGTTGGTTTCTTTAGATATAAGTTTATATTCTTAAAACGTTTTTATTTTTTTAATATTTAGAGTTGAATTTGTTTTAGAAAGTAATTTTCTAAAATTAATTTTTTCATAATTTGACGTCTAATCTATTTCATTGAAATTGCAAATCATACTTTTAGAAATTAAACAATCTATAAATGTCACCAAGCTTCAAGCATAATTTATAATTAATTTTCTTCTTATCTTTGTTTATAAATTTAGTGTATACCTTTTTCTTCTACATATCATAGTTTGCGTAATCTTCAAAAATTTTCTACTAATATATAAAATTTAACAATAAATTATTAAGTAAAAAAACAAGAAATTTTCTATAATTACAAGTATGTATGTTAATGTTAACGAATTACGAATTGAGATATTTTGCATTTATATTGGCTATTATTTTTTTCAAGTTTTTAAAAAAATAAATTGATAAATTTTTAGCGCAGTATGGAGGTGAGAAGGGCGAGACTAATAAAGCAATGCGCATTAATTTGTAATTTATTCTGCATTTGATTTAGTGTTAAATTTAAAATCTTTTGTAATTTATCATTTTTGCTTTTGTGCATTTATTTGATTTTTTGCAATGTGCAGTAATATTTCTTTCATATTTTTTATTCTGCACTTGTCTTTAGTTCTTGAATTAAATTCTTATTTTATACTCTTACTATGCCCTCATAAATTTCCAAAAGTCAGAAAAATCTCATATTAAAATTTATCCCCATCGGCGTATCAAAAAGCCACTCAATTTACATGGTTTTTTGTCATTAAAACTTAAAAGAATGTTTTATGTTGATTTTCATAAGAAAATATTTCAAAACGGGATTTAGGTATACATTTAGATGACGTTTGCAAATTTTCAAAAATGTATGCAAATTTGAATAAATATGTCGCTTCGATCTAAAAAAAAAAGATAGAAACAACAAAATAAAATTACTGATTTTTTTACTAAATAGTAATATGCAACAAGCAAATTAAAATAGTAGTAAATTTATGTCTTACGAAAAAGGGTAAAATCACACTTTGATTCTGGCTCGTCTGCCTTTTTTGGTTTAGGTATGGACGCCAACTTTTCGATGTAAAAATGAATGAATGGGGTGTGTTTCTACAGAGAAAGGTCACACTGCTCAGTGCCAATCGAAGGATGAGAAAGAGATTGTGAGAGCAGAGAAAATAAGGGGAAGAGAGAGAAAAATAAAGCTGTGGGCAGGAAACATAGAAAAAAAAGAAATGATCTTGGCAGAGAAAGAGCGGGGGGGGGGGAGAGAAAGCAAAATGATGAGACAGAGAAAGAGGGGTGGGGGAGAGAAAAGCAAAATGATGAGACAGAGAAAGAGGGGGGGGGGAGAGAAAAGCAAAATGATGAGACAGAGAAAGAGGGTGGGGGAGAGAAGCAAAATGATGAGCCAGAGAAAGAGGGAAGGGGAAGCAAAATGATGAGCCAGAGAAAGAGGGGGGGGGAGAGAAAAGCAAAATGATGAGACAGAGAACGAGGGTGGGGGAGAGAAAGCAAAATGATGAGCCAGAGAAAGAGGGAAGGGGAAGCAAAATGATGTGACAGAGAAAGAGGGGGGGGGGGGAGAAAAGCAAAATGAAGAGACAGAGAAAGAGGGTGGGGGAGAGAAAGCAAAATGATGAGACAGAGAAAGAGGGGGGGGGAGAGAAAAGCAAAATGATGAGACAGAGAAAGAGGGGGGGGGAGAGAAAGCAAAATGATGAGACAGAGAAAGAGGGGTGGGGGAGAGAAAAGCAAAATGATGAGACAGAGAAAGAGGGGGGGGGGGAGAGAAAAGCAAAATGATGAGACAGAGAAAGAGGGTGGGGGAGAGAAAGCAAAATGATGAGCCAGAGAAAGAGGGAAGGGGAAGCAAAATGATGTGACAGAGAAAGAGGGGGGGGGGGGAGAAAAGCAAAATGAAGAGACAGAGAAAGAGGGTGGGGGAGAGAAAGCAAAATGATGAGACAGAGAAAGAGGGGGGGGAGAGAAAAGCAAAATGATGAGACAGAGAAAGAGGGGGGGGGGGGAGAGAAAAGCAAAATGATGAGACAGAGAAAGAGGGTGGGGGAGAGAAAGCAAAATGATGAGCCAGAGAAAGAGGGAAGGGGAAGCAAAATGATGTGACAGAGAAAGAGGGGGGGGGGGGGAGAAAAGCAAAATGAAAGACAGAGAAAGAGGGTGGGGGAGAGAAAGCAAAATGATGAGACAGAGAAAGAGGGGGGGGGAGAGAAAAGCAAAATGATGAGACAGAGAACGAGGGTGGGGGAGAGAAAGCAAAATGATGAGCCAGAGAAAGAGGGAAGGGGAAGCAAAATGATGTGACAGAGAAAGAGGGGGGGGGGGGGGGAGAAAAGCAAAATGAAGAGACAGAGAAAGAGGGTGGGGGAGAGAAAGCAAAATGATGAGACAGAGAAAGAGGGGGGGGGGGAGAGAAAAGCAAAATGATGAGACAGAGAAAGAGGGGGGGGGGGGGAGAGAAAGCAAAATGATGAGACAGAGAAAGAGGGGTGGGGGAGAGAAAAGCAAAATGATGAGACAGAGAAAGAGGGGGGGGGGGAGAGAGAAAAGCAAAATGATGAGACAGAGAAAGAGGGTGGGGGAGAGAAAGCAAAATGATGAGCCAGAGAAAGAGGGAAGGGGAAGCAAAATGATGTGACAGAGAAAGAGGGGGGGGGGGGGGGAGAAAAGCAAAATGAAGAGACAGAGAAAGAGGGTGGGGGAGAGAAAGCAAAATGATGAGACAGAGAAAGAGGGGGGGGGGAGAGAAAAGCAAAATGATGAGACAGAGAAAGAGGGGGGGGGGAGAGAAAGCAAAATGATGAGACAGAGAAAGAGGGGTGGGGGAGAGAAAAGCAAAATGATGAGACAGAGAAAGAGGGGGGGGGGGAGAGAAAAGCAAAATGATGTGACAGAGAAAGAGGGGGGGGGGGAGAAAAGCAAAATGAAGAGAGACAGAGAATGAGGGTGGGGGAGAGAAAGCAAAATGATGAGACAGAGAAAGAGGGGGGGGGAGAGAAAAGCAAAATGATGAGACAGAGAAAGAGGGGGGGGGGGAGAGAAAGCAAAATGATGAGACAGAGAAAGAGGGGTGGGGGAGAGAAAAGCAAAATGATGAGACAGAGAAAGAGGGGGGGGGGGGGAGAAAGCAAAATGATGAGACAGAGGAAAGAGGGTGGGGGATGAGAAGCAAAATGATGAGCCAGAGAAAGAGGGAAGGGGAAGCAAAATGATGAGCCAGAGAAAGAGGGGGGGGGGAGAGAAAAGCAAAATGATGAGACAGAGAACGAGGGTGGGGGAGAGAAAGCAAAATGATGAGCCAGAGAAAGAGGGAAGGGGAAGCAAAATGATGTGACAGAGAAAGAGGGGGGGGGGAGAAAGCAAAATGATGAGCCAGAGAAAGAGGGAAGGGGAAGCAAAATGATTTGACAGAGAAAGAGGGGGGGGGGAGAAAAGCAAATGAAGAGACAGAGGAAAGAGGGTGGGGGAGAGAAAGCAAATGATGAGACAGAGAAAGAGGGGGGGGGAGAGAAAAGCAAAATGATGTGACAGAGAAAGAGGGTGGGGGAGAGAAAGCAAAATGATGAGACAGAGAAAGAGGGGGGGGGAGAGAAAAGCAAAATGATGAGACAGAGAACGAGGGTGGGGGAGAGAAAGCAAAATGATGAGCCAGAGAAAGAGGGAAGGGGAAGCAAATGATGTGACAGAGAAAGAGGGGGGGGGGAGAAAAGCAAAATGAAGAGACAGAGAAAGAGGGTGGGGGAGAGAAAGCAAAATGATGAGACAGAGAAAGAGGGGGGGGGGAGAGAAAAGCAAAATGATGAGACAGAGAAAGAGGGGGGGGGGGAGAGAAAGCAAAATGATGAGACAGAGAAAGAGGGGTGGGGGAGAGAAAAGCAAAATGATGAGACAGAGAAAGAGGGGGGGGGGGGAGAGAAAAGCAAAATGATGAGACAGAGAAAGAGGGTGGGGGAGAGAAAGCAAAATGATGAGCCAGAGAAAGAGGGAAGGGGAAGCAAAATGATGTGACAGAGAAAGAGGGGGGGGGGGAGAAAAGCAAAATGAAGAGACAGAGAAAGAGGGTGGGGGAGAGAAAGCAAATGATGAGACAGAGAAAGAGGGGGGGGGAGAGAAAAGCAAAATGATGAGACAGAGAAAGAGGGGGGGGGGAGAGAAAGCAAAATGATGAGACAGAGAAAGAGGGGTGGGGGAGAGAAAAGCAAAATGATGAGACAGAGAAAGAGGGGGGGGAGAGAAAAGCAAAATGATGTGACAGAGAAAGAGGGGGGGGGGGGGGGGAGAAAAGCAAAATGAAGAGACAGAGAATGAGGGTGGGGGAGAGAAAGCAAAATGATGAGACAGAGAAAGAGGGGGGGGGGGGAGAGAAAAGCAAAATGATGAGACAGAGAAAGAGGGGGGGGGGGAGAGAAAGCAAAATGATGAGACAGAGAAAGAGGGGTGGGGGAGAGAAAAGCAAAATGATGAGACAGAGAAAGAGGGGGGGGGGGAGAGAAAGCAAAATGATGAGACAGAGAAAGAGGGTGGGGGAGAGAAGCAAAATGATGAGCCAGAGAAAGAGGGAAGGGGAAGCAAAATGATGAGCCAGAGAAAGAGGGGGGGGGGGAGAGAAAAGCAAAATGATGAGACAGAGAACGAGGGTGGGGGAGAGAAAGCAAAATGATGAGCCAGAGAAAGAGGGAAGGGGAAGCAAAATGATGTGACAGAGAAAGAGGGGGGGGGGGGAGAAAGCAAAATGATGAGCCAGAGAAAGAGGGAAGGGGAAGCAAAATGATGTGACAGAGAAAGAGGGGGGGGGGGGAGAAAAGCAAAATGAAGAGACAGAGAAAGAGGGTGGGGGAGAGAAAGCAAAATGATGAGACAGAGAAAGAGGGGGGGGAGAGAAAAGCAAAATGATGTGACAGAGAAAGAGGGGGGGGGGGGGAGAAAGCAAAATGATGAGACAGAGAAAGAGGGAAGGGGAAGCAAAATGATGTGACAGAGAAAGAGGGTGGGGGAGAGAAAGCAAAATGATGAGACAGAGAAAGAGGGGGGGGGGGGGGGAAAAAAAAAAGCAAAATGATGAGACAGAGAAAGAGGGTGGGGGAGAGAAAGCAAAATGATGAGCCAGAGAAAGAGGGGGGGGGGAGAGAAAGCAAAATGATGAGACAGAGAAAGAGGGGGGGGGGGAGAAAGCAAAATGATGAGACATAGAAAGAGGGGGGGGGGAGAGAAAACGGGCAGAGAAAGCAAAACGGATCGGAAAATGAATATGGGATATTATTACACATCAATTCTCTTAGTTTTGAATCAATTATGTCTAGAATGAAGCGCGAAGCCATAGGAGCTTCATCCCAAATAAAAATATCCGTTGTTCTAATTTCATCTGCATTTTTTCCACGGTTTTCAATTCCCGATGAAGAATTTTTTGAAATATTGAGAGGTAATTTAAAACGATTATGAATTATTTTACTTTTTTTAAAATTGTGGCTGCTATTCCCGAAAATGCCATGTTGCATATTGTTCTATTCATTGCTCTTGCTAAATGAAAAATTGTTTTCAGTGTATAAGACTTTCCTGTCCCACCAGGACCATCAATAAATATACAGTTTTGAATAGTTTTATTTTCAATAGCTGGCATTATTTCATTAATTATTGATAGTTGTTCTTCATTCATCATCTGTTTTAATTGATTTGCAATTTCAGTTTCTTCACTTGGGTCATACATATCATCCTCTTCAATTATTGTAACATTTTGGTCTAACTGAGGCATTGTTTTAAAATCAACTAATGATTTGTCTTGGGAATTTAGACTTTTTTCAATTAATTGTAAGCCTTTTTGATTAATTTTATCCAAGGATAAAGTTAAAAAGCGTTGTTTTATGTCCCGTAACATATGATCCTTAAAGGCTTCCCATAGTTTGTGAAGATATTTTGGATTACAATGTATTAAAATATTTACAAATAAAGTTCTCAAGCCTTTTGGGTGTTTCCTTGAAAATAAACTTGCTTCTTCCATACATTTATGCCATTCATCATCATCTCTTGTAAGACCGTGTGCCAAACATGCTTCTGCAAAACTATCATATTCTTTTCCTTCAACAATTTTTAAATCAGTGAAACTTCTTCCATACATATTAAGTAAAAGGAATCGCAAATAATATTTTTCGGTTTCCATTGGATGAACCGGAACTAAGCGCCAATTTTTTTTATATTGCCTTCTCTAGGATACTTCCATCTTCGTTCTTTTTTTATCCAAGTGCAATACTTTGGCATGTCTACATATTTTATTTTTTGCTGTGGATGTGATTGACAAAACTTAAAATAGGCAGTAAGAGTACTGTCGCGCTTAGATGCTTCTTCTATTTCGCCAATATCTGCAGACTTTTTAAAGAACACTTTTTGTTGATTTTCTAAATGAACATCAAGAGTATCTACCGAATGTGATTTTCCGTGCATAGGAAATTTAAAAATTCTCCAACATCCCTCACATGGACTTAAATATCTTGCCTCTAAATAAGCGCCAACTTCATCATATTTTAAAATAGTTTTTTGCCCCTCCTCGTTTGAAGTAATGCATTCTATTACTGCTGCATCGTAACCTTTGTAAATATAATCATAAAGATATTTAACAGCTGATATATCTGCAACTCTTTCAACATTTATGTGAGCTCTAAATACTTTGCTTAAAAACGGGTTATAAGGAACAACAAATTGATTTGTCAATTTAACACCTTTTTGTAAATATATCGCCCATCGTCTGGTCGTTTATAAAAGGGATATCTATCTTCGTTTATTTGAGTTGTGTCGTTGAAAGGTTTTGGGAATTTTTTTTTGCATTTTTGCTTTGCTTTATCCCAACATGGAGAATTTTCTTTGCATGGGCCGTGCATCATACACGTAGAAACAACATCATACAATTCTTGGTCTTTTGATTGATCCGGTATTACAGCTGATATAAATTGGTCGACATCTTCTGATGAACGCCATTTATCTTTTGGGGCTAATGTAATCAATAAATGTAAATGGGGTAAACCTCTTTTTTGATATTCGATAACCCAACAGTCTCCAATCACAGAACCAAAAATTTCTTCGTTTAAAATCAAACGCAATAAATGCGTTTTTTTTAAGTTCAAAAACACGTGCAACAATATCTGGTCTATCTGTTGGGGTTTGGCCAGGTTTTAAACATTTTAGAATATCAGGGTCGTTAGGATTACATGTAAAAGTAACAAAAAGGTCTGGTTTTCCTGTCTCGTTCACAATAGCCATTGCGTCCATAAAACGTTCATGCATATCACGTGGCCCACCGGTAAATGTTGATGGTAAAATTATTTTTTTTGTAATTTCAGCTCCAGTTTTAGAAGCTTTTTTCTTAAGAAAATCTTCAACATTAGAATAATTACTGCTACACAATTCGGCTTGATGATTTCGGATATATTCCAATCTGTCCCATTCTATTTTAGCGGCTGAATCAACGATCCATTGTTGAAAAAGCTTACTTGCATAGAAATGTGGGAAAAATTTTTCATCATCACGAATAAACAGGAAAAACTTTGTATAATCACATAAAGAAATTTTTTTGCCAATTTTATCTTTTATCCTAAAATCATAACCCGATTTGTTCAATGGATATAGTAACGGATATGTCATTGGCTCAACACATTTATCCAACGGATAGATGTCTTTTAATTTTTTCTCACTCTTTGGATAAACAACAATGCGTGCAGGTGGTATCTCATCATTAGCGTTACAAAACATTATTGCACAAACTTCATTTGTTTGTGGTATATTGTACCGATTTAAATCAAAACCATCTTTTATACTAAACAGCAAACGGATTTCGGACATTTTTGTATTCTCTGTTTGGGACCGTTCCAATTCTTGTTGATAAGCATCTTTCATTAACATATAAGAGCGAGCAAATTCATTTTTTTTTCGCATTACCGAATCAATGATTTCCATTATCTCTTTATCGCAATCTTTGTTTACTTTGTGTCGGTCTTCAATTGCTTCTTCAGTATCAATAAAATACAGTTGTCCATTTGTGGGAATTTCATTTTCGGTTGGCATTGCACTTTGATTAAATTTATGATAAACTTGTCCTTGTATTTTAAAACATGGTGGTCCTGGTGACGGAAAAGCGAAACGGAAACAACTCAAAGAAGCTAAAGCAAAAGCATTGTTATATCGCAGTATATTTTTCAGAAATCGATTGTTTTTTGGATGTTCTTGAGAAAAAAATTGTTTTAATTCGTCGGGATAGTCTTCAATTAAATTCTCAAGAAAATTAAGACGTCCATCCTTACAACAGTTATTAAAACCCCCTTCTTTTAATAAACCAGGACGCTCTTCTGTAAAATGCAAAGCTTTGTAAGTTCATAAAAAATTGCATTGGTTGAAGCATTAGCTGCAAGATAAAAACAATTTTCTTCCTTTTTGGTTTTGCGCCAAAGTTGGTTCCTTTCTTGTTCTCTCTCTCTAAATTCTTGTAATTCTGTTTCTGACTGTTCTGCTTTTCTTTTTCGCCATTTTTCTGCTACCAGTCTTTTCTTTTCTCGAAAAGTACTATGCAAGGATGTTTCTGTTGTTGAATAAATTGACGTGCTTGTAGATTGATTTAATAAATTAATCGAATTTTCCATTTCTTCTCCCGATTCGTCCAAATTTATTATCAAATGTTCTTGTATTTCAGGCGTTAATTTCTTTGACCGCTTTTTTAAGGAGCTTTGAACCTTTTCAACAGCTTTTGAAGTGAGCGTTACACTTTTTTCAGCTTTTGTAGGGAGCATTGAACCCTTCACATTGGTGTAATTTTCAACTTGATAATCAGAAGTTTTGTCGCCGTTTGCCGTAGCGAAGAAAAATCTTGTTTCTTCAATACCATAGACAGTTATCAAATATGTTTGATTTGGAAACAGCTAAATTATTATTATTTTAAAAGATAGATTTAAAGCAAATAAAAATAATAAAAAGTAATTAAAAATATAGAGATGTAAATAAAAAAAACGAATAACAAATATGTCGAAATATGATAACAAAAAAAAGAATTTGTGAGGTCAAAGAAACAACGGTGTTGTTTTTCCTTTTTAGCATCAACAAAATGAAATGTATGTTTCTATGATTCAATGTTTTTTTCTCTTCTCTTGAAGAAGTTTTCGTGTCAAAAAATAAAATAATTCATAACGATACGTACGCGACTGACTTAGTATGGGTTAAGATGTACCATCAGATTTATTTCATTGTTTTCAATGCTTTTCAATGCTCCAATCATATTTTTTATTTTTGCTATTCCTTGTAGGTTAGGCCGGGACCAGGATCCCGACCGGACCGGATGGGAAAAAACTCCCAGCTCGCCTTTGGCTATTCGTTTGACTGGCTCTCAATCCGACCTGTCTCACGTGCTACTTTTCGGCATTGAAATCCTTGGCACAGTTTGACCAACTTACGGGTCCGGGAGTTGTTCAATGTACGGGGTCTTCCACTGCGTTTGAGGTCCATAGTTGTCCCATACTCCCTACATAATTATTTGGATCTTACGTGAAATGAGGGGGGGGGGGTCTCTAACTAAAAATTTCAGGCCGCCTACTGTGTAAATGATTTGTTTCGATTTTCTATGAACATTTCTTTGCTAGTGGAAAAAGTTCCTTAATTTTTGATTTTTTCCCGATTTAAATTTTTTTTTATCACAATTCAGATATTTTCAGCTCTTTGATTCTTGCAATTTGAATATTTAAATCAAGCACCTGAAGCCGAAGAGTTGGGCCAAAATCAACCCATTGCTATGATTATCCAAAAAATTTAAAAAAACCCGGTTATAATTATTAGGATATTTTTTAGACCATTTTTGCGCTTATTTTTGCTTATGAACATGGTGTTTGGATCCTGATATACAAAAAAGGTATGATTATCAGGGGTGCTACTTTTAGAAAAATCTCAAAATAGGCGCCTAAAATAGGTGAAAAAATGCCAAAATAAGCAACAAAAACTCGGGTGCATAAGCAAAAATAGTGCGAAAAAGGTGTGTAAAAATAACAATAAATGCTTAGTTATGATCTTTAGGGTATATTTTATGAAAAAAAGTTTGATTAAACCCTGATTGTTATTTCTGCTATTGTTTTCTACTGAGTGATCAAACTTATTAAAAAACTCAAAAAAATTTTAAAATTTCTTATCATTTTATTCAAAAAAAGAATATCTCTACTTCTCTACATATTAACCTCTTTTTTCTACTCTTTCTCTTATTCGCTTTTGAGTCTGCGCTCTCTACGCCAATCAATTAATGTGATGCCGAGCGTCATTTTTAGTCGGCTTTCTGCATTTATTCGTTCATTCACGCAACACATTTATCCATTATTTGATCCAAAGTTTGGTGAGCGTCGCCCATTATTTTTCCAGTGGGTTAAGATAGTACGAAGAGGTGATATTTTCGAGCAAGTAGTTAGTTTTATCAATGAATCATATGCACCCGAAATGACCAAAAATGCATTTTTATTAGGGACCGTTGCCGGACCGGGATCTGGCCGGATTCTTGCGGGTCCGAATCCGGAAATTTGACCCGGATTTCCGGATTTTCCATAATTACCCACCCTGTAATTATTACCCACCCTGTCATAATTAGAATGGTTCTTTTAGGCAAATGACTATTTTTTCTGCGAACTTGACACAGTGAGTTAAGTACGAACAACATGTTTTTAGCTTTATTTGGAGCTCATAGACTGGACTTTATAATGCCTATTTTGGGGTTTTCTGCTAGCGGTCGAGACCAATAGATAAATAGTCAACAATTATTTAAAAATAATATATAAAAATTTTACAAAAGTGATAAACGAAAGCTCATTTTAGAAAAACCATAACAGCATAATACTTAAAATGAAATATTTAGTTCTACCCTGGTATAGTTAAGTAATGCAGAATCAAAATCAAAATATATGTTTAACATATAATTTAAAATAATTGTAACAACAAATAAAAAAATCTCAAAGTTTTTTTTTAATAAAATTATTTTGCATTGTTGTTTCATTTATTAAAAAACGGTAGTTGAATCGAGTTATCGAGTTGCATGAAATGAATAAATTAAAAATAATAAAATCGGGAAAATTTAAAAATAAATATAAACTTAATTTAAATCACAACAACATTAACACCACATTTGCAACCGCCGGACGGCTGGTTTTTTGATTGGCAGTTTGAAAAAATGAAAAGATATTTATTGACATGCGATCAAAATAATTAACTATATATGGTCGTTGTTGTGCTTGTTTTAATGCCACTAATTTGGCTTTTAGTCAAATTAATCTCATAGGGTGATATTTAAAATTTCCAAAGATAAGTAAATCAATTGTATTTTTCATTTCCTTGTCTAACCTTGAAAAAGTGGATGAATTAAGGCTTAGTTGTTATTTGATGAGGTCAAACTGCCTTAGACATATTGTCTTACAACAAATAATTAAAATAAAATATAGCAAATCCTTTATAATATGAATAATTTGGTAAAAATGGACTTTTTATAATTAGATTATAAATTCATTAATTTAAAGAAAATCATATATTTGTCCACTTTTGATTTGGTTTCCTGAGCAAACCAAAAAAATACGCGGTAGACCTCTTTTCCGGTTTGCGGTGAATTATTTAGGCATTTTAATCAAGCGACAATTTTTGAAATATATATTTTAGTTTATTCTTTTTTTATTAGAGGGCATTTGTAAAAAAATTATATTTAATTGATATTTCATAATTTGTTTATTGCTGTGTTATTCTATTAAAAGCAATAGTTGCCGAAAACTAGTAATATTCCTGAGAATAATCTAACTGTTTCGTATAAGGACAAATCATAACAGATTTGCCCGATTTACTAATTAGCATACATTATAATTTAGATTATATTTTGGTAAATACTTTAATAGGTCATTTAAAAGAATTTCTCAAATAACAAAAAAAAATGTTTGAACCATTTTTCATTCTTCTCAAGGCAAAGGCCTATTTAATTCCACGCATTTCCGGATTGGGTTCGTTCCTAATCAATCCGAAATTTATTTAAAACTGATTTTTTAATCTTAATTTATTTTAGTACATTTTTTAAACAAAATATTTCGCAGCTTTTTCTTTCATATAATTATTAGTATATTGAAGATAAGCTGTCTTATATAATTTTTTAGAAATGAAGCAAGACTAAATAATATCTGTTTGTGCTTAATCGTATAAGTTATTTTATCAATATTATTCATCATAACGTTTTAGTATTTGTTATATAAGCGTATCATTTTTATAGGTATTATTTACTTTTATTAAAATTAATAATTACACATTTTAAATGAGTGCATTAAAGATATTTATTAATTTCACATAAAAAATTTATCTTTTGCAATAATATTTTATTCTCTAAAATGGGTAATCATTTTTAATCATTTTAGCCATTTTTCAGAAGGCAATCTTATGTTTCTATTTATGCAAATAAAATAATTTTAATAGAAATTATTCTTTGCTAAATTTATTTGAAATAATGAAAATAATAATTTACTTGTTTTAATGTTTCTTAATAAAAATACCATATGAAATTTATTTTTTAACAACATTAATTAAATTTATAAGATAAAATGATAATACTATATTTATTGTTATAAGTAATTTAAATATTATTTTATTATGCATCCTGAATTTAGTTTATTAAATTAAACTTAAATTCATTACTTTTTCTAAATTATACATACATATATTCCGGATTATTTAAACAGTATCTTTTTGTTGATTACTTGTAAATTTTTCATTTGATGTAGACGATGATTTTTCAGCCATTTTAATAGCTAAATAAATATATGTATAAGTATTAATTTCTTTACTTTAGTAGATTTTAACTTTAACAAAATTATTTGGAGTGAATTTTTTTAACTTAAAAAAATCATTATTCTGTTATAATATTACTGTTAATGCTGTATCCTAAAGTGTTGTCTTGAACCGTTATTCTGTTTTCAATCCATCGCTTGGGTGTTATCGCGTTCACAAATCCTGCCTGCAATGTTAGATCGGCAGTTCGAATTAAAAAATTGGTTTCCGTTTTTTTGTATAAATAAACTTATCGAATGTTTAAATGTTTATTTTATGTCACTTTGTAGCACATAAAGAGTCTTTTATTAAATGTTTTATGCATTTTGATTTTGAAAATTAAACAACCATTCTCCGTCTATTTCTCACGGAGCGCTGGTCATACAGCATCACACAACATATGGGTGATCAGCGGGAAAGACGAAATGTTTGGCGATCCTGCAGGTTCGATTGGTAGGTTGTAATTTTTTGCTTTTTTTATATGAAAATGGTGGTTTTTTTGAGAATTAAATTGGTCCAAAAAGCTGATGAACAGCGACGCTACCCGAGTATTTTAACATCTGAATTTCGACCAAATCATTCATTTTTTCAGTCAAAAAAAAGAAGAATGAAAAATTCAAAAAGTTTTGGTCAATGCGCTGAGGTTGAGTTTGCAAAATTGAGAAAGCATTGGAGTCAGCTCTTGAATGATTTATTAAGTGCTTTTTAATTAGCCAAGCAAAGATTTCTTTCGTGGAGGTCCAACGGATGTTCTTCGGGACGGGGAAACCCGCCAAATTGGCACATTTAAAGCAGCAGCGGATTAGCTAGCAACGGATTGGGCATCAAGCATAAAAAACGGATATAATTTATCAAACCAACTCATCCCATAGGAAGTATCCGCATAAGCATTGGTAGATGGATTGGGAACAATCAAATAGCAATTTGTCTAGTTTTGATGGTTTGATTGTTTATTGGTTTATTTTTATCATTTAATTTAAACTCTTACGTCTTGGATCAAAAATTTGACCAATTCAAGATGGTATGTTGGTTCCACACAATTGACGGAGTTTTGCTTAACTTAAGCTTTCCCATTAAATTTTAACTTTTAAATAATTAATTTTATTTTTTATTATGTTTTTTTGCATAATAGGAGATCCACGGTACGGAATGAACCCGGAGCGTGCTCCTCGGAGGTCCGGCCATCCTCATAAACGGTGAACGAGTTGCTCCCCTAGGAAGGCTTAAAAGGACTTGATGAGATGAGTAAATTTGTATTTATTTTTATTTTTATGTATCGATAGTTACTACATGCACATTTATTATTTATTTAAATGTTATTTTTGATAAGAGCTTAAGCTCCTTTTAATATTTAATTTTTTTTTAGATTTTATTTGCGAAAGAATTAAGCTATCTGTAACTATAGAACAAATATTAAATTACGCAATTAATATTCATTTTGATATAAATAACTTTTAAGGTTTAAATTAAGAATTAGATCCGATCGAAAATTGTAAAATCACAAGATCCGACGAGATTTGCTTGAGATTTCAATGCTTATTATTTTTTGATGTGAATTTCAAAAGTGAATTTATTATTCAGTATACGGAATCTTATTGTTGGGTCGAACAGAGAGTAAAAAAACATCAACACGGAGCCGTCCTTAGAGCGACTTTTTAGTCAAATAATCAATATTTTGTTTTTTTAATTTTATTCGATTTACAAGAATTACGAGCTTTCTCAATTCTGAAATTAATTCAGTTGATTTGCGTAAATTTCTTAATTTATTTTTAGGTTTTCGCTCAAAACGGCGTTAGTTCCATAACGTTTTTCAATAGTTCAATTTGAAGTCAGAAATTTTATTTGTTTGCCGCGGAGGCGATTTATTAGTTTTGTTTATTCACAATTTTTTGGATGACGATTTAATTTCTTTTTATTTCTACATTTTCTCTTTTGTTATTTTAGCATTTTATTTTATTTTTAGGTTTTGATTTTACTTCAATTTTTTTTTATTTTATTCTTAATGATTTTATCCTTTTTCGCGGTCTTTGCGAAGATTCTTGATCTTCCGGATCAGATTCTGTTACTAGATTTAAGTGTTCTTCCGGATTTAATTCTTCGGGTATTAGCTGAATTTCTAATTCGTCGATGGATTTTTAAAATTGTTTTCTGGGACGGGTTCTTTTGGTTTCGGGCGCCAAAGGAGAAGTTCTTGATCTGCACAGTTTGTTAGGTTTCGGAGGGCTCGGAGTCCTCCTATTCCGAATCTATTTATTTCGATTAAGACGATTATTAATTTGTTCGGCTCTGGTTAGTCTTATGATAATCGAACCACTATAAAAGTATACGTGACTAATGACGCCCACGTCCAGTAAAAATTCTTTGGCATTCGATTGCGAAGTCATTAGAAGTTTTTTCGTTGTAACGATAACAATCCTGGGCATCGTGGGTGCGTATTGAAATTTTTGTCGCTGTTTGTAAGTTCGATCCGGGCTAAAGCCCTGTATTCGCCCGGCAAAGCCCGCCCGGACAAAAAATCAAAAAAAGCCCGCCCGGCAAAGCCCGCCCGGAGGAAAAACCAAAAAATATTCGCCCGGCAAAGCCCGCCCGGACAAAAAATCAAAAAAAGCCCGCCCGGAAAAGCCCGCCCGGCCACTTTCGGGTTGCCCGGAAAAGCCCGCCCGGCCACTTTCGGGTTGCCCGGAAAAAGCCCGCCCGGCCCCAACCCGATTATCCGAACCCTAGTTTGAGGTGCATTTTTGGAGTTTATTGCATTTTTCTTAAGGAATTTTTGGGGTTTATTACTTTTTTCTTAAAGAATTTTTCCAGAAGATCCAAGTGCAGGGAGAGCTGGCCTTTTTTTTGTTTTGTGTCGGCCGCCCATCTTTTTTTTATTTTGCAATATACACAATTTTTTGGTGTCTTTTCAGCCATTTTTGTACAAACTTTTGCACGTCTTCCATTGAATCAATTTTTCTTCCCTTTAATATTTGTCAATACAATAGTTCTATGTTGTATACAAAAAGAGATGGTCGAATTACGGGTTCCGACATTTTTGGCTCGGAATTCCCAGTTCCGAATTCCGAAAGGGAAAAATCTTAACTTTTCGGAACTGTTATACAAAATTTTTGCAAAACAAAATGTCAATTTGTACAGATTTTGATTAATATGAGAAAACTGACAAAATCCAGTCAATTGATAAAACCTTCTAAATACGTCAATCTTCATTCATTTTCCTCTTACAATTGTAAATGTACTATTTTTGACATGTTTTGAAAATTTATAAAAAATATAATTTTAAAAAAATTAGGAAAATATCGATCTTTAGGGGAATTAGTCCAAAAGTTGCGAATTATCCTGAAAATCAGTACGCCGAGATGAAATCAGTACATTTCTGACAAATCAGTACAGATACGACCTCTGGTATGATTAGTGCAGTTGCTTTACAGCATATATTTCTTTTTTTAAATTGATTTTTAAATATTCTAAAAATAAATAATTTGATCATTTTTTGATACTTATCGTTTATTTTTTAAATTTTGTATTTATATTTAATATTACAAATATCATCAGTTTATCGTCATTTATAAATTCTTTAGATTTGTTGCATGTTTGGCTTTTAATAGAACTTTTTTACATGGTTTGGATTTTACTTTTTATAAAATGGTGTTTTATTTTTTCTTTTTTGTTCTTTTTAATTAAATAAACATTTTGCGCAACAATTGAATTTTGGTTGTTTCGGAGGCATTTTCTCGTTTTAAAGCTTTGATGATCGGATCAAAATCTGCTGCTTTTATATTGGGTTATCTATAAAACATGACATCTAGCGCAGTAAATTATCTATTTTTTATTGAATGTGTTTAATGTTTTGTTATTATGCATTATTTTTGAAATTATCTTCTCTTGCATAGTTCGCGTTCATGATATTCTCCCCAGCCATCGTGCTATCCTTAGTTCTTATATTACTTTTTTATGCAATTACTTGCAATAGTTTGTGAAATTTATTTTGTATTTTAGCAACAGACAATTATATTTTACAAATCGCATTTCTTATAATAAAATGTGTGGCTAAATAAAATTTTTAATATTTTACATCATAGATCTCCTTAAACATTTTTATTAATTTATAAAAATCTACTGTTTTTATATTGGTTTATCTATGAAATATGAGACCGCGCGAATAAATATATCAGATTAAACAATTAAAGATTAAATAATTGAATTTGCTTCTTTTTTTTTGAATTAATATTTTTTCTTCTACACATCAGCAGAAGAATACGGAACACCACAGCGTCCTAATAGCCATGTGTTAACGCTGTAATAATGAAGAATTTAATCTTAATTTATAATATTATATATCATTAGTTAATTAAAATAAAATTACAATCAGTTTTCTATGGGGTTTTTGACGCATTATTTTAAAATTTCTCACATACATTGTATTAAAACCTCGATTCCCGAGCTATGTCGGCTTGCATTTTTTAAATCGTTCCATCATTTACGAAGTATTTTTATTTAACTTAAAATTAAAGCCTTTAATTTTAATAGCTTTTATTTTTTTTGTTTAATAATTTTGAAAAATTTTACCTTTAAATGTAAGCATTCCTGAAATATTTAATTACTATAATTTTGTGGGCATAAAATTTTGCAAATACCGATTTATTAGTTTAAATAAAATTTAATTTTAATTTATATATTATAATTAATTCTTGTTGTCAATTCTTTGAGTTTTTAATTCCTGCGCCAACGCAGGTAAAATTAGTATGGTTTAGTTTTATTGCATTATATATTTAAATATATCAAGCCATTAATCTGTATTTATTATTTTATTTGCTTTAAGACTTTTTTGGCTCTTTAAATTGCACCTTAAATGTTTAATTGTATTTAAAGTGAATTGTTGTTTATTACATTATGTGATTCATAGTTTTGTCTGAAATGATGTCGATTTTAGTATAATGCGTTGCTGAACACGGCGAATTTCCAAATATCGTCTCGCAATGATTTTTGGTCCATCTGCATTGAGAGCACCACTGATAGACTAAAAAATTAGGCTATTGATTAAATATATAGTATAATAAGGCTTCGATATAATGCTGAGTACGCTACTTGGGGCCATTCAAATGTTTAATAAAAAAGCTTAGTCCAAAAAAATGCCCTTCTCAAACATTGGATTTCTTGATTAGGTATTATATTTGATATTTTCATCTATTTTTGTTCAATTTCTTTTTGAGTGCATTTGAATTTCGAAAGCTGCCACGTTATGTGCTTGGAAATCAACATCTTTGTACGTAGGAGTTGTCTTTGTCTAATCGTAGTCCTATAATATAATAATCTACTATTCCGACGGGATTTAAGTCAGTTCTTGTACCATTTTTTGAATTTTGGCGTCCAATTTAGTCTGAAATTTTGACCTTCAAAATTCGTCATTCTTTATTAATTTTCCTTTTGTAAATGTACTATTTTTTATTGAAAATTTTATAAAAAATATTAAATTAAAAATTTTTAGGAAAAATATGGATCTTTGGGGTGATTTTTGGTCCAAGAAAAATGAATGCTATTTTTTGGGCTTCTCTCATGATTCTCTATTGCAAAACATGTTAAAACATGAAAATCCGGGCTCTACTAATTACTGGTTATACAGCTGTACATTATTTAATAGATTTCTTAAAACCACAATACTTTTCGGCCTCGGGCTCTAAAATCCTCGGCTCCATAGCACCAGCGATTATATCTAAAATTAAAAAATCTCTCGTTTAAAACATTTGTTTAGCTCCAAGGGGTAATCTTTTATAAAGTTTTTGATTGCTGCGCAAAATTGAGCGCATTTAAACTCAGTATTTATTTGTTTATTCTTTTGAAGTTTAGTTGCTAAATTTATTCACGTTCTTCTATCATAAATTTTATATCTATGTCATCCATCTGTCGACAGAATCTTTAATATAATTTATTTTGAAATAGAGAAGCGTTCAAAACCTATTATTATTTTTAAGATTTTAAAGACATATTTACTTTTCAATTTTATTTAATATTGCATAAAGCTCCATTTCACTTTTTATTTTCCCATTTATTGTTATTATTCTCACTAACATTATTATTTTTTATCAATTTATTTTTATTTAACTGATGCGCCTGAAACTCCTTGTACTTGTACTATTTGTACTACATAATTTTTATTAGGCAAAGCTTAAGACAAAAAAAAAGTAAAATATTATATAGGCCTTCAAAATTTAAGGTTTAAAAACTTTTTAAATAATTAAGTTTTATTTAGCAAGTTGATTTTTATATATAAAATTTGTAAAATTTCTTTGAACTAATATTGACTTTTATTAGTTTTAGTAAATAGATTATAAATAACAATTTAAAGAAACTGATATATATGACCACTATTGTGAAATTTTTTGGTGTTTTAATTATCAGACGATATTGATGAGCTTTTTTCTATCAAGAATTAAAAGAATTAGTCTGATTCTTTGCTTTTTTGTTTTATTTTTATTGTCAATTACATTTTATTTATTTATTTTTCTATTTTGCTTATATTATATTTGAATTTTTGATCCATAAAGTGCAACTAATAATTATAAAGCTCGTCGGTGGTCGTATGCTGAAAAAAAAGTTTAGTGATGGCATCGTTTCAGGTGAGGCACCTGGCAAGTTTAGTTTATAAATTTAAACTGAGTGTATTTTTGAAGTAAGAGAGTTAGAAATGTTATTAAATGACTATTTACTCAAATACCATATTCATATGCCGACGCTAAGGCGTCTTCGCTGCTTTATCGACTGGGAGAGTTGATCTCAAGTACATTTTTCTTGATAATATTTAAAAAAAACATATTTTAGTTAATGTTGTTTATTTCTTATAGTTAATTATTTATACTTTACCGTTTGCGCCAGTAAGTTAATTTTATAAATTTTAGATTCTTAATTAGTTCACATTTTATTATCTGATTGAGTCGAGAATTTGAACTCTGGCGTTTTACATAAATGATAAAGTTTTTTTATCAATAACTTTCGATATTTTTTCATTAACAACAGTTCAACAGTTTTTAGCTAACTGCGAAACGTGCAGCAGATTCGTTGAACAGATATATTTTATCTAGGTATATTCATAGAAAATCGCATTTTGTAATGGAAATCAGGTGTTTTGAAATCCATTTTATAATTTATCCGGTCAAATACAATTTCCATCAAATTTAAATGTTTTAAAAATGTTCTCTAACAAGTCAAAATAATTTTAATTATTTAACTTTTTATTACTTATGCATAAATTTTTTCTAGTCATTTAAACCATTCATGCATTCTCCAAAACTTATGTTCTTTTTAATTTATTTTTAAATTTTTTATCTAAATCAAACATTATAAATAATTTTGTTTTCCATTTTAGCTAGGGATTCAGAATCAAATGCATTTCTAACCTAAGTCAATTAAATATTTATAATCAATTCTATAGTTTATTTATAATTAAATTTGAAATAGTAAAATTCAAAAAGTTTTGGTCAATGCGCTGAGGTTGAGTTTGCAAAATTGAGAAAGCATTGGAGTCAGCTCTTGAATGATTTATTAAGTGCTTTTTAATTAGCCAAGCAAAGATTTCTTTCGTGGAGGTCCAACGGATGTTCTTCGGGACGGGGAAACCCGCCAAATTGGCACATTTAAAGCAGCAGCGGATTAGCTAGCAACGGATTGGGCATCAAGCATAAAAAACGGATATAATTTATCAAACCAACTCATCCCATAGGAAGTATCCGCATAAGCATTGGTAGATGGATTGGGAACAATCAAATAGCAATTTGTCTAGTTTTGATGGTTTGATTGTTTATTGGTTTATTTTTATCATTTAATTTAAACTCTTACGTCTTGGATCAAAAATTTGACCAATTCAAGATGGTATGTTGGTTCCACACAATTGACGGAGTTTTGCTTAACTTAAGCTTTCCCATTAAATTTTAACTTTTAAATAATTAATTTTATTTTTTATTATGTTTTTTTGCATAATAGGAGATCCACGGTACGGAATGAACCCGGAGCGTGCTCCTCGGAGGTCCGGCCATCCTCATAAACGGTGAACGAGTTGCTCCCCTAGGAAGGCTTAAAAGGACTTGATGAGATGAGTAAATTTGTATTTATTTTTATTTTTATGTATCGATAGTTACTACATGCACATTTATTATTTATTTAAATGTTATTTTTGATAAGAGCTTAAGCTCCTTTTAATATTTAATTTTTTTTTAGATTTTATTTGCGAAAGAATTAAGCTATCTGTAACTATAGAACAAATATTAAATTACGCAATTAATATTCATTTTGATATAAATAACTTTTAAGGTTTAAATTAAGAATTAGATCCGATCGAAAATTGTAAAATCACAAGATCCGACGAGATTTGCTTGAGATTTCAATGCTTATTATTTTTTGATGTGAATTTCAAAAGTGAATTTATTATTCAGTATACGGAATCTTATTGTTGGGTCGAACAGAGAGTAAAAAAACATCAACACGGAGCCGTCCTTAGAGCGACTTTTTAGTCAAATAATCAATATTTTGTTTTTTTAATTTTATTCGATTTACAAGAATTACGAGCTTTCTCAATTCTGAAATTAATTCAGTTGATTTGCGTAAATTTCTTAATTTATTTTTAGGTTTTCGCTCAAAACGGCGTTAGTTCCATAACGTTTTTCAATAGTTCAATTTGAAGTCAGAAATTTTATTTGTTTGCCGCGGAGGCGATTTATTAGTTTTGTTTATTCACAATTTTTTGGATGACGATTTAATTTCTTTTTATTTCTACATTTTCTCTTTTGTTATTTTAGCATTTTATTTTATTTTTAGGTTTTGATTTTACTTCAATTTTTTTTTATTTTATTCTTAATGATTTTATCCTTTTTCGCGGTCTTTGCGAAGATTCTTGATCTTCCGGATCAGATTCTGTTACTAGATTTAAGTGTTCTTCCGGATTTAATTCTTCGGGTATTAGCTGAATTTCTAATTCGTCGATGGATTTTTAAAATTGTTTTCTGGGACGGGTTCTTTTGGTTTCGGGCGCCAAAGGAGAAGTTCTTGATCTGCACAGTTTGTTAGGTTTCGGAGGGCTCGGAGTCCTCCTATTCCGAATCTATTTATTTCGATTAAGACGATTATTAATTTGTTCGGCTCTGGTTAGTCTTATGATAATCGAACCACTATAAAAGTATACGTGACTAATGACGCCCACGTCCAGTAAAAATTCTTTGGCATTCGATTGCGAAGTCATTAGAAGTTTTTTCGTTGTAACGATAACAATCCTGGGCATCGTGGGTGCGTATTGAAATTTTTGTCGCTGTTTGTAAGTTCGATCCGGGCTAAAGCCCTGTATTCGCCCGGCAAAGCCCGCCCGGACAAAAAATCAAAAAAAGCCCGCCCGGCAAAGCCCGCCCGGAGGAAAAACCAAAAAATATTCGCCCGGCAAAGCCCGCCCGGACAAAAAATCAAAAAAAGCCCGCCCGGAAAAGCCCGCCCGGCCACTTTCGGGTTGCCCGGAAAAGCCCGCCCGGCCACTTTCGGGTTGCCCGGAAAAAGCCCGCCCGGCCCCAACCCGATTATCCGAACCCTAGTTTGAGGTGCATTTTTGGAGTTTATTGCATTTTTCTTAAGGAATTTTTGGGGTTTATTACTTTTTTCTTAAAGAATTTTTCCAGAAGATCCAAGTGCAGGGAGAGCTGGCCTTTTTTTTGTTTTGTGTCGGCCGCCCATCTTTTTTTTATTTTGCAATATACACAATTTTTTGGTGTCTTTTCAGCCATTTTTGTACAAACTTTTGCACGTCTTCCATTGAATCAATTTTTCTTCCCTTTAATATTTGTCAATACAATAGTTCTATGTTGTATACAAAAAGAGATGGTCGAATTACGGGTTCCGACATTTTTGGCTCGGAATTCCCAGTTCCGAATTCCGAAAGGGAAAAATCTTAACTTTTCGGAACTGTTATACAAAATTTTTGCAAAACAAAATGTCAATTTGTACAGATTTTGATTAATATGAGAAAACTGACAAAATCCAGTCAATTGATAAAACCTTCTAAATACGTCAATCTTCATTCATTTTCCTCTTACAATTGTAAATGTACTATTTTTGACATGTTTTGAAAATTTATAAAAAATATAATTTTAAAAAAATTAGGAAAATATCGATCTTTAGGGGAATTAGTCCAAAAGTTGCGAATTATCCTGAAAATCAGTACGCCGAGATGAAATCAGTACATTTCTGACAAATCAGTACAGATACGACCTCTGGTATGATTAGTGCAGTTGCTTTACAGCATATATTTCTTTTTTTAAATTGATTTTTAAATATTCTAAAAATAAATAATTTGATCATTTTTTGATACTTATCGTTTATTTTTTAAATTTTGTATTTATATTTAATATTACAAATATCATCAGTTTATCGTCATTTATAAATTCTTTAGATTTGTTGCATGTTTGGCTTTTAATAGAACTTTTTTACATGGTTTGGATTTTACTTTTTATAAAATGGTGTTTTATTTTTTCTTTTTTGTTCTTTTTAATTAAATAAACATTTTGCGCAACAATTGAATTTTGGTTGTTTCGGAGGCATTTTCTCGTTTTAAAGCTTTGATGATCGGATCAAAATCTGCTGCTTTTATATTGGGTTATCTATAAAACATGACATCTAGCGCAGTAAATTATCTATTTTTTATTGAATGTGTTTAATGTTTTGTTATTATGCATTATTTTTGAAATTATCTTCTCTTGCATAGTTCGCGTTCATGATATTCTCCCCAGCCATCGTGCTATCCTTAGTTCTTATATTACTTTTTTATGCAATTACTTGCAATAGTTTGTGAAATTTATTTTGTATTTTAGCAACAGACAATTATATTTTACAAATCGCATTTCTTATAATAAAATGTGTGGCTAAATAAAATTTTTAATATTTTACATCATAGATCTCCTTAAACATTTTTATTAATTTATAAAAATCTACTGTTTTTATATTGGTTTATCTATGAAATATGAGACCGCGCGAATAAATATATCAGATTAAACAATTAAAGATTAAATAATTGAATTTGCTTCTTTTTTTTTGAATTAATATTTTTTCTTCTACACATCAGCAGAAGAATACGGAACACCACAGCGTCCTAATAGCCATGTGTTAACGCTGTAATAATGAAGAATTTAATCTTAATTTATAATATTATATATCATTAGTTAATTAAAATAAAATTACAATCAGTTTTCTATGGGGTTTTTGACGCATTATTTTAAAATTTCTCACATACATTGTATTAAAACCTCGATTCCCGAGCTATGTCGGCTTGCATTTTTTAAATCGTTCCATCATTTACGAAGTATTTTTATTTAACTTAAAATTAAAGCCTTTAATTTTAATAGCTTTTATTTTTTTTGTTTAATAATTTTGAAAAATTTTACCTTTAAATGTAAGCATTCCTGAAATATTTAATTACTATAATTTTGTGGGCATAAAATTTTGCAAATACCGATTTATTAGTTTAAATAAAATTTAATTTTAATTTATATATTATAATTAATTCTTGTTGTCAATTCTTTGAGTTTTTAATTCCTGCGCCAACGCAGGTAAAATTAGTATGGTTTAGTTTTATTGCATTATATATTTAAATATATCAAGCCATTAATCTGTATTTATTATTTTATTTGCTTTAAGACTTTTTTGGCTCTTTAAATTGCACCTTAAATGTTTAATTGTATTTAAAGTGAATTGTTGTTTATTACATTATGTGATTCATAGTTTTGTCTGAAATGATGTCGATTTTAGTATAATGCGTTGCTGAACACGGCGAATTTCCAAATATCGTCTCGCAATGATTTTTGGTCCATCTGCATTGAGAGCACCACTGATAGACTAAAAAATTAGGCTATTGATTAAATATATAGTATAATAAGGCTTCGATATAATGCTGAGTACGCTACTTGGGGCCATTCAAATGTTTAATAAAAAAGCTTAGTCCAAAAAAATGCCCTTCTCAAACATTGGATTTCTTGATTAGGTATTATATTTGATATTTTCATCTATTTTTGTTCAATTTCTTTTTGAGTGCATTTGAATTTCGAAAGCTGCCACGTTATGTGCTTGGAAATCAACATCTTTGTACGTAGGAGTTGTCTTTGTCTAATCGTAGTCCTATAATATAATAATCTACTATTCCGACGGGATTTAAGTCAGTTCTTGTACCATTTTTTGAATTTTGGCGTCCAATTTAGTCTGAAATTTTGACCTTCAAAATTCGTCATTCTTTATTAATTTTCCTTTTGTAAATGTACTATTTTTTATTGAAAATTTTATAAAAAATATTAAATTAAAAATTTTTAGGAAAAATATGGATCTTTGGGGTGATTTTTGGTCCAAGAAAAATGAATGCTATTTTTTGGGCTTCTCTCATGATTCTCTATTGCAAAACATGTTAAAACATGAAAATCCGGGCTCTACTAATTACTGGTTATACAGCTGTACATTATTTAATAGATTTCTTAAAACCACAATACTTTTCGGCCTCGGGCTCTAAAATCCTCGGCTCCATAGCACCAGCGATTATATCTAAAATTAAAAAATCTCTCGTTTAAAACATTTGTTTAGCTCCAAGGGGTAATCTTTTATAAAGTTTTTGATTGCTGCGCAAAATTGAGCGCATTTAAACTCAGTATTTATTTGTTTATTCTTTTGAAGTTTAGTTGCTAAATTTATTCACGTTCTTCTATCATAAATTTTATATCTATGTCATCCATCTGTCGACAGAATCTTTAATATAATTTATTTTGAAATAGAGAAGCGTTCAAAACCTATTATTATTTTTAAGATTTTAAAGACATATTTACTTTTCAATTTTATTTAATATTGCATAAAGCTCCATTTCACTTTTTATTTTCCCATTTATTGTTATTATTCTCACT
Organism: Globodera rostochiensis; assembly: GCA_018350325.1. NCBI lineage: Eukaryota > Metazoa > Nematoda > Chromadorea > Rhabditida > Heteroderidae > Globodera > Globodera rostochiensis. Next base: position 1,770,008 of record JAEVLN010000018.1, read on the forward strand.
AACATTATTATTTTTTATCAATTTATTTTTATTTAACTGATGCGCCTGAAACTCCTTGTACTTGTACTATTTGTACTACATAATTTTTATTAGGCAAAGCTTAAGACAAAAAAAAAAGTAAAATATTATATAGGCCTTCAAAATTTAAGGTTTAAAAACTTTTTAAATAATTAAGTTTTATTTAGCAAGTTGATTTTTATATATAAAATTTGTAAAATTTCTTTGAACTAATATTGACTTTTATTAGTTTTAGTAAATAGATTATAAATAACAATTTAAAGAAACTGATATATATGACCACTATTGTGAAATTTTTTGGTGTTTTAATTATCAGACGATATTGATGAGCTTTTTTCTATCAAGAATTAAAAGAATTAGTCTGATTCTTTGCTTTTTTGTTTTATTTTTATTGTCAATTACATTTTATTTATTTATTTTTCTATTTTGCTTATATTATATTTGAATTTTTGATCCATAAAGTGCAACTAATAATTATAAAGCTCGTCGGTGGTCGTATGCTGAAAAAAAAGTTTAGTGATGGCATCGTTTCAGGTGAGGCACCTGGCAAGTTTAGTTTATAAATTTAAACTGAGTGTATTTTTGAAGTAAGAGAGTTAGAAATGTTATTAAATGACTATTTACTCAAATACCATATTCATATGCCGACGCTAAGGCGTCTTCGCTGCTTTATCGACTGGGAGAGTTGATCTCAAGTACATTTTTCTTGATAATATTTAAAAAAAACATATTTTAGTTAATGTTGTTTATTTCTTATAGTTAATTATTTATACTTTACCGTTTGCGCCAGTAAGTTAATTTTATAAATTTTAGATTCTTAATTAGTTCACATTTTATTATCTGATTGAGTCGAGAATTTGAACTCTGGCGTTTTACATAAATGATAAAGTTTTTTTATCAATAACTTTCGATATTTTTTCATTAACAACAGTTCAACAGTTTTTAGCTAACTGCGAAACGTGCAGCAGATTCGTTGAACAGATATATTTTATCTAGGTATATTCATAGAAAATCGCATTTTGTAATGGAAATCAGGTGTTTTGAAATCCATTTTATAATTTATCCGGTCAAATACAATTTCCATCAAATTTAAATGTTTTAAAAATGTTCTCTAACAAGTCAAAATAATTTTAATTATTTAACTTTTTATTACTTATGCATAAATTTTTTCTAGTCATTTAAACCATTCATGCATTCTCCAAAACTTATGTTCTTTTTAATTTATTTTTAAATTTTTTATCTAAATCAAACATTATAAATAATTTTGTTTTCCATTTTAGCTAGGGATTCAGAATCAAATGCATTTCTAACCTAAGTCAATTAAATATTTATAATCAATTCTATAGTTTATTTATAATTAAATTTGAAATAGTTTTTATTTTATCAGAGCATCGCTTTACGCTTTTAAAAATTTTATTTTTAAATTTCCAATTATGTTTTTTATTTTACACCTTATTTACATCTTCCCCACTTCTTAATATTATGGATAAATCGCTTCATTTTTTATTTAGTAGACAGTTATTCTTGCAAAACTATATTTTTAATTAATATATATAGGTAATTTATTTTTCCCATAAAGAGCCCGGATTGACGCACACTTTTCTGATTATTAACGAAACCAGAAGTTAGGACTATAATTATATTGTTTATTTATATTAAATATGTGAATTTTCTGGTATCACCTACATCGTAAAATAATTAATCAACTTTATTAAACATAATTTATTTGTTGGTTTATGCATAATCTTCTTTTTCTTTATTTAAAGTTTGATCAAACATTGATAATATAAACAGTTATTTTCATCTTTAAGTACTTTCTGAGAATCTTCCATGATCGTTGAGCACGCTGCTGTTAAAGTTTTCAAACATGCTCCAGTCGTTATCTTTTTCATAGTCAATGCGATAAGATTTTTAAAATTAATTTAATGAAACATATTTTAGATTTGGGTTTCTTAAAATAGCTTTTGCAAATTAAAAGTTGCATTTGTTGGTTTTGTATAATGATTATTTTTTGGGCTAAATAAAAAACATGGGCTTTCAAAAGCACCGGCACAGATTTAGTAGCCAATCAAACTTTTATTTTTTGCGTGGATTAATTTTTTAAAATAAGATAAAAGTTTTTAAAGAATAATTAGTCAAAAAACACACGCGCGATTGTTTTAGCCATTTTGATAATTTGACATTTTCCTAATTATATTTTTACTCTTGAGATTAATAATTGTTTAATCCGCGTTTCCTTATGTTAAAACCTCAATAAATAGAAAATAAATCAAAAAGGCCGAGATGATTAATCATTTATACAATGCAAAATAAATCAAAAAATTAATGAAAAATTTTTTTGGGGTAGTATTTTTTAGTTTTATTTAGGGTTGGTTCCGGAGGAGGGAAAACCGAGGATCCGCGGCCATTCTCATCCCCGTCCCTGGCCCCTGGTTTGCCCATCCAGAAAACATGGATCCCCGGTTTATCCCCGCCGGGGACGGGGATGAAAATGCACCCTTAAAGGTGGCACTTTCCGGTGAAAATTCATTTCTTGGCAGATAATAAAGAGAAAGAATTTTGTGGTCAAGTATTTCTCATAACTTTCCAAATTAAGCCTAAAAAATTTGCGTTGTGTAACATGCACACATTTATTATTTTTTTGATCCATTTTGGAATGGACGCGGACTATTCGATGTGAAAATGAATGAATTGGTGTGGTTATGCGGGAGAAAGGTCAATGCTCAGTGCCAATCAAAGGATGAGGATACATACATACAACACAAATTTGGGTGAGAACGCGGGCGAGGGTTGCGGGAGGGAAGCAAAAATGATGAGTGCAGAGAGGGGGAGGGGGGAGAGAAAGCAAAATAAAGCGAGGGCAGAGAAAGAGCGGAAGAGAAAACAAAATCAATTCAGTTAAGTACGCATAATTATTGGAATAAAATTCGACGACGTTTAGTGTTTTAAAGATTACCACAAGGTAAGATTTATCTTGCACTTTTTTTTGCAAAAATAAATAAAAGATAATTATTATTTATCAAAATTGTATACAAAATTAATTTACATAAGCCTATTACAAAATTATAACGGCGAATTTCTGTTAATGTTTAACCAAACAATTTGCGTCTTTTTAAACCTGATAACTGATAAAAACTAACAAAAAAAACATTTTAAATGTGACATCACAAACTTGATAAATTTATTAGCAAAATAAAGAAAAAATCTCTAGATATTATTATACTATATTTAGATAAATTTAGGAATTAAATTTATTTAATTAAAAGCATTTAATTCAGCATTTATGACCTGCGCTTTTGCCTTATTGATCTTTAAAAAATATATATATTTTTTATTAGTAGTTTAAATTAAACATTCATTATAAACTTTATAATAACAGATTTACAAAAATAAAAGATTAAATAATGAGAGCAGTAACGGATACACACCCGCATGTATTAGTTTAAATATGTTTGTGGAACTCATTTTACGATATCTCTTCAATGATAATAATACGCAATGTTTGATAAGATTTTTATTTATTAAAAAAGACAATTGTAATAAACCCGAAAACTCCAGTTTCACATAATTTTAATAATAAACGTTTCAAAACGTATGGTTTAAAGATTTCTGCATTAATGATGATAAAAGTTTATTTATTGAATGCCAAAGACGCATACTGAAAGTCAAACGAAATCAGTTAGCGATGGGTGCAACAGAAACTTTCATGTAGGCCACAAGAAGAAAGAATGCAAGTTAATTAAAAAAACAAGCCAGTAATTTAATAATTCGAAATCAAAAATAAAATAATAAACGCTTAAAAATTATTCTAAGGTAAAACAACTATTTTAATTAAGGTTGAAGAAGTTTATGTATAAAAATTAAAATATGATATGGTTAATATTTTATTTCGCTAACTATTTACATTAAATTTAAATTTTTTGTTAAATTATCAAAAAACCTAAATTTGGTAAATTTATAAAAAATAGCAAGAAGATAAAACATGTGTTTCCTACGTTTTTTAGTTCCAACAATACAGGAATTTGGCGATCGGCTACAAAAAAAATGGAGCTAAAAGAGCCTCATCCGCTTTTCGGAAAAGTATGCAATACTCTATAATGGTTATAATAATAAATAAAGTTAAAAATATTTAATATTAATTAAATATATGAATTTTAATAAATAAATAAAGTTAAAAAATATTTAATTTTAAATGTATTATGATGGTTATAATAAATAATTTAAAAATATAATATTAAAAGAGCCTATGAGTATTCTTAAAATCTATTTAAAAAATAGTAGGCTGTGAAGCAAAATACGCGCCTGATAGAAATTCAATACAAATTGCTATAAAATATGTAAATTTTCTAGTAGCGTGCATAATGCCGAATCGAGCAACAAAAAAAACATGAACAAACGTCAAGAGCTTCAATATAAGAAAAATTTGTTTTAAAATAATTATGACTAGATGTTGGATTGGAGGATTTAAAATAAATAAATTTTAATAATAAGTTAAATCCTTTAAATCATAACAAGTCCAAAGAAATGTTTTTGAAAGCATACTTTCATACTTTAATTTTCAATTTATTTAACTCCGACATTACAAAGTTATATATTCAATTAAAACAAATAAAAAAGGTTGTACCATTAGAAAACTTTGATTGCGTAGTTGTTCAGCAGTGTTCAAGCGGTTTAAAGCATTTGCAAAAAGTATATTTGTGAAACAGTCAAAATATGGTATTTTTAAAGTATTTGGAATTTTTTAATATAAAAAAACTTTCTAAAAATCATTGATTAATTGTGGCAACTTTAAAAGACAGAAATCCACGAAATGTACGATAAAATTCCGGAAACTGCAATGATAAAACAAATCTGTTTTTGACACATTCTTGATTATATGAGCAAACATTCAAGCCGTAACTTATGCGCAAACAAAATGTACAAATTTACAACTACAAAAAAAAATTTACAATAATAATATTAATACTTAATAATATGGGCTGTATCATTATTTTTAAATTGTTTTATTATTGCTTTAGGTTTGCACCAGTTATGCACCCGCTATGCATAATAGCATATTTTCTAGCCAAACTAAGGCTAATAAACAATAAAATTTTAAAGAACTCAAAACAATAATGGCGAACAAAAAATTTTTCTTGACGTTATATTTGTATGTTATTAGATCCCATATTTTTTAGACTATTTTCAACTTTGAGGTTCATTTTTTGCTTTTACTGACTAAAATTGATAGAAATTGATTTTATGTATTCTTTACTCTCTTGAATGTCCGCCCGTTCTCTTCCAATTTGCAATGCTTTCCGATCAATTAATAATATATTGGTTTGATAAGCAGTGTTTAGAATTGCTATGTTTATTGATTTATTTTAATATATTCTTTTGTTTTATGATGCAGTAATTTAAATTTTTTATTCATTAAGTATTGCAAATTATTTTATAATACATTGGTCAATTGGTCATAGTCGAAGGTTTGCAGCTGTAGATGTTCCAGTTCTTCTTTTAAATTTTCAGCTACAGCTCCTGCTTTTTCTTTAAAATTTTCAGTTAAAGTTCATGTTTTTTCCTTTAAATTTTCAGCTAACTTTTCAATAATTTTAGAAATAATTCAATTTAATTAAAATGCTTCGATTTAATTAAAGTGCTATGCTTTTGATTTAATAATTAATAATTGGAGCAATAATTATGTGCTGTGTTATTATTTTTAAGTTTTATTATTGCTTTAGGTTTGCACCCGCTATGCACAATAGCATATTTTCTGCCAAAATAACGCTACAAAACAATGATGGCGAACAAAACAATCGAAATTGATATGTATTGAGCTTTACAAGAAATTTATCAGATTTGTTCAATGAATTAACTTTATAATTTTCAAACATCTTTCAATGATTAAAATTTAACAAAACGAGACCGCTTAGAGAAATTTTTTGTTTTTTGCGCTAGTTTGCTTAAATATTTTTTTGGGGAGTAGTTGCGGGGGGTCGGCGTTGCCGATAGGCGCCGCCGAGAAAATTTTGAATCAATTTGTTAAGGAATTTCAACCAAAATTTTAAAATACGGTAATTTTTTCAAGTTTTTTAGGAATGGGAGGGGGTCAGCTGATAATAAGCTTCATTTTGACAAAATTTACCAGAAAATCAAAAACCCAACATTAAAAATAATACTTTGGCGTAACGAATTTCACAAATATTAAACGATAAATTTAGCCTGTGTAAACCCGTGTCGGCCCAAAAAACACGGGCTACGGGCCCTTGAAAAACCCGTACGGGCCCTTACCCGTGCTCGATCTCTAATTATAATCAGGTCCCTTAAGCTGGATCAATTTATCTTTTGGCCGCGCCGAACAGCTCCTTTTTGGCGATGGATTTTTCTCACATTTCATTCGTTCTACTTTATTTTGCTCTTTAAATATTGAACAATTTTTTATTGTATTTTTATTTATTTGTGTGTTAGAATTTTTTTAATGTTATTTACAGAAATGCGTTTTTGTAATTTTATTAAATTGTCTTTTTGTTTTTAAATATTTAAAATAATTGTGTGATCGCTTTAATTTTTTTTTGTGTAATTTTATTAAAGCATGTATTCTTTACGATCTTTTTATTTGTTTTGCGGCACTCATTTAAGTGTATTTTTGTTAAAAATAAAATTCATTCGAGCTTGAAATAAAACTAGTTTTAATTATATTTTATGCATTAGATTCCGATGTTTATTTCGGGTCTGTATAAATTGCTTATAGCCTTTTTGTTATTTCTGCAACATCCTATACGATTAAAGCAACAGTTTTTTTATTATCATAAAGGTTTTTGTCTGAATACAGAAAGCATGGGTTTTAATAATCAGAATATTCGGCATTTAACAAACTTAATGCCCTTTTTATTAAATCATCTTTGTGTTGTAAAAATAAAGTTTAAAAGATGGTTATAATAGGGTTGAGAAAAAGCGGGTTTAAACTTTAAAATCACCAACAAAATTCTCTGAAAAAAATACATCAACTTAAAAAAAAGATTTGGGCCCAACTTTAAACATTTTTTACCGCGGTGGACCCTTCTCATTTCTAAAAGCTCAAAAAATTACCGTATTTTTAATTTTATTTTTTTAGCATTGCCGACCCCCCCCCCCTCCCCCAGCCCCCAGAGTAAAGCAAAATTCTCAAAAAAAATTCATGCACTATAACTTTGAATGAATTTATTTTTGATTTATTTTTATCCAATAATCGTACAATGTTTACAATGAGCTTAGCATCGGACAACCTTACAACAACAAAGTGATTGTATTTAAATTGTAATAAGTTTTGCTGGAACATGAAATAAAAAAATAAATTGTATATAAAGTTTTTAATTGATTACCATATACATTCTCAATCTTTAGATTTTATTATTATATATTTAGTTATGTCATATTTATTTTGCTATTTACTTGTTGAAGCATCATTAATAAAAGAGCTCAGCTGAATGTTGAAGCTTATCTTTAAGTTTCGAGCAATTACTGGCGGGTAAATGCCTACCAATGGCTTATTGTTGAAAAAAAACTTGGGGAGCGCTCTCACGGAACATTTGAATTTTTAAAAAAAATTATTTAATAAAATTGGACAAAACAAAAAATACATTTATTTTAAATACATATACTATTGCAGGAAGTAATGGTAATCTTCCGATATATTTGACTAGCTTCATGGGCGGTTGTTGGAAAATAAATATTAACGATTTAAACAATATATAATTCGTTTTGTTAGTTTTTTTTATTAAACATTTTTTCGAAATTAGATTGCATGACACGACCGCAGACGACTCGATTAAAGCCAAATATAGTAAAAGCAAATAGAACGACAATTAATTAACTGTATTTTTATTTTGTAATCCCATATTAAATTTATTATGTTTTTCATTGTATTTATTCATTAATTTTTATAACTCATTTACACATTTAAAATGTACTTTTTTTCTTTTAAATTGATATCTTCATTTTTTTGTCTGATTCATCATCATAAAAGTGAAATGCGTAACTAAATATTAAATGGGGAGCGTTACTGATAAATTTTAATTCTTTAAAAAATTACAACTTTGAATAGAACTTCACGCACATTTCGTTTGTTGCATCAAATGGGGGGGGGGGGTCACTTTATGTTTTTTATTTACACTCACTTTTGACACAAAGATGTGTAAAATTAATTTTGTTTTATAGTCTTTGATTAAGTTCGCAAATTGGCGCCAATTCTTCTGCTTTATTAAAAACTAAGTTTGATTGTGACTTTGTCTAATGTTTTTTGTTTTGATCAGGTTTTAATTATATATTTCTAATAAGTTTAAAATTTAATAACATTTTTTGTTAACATTAAAAAGCATACTTTTTAGAAAGAAAACTGTTTAAAATTTAAATTTATTTTAAATGCCATAAATTTTACATTTTTTTTTCTTCTAGAGCTCATGCTGACAATAAGAAGTTCCTGAAGCTTATTAACCGCATTCATTGAGCTTTCAATCTTAGCTGAACACTCTTGTTCCTCTGCTCTCATAGGTATTTCGATGAACACAGCAGCGTTTAAATTTTTTGTAAAAAATGTTATATAGTTGCGAATAATTAGATTTACCCACTTTTTTGATAATAAACTTGTTTTAAATTTGAATACTATGGGAACCGTCAAGGTTTTTCCATTTCGCGAACTTTTTTAGTAGCTATAAAGTTATATTTAATAAATAATTTGTTGCTAAACCTTTCAGCGTAGAAGAAGATCCTGATACCTCTCACAGTACATTTTGTACTCTTGAAACTTGAACTTTACTTTATAAGTTTAAATTTATTTCCTTTATTTTTATACATAAATTTTCAGTAAGTAAATTATTTATCTTTTATTTAATTTTTTGCTTAGATTTTATTTTAATTTTATATGCATTTTTATAAATAAATCATGACTTGATGTTTAACTTTGTTTGTTATTTAAATATTAATCTTTTAAACTTTGTTAATTTTGTTTATTTGTAAATACGAACCAAATTTTGTTAAATATATTCCTTTAAAAACAGCATTCACGACCTGCAAATAGTAAAACTTTTGGAAGTTCATTAAGCAGTTCATCGACTGCTATTTTTTAGTGCTCCATTTTTACACTGCTTTAAATAAAAATTTATTTTTTTGGTTTAAAACAAGAGCATTAACATTATTTATTTTATTTTAGTTCCTGATTACTCAAAATAATTTTTTAATTTGAAATTTTTCAATAATATTATAAACTGTGTGTATTTTTAAATTAATTCTTACATTAATATATATTGTGTAATAAGAATAATTTCATATTAAAATGTTCGCGCTTTAAAATATTTTCTCAATTTTTAACTTATAATATAGATCGAATCGAATCCGATCTAATAAATACTTAAAATGTCGGTTTATATTTTATGGTATAGTTTTTTTACAATTTATTAACTTTCTTAATTAGTTTCACAGTTTAATCCAACGTTAAGTATATAATATTTATTATTTAAATCTAATTGTAAAAGACTCCCGATTATATCCAATAGTTAATTCCGAATCCCACTACAGCTAAAAGTTTATCGAATCCCACCCGTCCGAATCCCACCAAGCAAAAAAATAGTTCTGAATCCCACCACGACCGAATAGTTCGAATACCCACTGCTACTAAAAACAATCAAAAAGGCTCATTTTGTAGGGATGCTATATTTTTACCTATTTCGGCTTTTTTCTACCTATTACCTAGGTACCTATTTTTCTACCTATCATGTTTTTTGAATTTTTTTTATATAATTCTACTGAAAATGTCAAAAATAAAGGCAAAATTGTCATGGATGAAGGACTGGATAAACAGAGTCGACGGAAAAGCAACTTACACAACAGACGGAGCTGTCATCTATTGCCAACCATGTCAACAACAGGTTAATGCATCGCTTTCATCTACAACACAACGAACCGAAAACCGGGGGTCGTAAAACCGGCCTAACCGAAAACCGGGGGTACCTGGTTTATTAGTTTTTCGGTTTGAAAAATAAACCCCTAATGATGGGATTTTATGTGACTCCATTGATGAAAAGGTGGTGTAGTGGTGAGTGGTTGGGTGACTTGAACTGTGGTGGGTGTAGGTTCAGATCCGGTCTGCGCTATTTGTTTTTTCAAACCTCCTCTAACTTTACGTGCTGTAACAATTCCAAAGTTTTTTAAATTCACAATTTTTTTAATTAAATAAAATTCCCAATTTTTTAACAAACTCGTTAAATCTCAAAAAAAATTCCCGGACTCTTATCACTCCTAAAAAGCTTCAAAAAATAACCGGATTTTTTAATTTTTGGCCGAAAATCTGTTAACAAATTGAGTCAAAAATTCAAAATTTTCATGGCGGCGCCTAGGACTAAATAGAGCCACTGATGCCGATAGGATCCGCCGGGAAAATTTTTGTGATTTTATTAATAAACTTCATCAAAATTTAGCAAAATCACGCATTTTTTCGGAGTTTCGGGAAATTTTTTCAAAAAAAAAATATGTTTACGTAAGAGTGGAGAGGATGCCCGGCGGGTAAATTTTACAAAAATGGCAATCTTTGTTAAGAAAATTGAAGCAAAAGCTAGAAAGATGTGATAAATTTATTTCGAAAATTCTTTTTTTCTCAAACCGAAAACCGGTACCCCCGGTTTAAAACCGACCGCCCACAACCCTACTAATTACTTTAGAAAAATGAAAATGATGCGGTTTTTCATCGCTAAGCTTATTGGCCATCCTTCCGCAAGATCAAAAAATCCAAAAAAAAATGCTTAATCAGATTTGTAAAAATTTATTACCTATAAATTTGTATAATAATGTTCAGGCAATAATATTGCTTATGTTATTTGTTTAATTCTTTTTTTAAGCATATTTCCCAACATATGTATCTTTTTGATATTTTCGAGATTAATATCACTTATAAAAAAAGTTAATCACAAATATTTTTCAATCTGGCGGTTAGATTATTTCAATTTTAAATTATCCATTTTACAGTTGTAAGCGAGAAAAAATAATCCGATTTTAAACAAATAAATCTCCGCATACTTAATTTGTTGATTTTATATTAACGCTTTTGGATGTTTATTATAAAATAAACAATATTGAAATCATATTCTTTGGATTCAACAAATTAGCTTACTCAATTTTTATTATTTTTAGTTAAATATATTTATTTTTTTGAACTCGCTTGTATGCGTATTGAAACGGAAGTTTTTTTGCTTAATTTTTTTTCTTATCTTTTGTTGTAATTTTGTACTTTTTGCATGATTTGAGGCCAAAATTAATTTTTGGAAGATTTTTAATTTTTGGAAAAATGTTTGTATTCGAGTTCGGTGATCTTAGAGCCGAACGGGGGGAAATTTTGGCAGAACCATTTTTTTTTGATTCCTGAAGTTGTAACTCATTTTTTTATAAATGGCATCCATTCCCCGCAAAGAGCTGTTTTTGCTCTTGCTTTTGCATTCCTGATGTTCTGCCGATCTATTTTAAACTGCCGACTTGCTTCCTTAATTAAATGGGATTTGTGGTTGACGATTTCCAATTTTTGGCCGATTATAAAAACGCGACGTTTCTTTGAGATAATGCCCCGCTGTTGTATTACCTCCCAATTAGAATATCGTCATTCATGTTTTATTAGTAAACGCTAAAATTTAAAGTAAATGGTATAGTTAAAAAATTTAGGTCTATTATAAAAATTCAGGGCTTGGGGGGGGGCGTCCAATTAGAGGGTGGCTTCAAATAGAGGGGGGGGGGGGGTACTATTTTTCAAATTTTAATATACTTTTGTTTTAATTATTTTGTATTAAACTTTATCGGCTTCTTAGATTTTGACATTAAATAAAAATCTTTTGGATTTTCTTCCATCCATTAGCTAGATTTTGGACAGCAATTCTTTTAAATGTAACCGCTTTTTGCAAAAATATTGCAAATAATAATTTTATTCATTTTTCACTATTTTTTTATACCTATCGAACTCTCGAATTTATTTTTGCTTTGAAAAAGCTTTATAGTTTATATCAATATATTTTTTTATAAAATTTGCTAGTGTTCATGCATTCATTATTTTTTGTTGATGAATTTAAGTAAGTAAAAATAACATTAATTATATTACAACTTTTTAAGGATTGCCAAATCGGGAAGTTTAACAACATAAGTGAGCCCGCGCATACTGCTCTTCCGTTATATTACGCACCAACTGTAAAGCAACGGCGGACGACAAACTCGAAAAACAATTTGTGCCTAAAATAAAACAAAAAATGTATTAAACAAAAAGCTTCGGAGTCCTAAGCTTTTCCGCAAGGTCCACAATTGTTTAATTGTTTAATCCGAGTTCCGTTTCTGCGTATGTCAAACCACAGACCCGAATTCAAACAATTTTCAAGAAAAGCTTTTTTCCAAAAAAAAACATTGTTTTTGTATCGTAAAGATTCAAAATGCATGTAAGGACGAACAGAAGAGCTAACAAATATGCATTTTGAACGCTTTTATTACAGAAAAGGGATTTTGAAAAAAAAAGAAAAATCTCTTACATTTTCCAATTAATCATTTATTGTTTATTTTACTTTAATCAGTAGTTGCTCTTGAACGACGTCTTGTGTAGCATAATCCACAGAAAGAAGTTGGTTCATTGTATAAGGCAACAATGAATTGATTTTAATAAATATGATTAAAATATATAATTTTGCAGCAAATTCCATAAATTAAATTTGTAACAATATAATTTTAATATTCACATGCGGCCAAATATATGAAAGTTCATGTACCAATAAGGATAGTGATAAACTTATATGTTTTTACAAATGTAAATTAAGTAAATGTCCAACATCTGGCGATGCTTGCCGCTCTGTTCCTTGTTACGTCGCTTAGCTTAACGCCAAAGTCTTCCGGTGTTTTGCGTGTGTGCCCGCGTTTGGGGGTCTTCTTAGCACGCTCGACATGAGGCTCGCTATTTAAATGTATATTAATTAACAATTTAAAAATTATTTTTTTGATTTATTTTTTCATCAACCATTGCTTAATATAATATAAACAGTTTTTTAATTTTTAAATGTTTTTTGAGAGTCTTCCATAATCGTTAGCACGCTGCTGTTAAAGTTTTTCAGCATGCTCTAATCGTCACAACTTTCTTAAATTTAATTCTTTAAAATATATTCTACTCGCTTTAAATGTGACGTTTGTGATTTATTTAAAATATTAATTAAATATAAAAATTTCTTTTGGGTTGTTGCTGTTGCTTTTCTAATTATAAAATAACATTAAAAATGGCAATATATACAATTATACTTTTTTTTACTTTTAAAATTTATACTTTTTATGTGAAGGTTTTATTTTTATTTAACTTAACAAATATTTCTTTAAAATAAAATTTGTTTTTTTCATTTTTACATTTGCATTATTTGCTTATTTTTTATTTATGTTTAATTAGCATTATTCAATAGATAATTTTCAAAATTGCAGAGATCCAGAGGTCCTTTATCAATGTTTCCAGTGTGGGATAAACCCAAATTGATTAACTTTTATCTATTCTTTACTTATATACGTTTGATTATTTCTGAATTTATACACGCATCAGTCATTGCCAATAAATCCAGTAGCTGTGGATGCTGCGCGCCCTGTTCTTTACAAAAGTTCATGGAATTTTTAAATAACAATAATAATTAAAACCAATATTTTTTAAGCTTAAATACCTTAACAACGATCTGTTTCATTTAAATGATGTTCAAAATTTTTTTTGTTATTTTTTAATCCAATATTAAATTTGTCTTTTTAACAAAATATTATTTACTTTGGATTGTTGCTGGTGCTTTTCTATTTATAGTAACATTAAAATAGAAAATTTACAATTATTTTATTACATTGTTATTTTGAAATTACGTTTATTACTTTTAAAAATAAATAATTTTCTGATTTTACTTTTTAAAATACGTAATTTCATTTCATTTCCCCGCTTTTCAAAAAAGTTATTTATTTGAATAAATTTGCTTGGAAATAAATGAATAGATAGATGCAAGCGTCTTATGGAATATTTTTCCGCCCATTGTAAGTTTGTTGAATTACACAACTAAATCCCATAACGCGGTATAAATATTTGTATCTTTATTTAAGTTTTTTAGATCATAAAATAGTTATTTGCAATTATTTTATTTAAATTAATTTGTAGTAGAATACGTGTCTCACTTTATATATATCTCTGTTTGGTGATAATCACAAAAGTTAACGAAATTTTGCCTCTTTTTCCTTTGGTTATTTTTTATTAGATTTTTATTTCAAGAGGTCAAAACTTTTATTTTGACTAGGGGTTATTATTTTTTGATGATTTTATTTAAATTATACATATTATTGCTTGATTCAAAAATTTTTATTTTGTGTTCAGTTGGATGCGCATTCGTTCCTCCTTCTCATTTCTGTAAACAGACGAGGAATGAGGTTTACCCACATCCAAAATTGAAGCATTTAAATTGTTTCATTTTGTTAGCTAACTGTTTTTGTTGGACTGGGGATTTTTTTAATTAAAAATATGTTCCTCTTTGTTGATGTCAAAGTTTGTCATAGCGAATAATAAATTATATAATGTTAAAAAAACATATACATATTTATATCTATATTTTTAATGTTATACCGTAGAAAAATATATTACTAAATATTGTTTTATTTATTTTGATTTTTGATTATGATTGTATTTAAATTTGTTTCTTTATGATAATCGTTTAAGCTTAGCAATATGCTTAGGCTTAGGCTCAGAATTTGTTGTTGTTGTTGAAGAGGAAAATTTAGTTATTAAATCAATATTTAAATTGTTTAAATAAAACAATGGATTTTTAAATCGAATTAACTTGAAAATGTAACATAATATTAATAATAAAGGGTAATAAAAAATTTAATATGTTACAAAGTGCAAAAAAAAAAGCTTAAAAAACAATTCCATAAAAATAATGTTAGTGAGTTGGAAAGAACAGAAAGTCAACAAGGTTAGAAAACGATAATTGTAAATATTATATTAATTTTTTCCTGTTTTCTGATCAGATATATAGCTTTGCAAACCTTTAATATTGTATCTGTAAAGGTGCAGAGAAATGAAAAGTTATTTGTTACTTTAGAAACTTTATTAAATTAATTATTATTATTAAGATTAAAAATATCCACCCGGCGGATGCTGGTGTGCTTTCTGCTCCGGCGTTTAATTTTCTTCTTTGTTGCTGCTGCTACTTTTTTGAACATTTTATTTTTTGAAGAAATAGTGTGCTAAAGAGAGAGTCAGACGGTTAGAGTAATTTGCTCAGCATCGACCCAATCTAATAATTTTTTAGTTACTTTTTTGAACATTTTATTTTTTAAAGAAATAGTGTGCTAAAAAGAGAGAGTCAGACGGTTAGAGTAATTTACTCATAATTTTAGTTACTTTTTTGAACATTTTATTTTTTGAAGAAATAGTGTGCTAAAAAGAGAGAGTCAGACGGTTAGAGTAATTTGCTCAGCATCGACCCCATCTAATAATTTTTTAGTTACTTTTTTGAACATTTTATTTTTGAAGAAATAGTGTGCACAAAAGAGAGAGTCAGACAGTTAGAGTAATTTGCTCATCAACGGAGTAATTTGCTCATCAACGCACCCCCATCTAATAATTTTTAGTTACTTTTTTGAACATTTTATTTTTTGAAGAAATAGTGTGCTAAAAAGAGAGAGTCAGACGGTTAGAGTAATTTGCTCATCAACGCACCCCATCTAATAATTTTTTTAGTTACTTTTTTGAAAATTTTATTTTTTAAAGAAATAGTGTGCTAAAAAGAGAGAGTCAGACAGTTAGAGTAATTTGCTCATCAACGCACCCCATCTAACAATTTTTTAGCTACTTTTTTGAACATTTTATTTTTTGAAGAAATAGTGTGTAAAAAGAGAGAGTCAGACGGTTAGAGTAATTTGGTCATCAACGCACCCCATCCATTAATTTCTTTTTTTAACCTTTTATTTTTTGAAGAAATAGTGTGTAAAAAGAGAGAGTCAGACGGTTAGAGTAATTTACTCATAAACGCACCCCATCTAATAAATTTTTTAGTTACATTTTTGAACATTTTATTTTTGAAGAAATAGTGTGCTAAAAAGAAGAGTCAGACGGTTAGAGTAATTTGCTCATCAACGCACCCCATCTAATAATTTTTTAGTTACTTTTTTGATAAAGAAATAGTGTGCTAAAAAGAGAGAGTCAGACGGTTAGAGTAATTTGCTCAGCATCGACCCCCAATGTTTTATCGGATTTAGTGATTTTAGACTATTCTAACATCCATTTCTGCCGATTTCGAACCTCGAACCAAATTCGAACAATTTTTCAAAAATTCTAAATTTACAAAAAACCAGTTTTGTCTCAAAATCATTCAAAAGTATGATTCGATTATTACTTTCGTTGTACTGTAAAGTGTCTCAAATCCTACCCAAGCCAAAACTTCCTGAATCTCCTGTCGCCTTAGGCTAAGCCTAAGCTATGCTTAGGCCTTGGCCTAACAAACCCCAAGCCAGGGTGGCTTAGGCCTGAGCTAGGCTTAGGATTAGCTTCAGTACTGGACAGAATCGGAAATCGTGGTTGGCTTCGGACGGGTATTTTGGGAAATTTCAATTTTCGACTAAATATTCGAATTCTGATCCGGGGTTCGGAATTAGTTCTAACAAAGGTCAGAATCGGGTTCTTCAACCCCAAAAGCCTCCAGAAACTTGAGGCTTAAGCTCTGCTTAGGCTTAGCCTAAGCCTAACAAACCCCAAACCAGGTTGACTTAGAATCGGCAATCGTGGTGGGAATTCGGAGGGGTAGCCCCCAAACTTGATTTTTGCAAAAATTGGGTTTCCGACCAAATGTTCGAATTCTTGTCCGGGGTTCTGAATTGGTTGTAACAGAACTAGAATCCGATTTTTTGACTTCATTATATTTATTTTAAAAAACCAGTGTTTTTTTATTCCTTATTTGCAAACTGTGTAATTAATTAATTGTATATATAGTTTATTAATTTGAAAGTTATTTGGTATAAGTTTTTCCACGCTAATTAAGTCAAAATTGATTTACAACCCAATAAAAAAATTTAATTAGCAAAAAATTTAAATTATGCAAAAACAAACCCAAATAAATAAACTAAAAACATTAGTAAAATGTATTATAAAATATTTACTATTTTGCATTTACCAAATTAAAAATTAAGTTAGTTAAAATTTAGTTTAATTTAACTCAAAATCATCGTATAGCATAAGTAAATCAGCCAGCAATTTGTCACAATTAACAAAACCTAAAAGCAAAAAAATATTAAACTTTTTTGCTTAATACACTCTATTTGAAAATCTATTATTGATTTAAAAAGATATTTTTTATACACTCGCAACCTACTCAATAAAATGCTGTTGCTGCAGGTACAGGACACATTTTTTAAAATTTCTTAATAAACAACATCACTATCAATATAACACAATTAATATAATGATTTAAATGTTTGAAATTATTTATTCTAAAATCATAACCAATTATTGTTTTGAATATGTATTCACATTTTGAAAATAATTGATCAATAATTAAAAACAAATTGTTTTAAATGCAATAAAAAAAAATAATTTAATCATAATTTAAATTGTTAAATAAGACGCAAAATGTTATTCAACAAAAAATTAAAATGATAAATAATTAATATAAACAACAATAAGCAATAAAATTGCCCTATCAAGAAATATTCTTTAAATATTCAAGTAGTGCAATTAAATTCTGTCTTTTTCTGCCTGCTCTTTAATTTTAAAAAAAAATAGACGTTGTTACAAAAACTCTTTATGAATATTTATATTTGAATTTAAAACTTATTCCTGAAGATTGTATACATTTCATTATTTAAAAATTAGCACCAGTGATTCACAATGTCAACCTTCGCAAGTTTGGGATTCGACGTGGACACGCAGATAAATGAGATTTTGACGCAGTTTTTGAGGAAAGACCCAAGTTCTCCGCTAGTCGACGCCGTGAACAAAGAATTTACAAAAATTATCGATCAATGCCAATGCAGCGATTCGAGCCAAGGTTGGGACAATTAAAGTGGCGGAAAGGAGGAACAATTAGTTCTTTCAAACAATGTGCCGAGAAGCTTATAAATTCGAGTTAATAAATTTTAATAAAAAAATTAGTAAAATAAAAATCATTAAAAGCTTTAAAAGCATTATTTTGAATAAAAAAGCAAAAAAAAAAAAATAATAAACATTGAATAAAAACATCCAGTAAAATAATTATAACTATTTATAAACAATCCAATCAATTGCATCAAAATAAATAAATTCACCCCAAGATTTTAACAAAGAAATGCTAATTTAAACTCTAAACGATTATAAACAATGGCATTTGCATAAACACAAAATTAAAACCAAATTATACAAAATTTTGAGTTAAATAAAAAAAATAAAATATCAAAACAAATTTCAGACCGGATCATAACAAACAATATTAATAATTATACTTATACAAAAACATTCGTTAAAATAAATATTTAGATAAAAAAAACTAGATTTGATAGTCAATAAAATTTTATCAAAAACAAATTTTTGGTTTAGTTTAAAAAGTGTTAGACTGTTGCTAAAATTCAAAATGACCATCAAAAAAATTTGGCTACCGGAAAATGTTACATTTTATTTTGAAAAAATTTAATAAGTGCTTTGCACCAGCTATACTAATATCAAATTGTTAAATATTTCTTCAAAAGAATTTATGTTGCTAAAATAATGTAAAAATTAACGAAATAATCCAAACAAAAAACAAGATCTTCTAAGAAATAAAACCAATTAAATGCGATAAACATCAGACCTGTGTCGTCGGGCAGATCGGGAAAATTAATAACAAATTATTGAATATATTTCTTTTTGTTAAATTATTGTCAGCTCCCATCTTTGCTCCAAAATATAGAGGGAATACTTTTAGTGTATGATCTTTGCGGAATGATCCTTTTAAATCGTAAATTATTTAAATTTTAGTCATATGTAATTTATTGGTTGCTTTTTTAAGAATTTTTTAATGATTTTGCTACAAAAATATTATCAATAGTTTAAGAATATTGAATTGAATGTGGAAAGTCAATTCCATTGTTTGTTGTCTTTGGTAATGTATTTTTGTCAACAAAAATTAATTTGAATGTGATTCATTTTTGTAAATTAGCTAAAAAGGTTCAATCAGCTTTCCTTGACAAAAAATTTATTTCATATATTTCCATATTTTTAAGAACTTTCTGCTCAGTTACTTTTAAGCTTTGATTTTCAATAATTCATTAACTTGCCAAAACTATATAATAAATTTTATGTTCATAAAATATCTTAAATGCTATCGGTAGTCAGTTTCAAAACATTTCACTTAACTACAATATGCACTATTGATCCTTACCCAAATGAACAAGACTGGTTCCCAATTTTAACAAATCCTATATTGCGCATTTAAGGAAAAACAATTCTAAAATTTATACTGTATTAACATCTTTCTGCTTACCTCAAACAATCTCATCTCTGACTTGGGCATAAAGAATTTTTGTTTTATAAACTTGAAAAGAATAACTTTTCTGAAGCGCATAAAATAAACACTAAAATATTAAAAAATAATTTTCAAAATATTATTAAATGTGCGCACTGGCAAAATATTTATATAATCGTACCTGACAATAATCAAAATAAATAAACTATTGGCTTTATTGTAATAGAGTCCGGATTTTCAAGTTTTAACATGTTTTTTTACGAATAGGGAATCATGAGAAGTCCAGAAATAGCATTCATTTCGCAAATTTTAGAAAGAGCGACTTTTTAGTCAATATATCAATATTTTGGCATTTTTGAGAAAAAATCAATATTTGCCATTTTTCCAGAATAAATCCATATTTTAGGCATTTTTCTTGAGAAAAATGCAATTTTTGGATTTTCCCCAAAATTCTTGAAGAAATTCATAAAAATTTGGACCAACTCACAATATGCTTTGGTATTTGTGCAAATCCTAGCGGGCAACCACCAAGCAGATCATACAGCGCTTCCCGTTGAACTCTGTTATTGCTAGGCAGTCTGTAATTACATTTAACTTAAAGCAATTTTAATTTTTTATTAAAATCGTAAAATTACAAAATTTTTTTGAACATTAATTTCTCATTAATTTAAGTTTCCAATTTTGTTGTTTATTAATTAACAATTGAATTTCTTTTCATCATATAATGTTCTTATATTTCATTAATAGGGCTCGGATTTATATGTTTTTGCATATTTTTGTTCTCATATGTTCTGAAGAATACGGGCCAAAAATAGCCTTTTCGCGTCGGTTTGAGTTTTTTTGGACAAGTTTAAAATTGCATATTTTAGCATATTTTAGGGTTTTAAGCATTTCGAGCATATTTTGGCTTTTTTGACCAAAATTTGAAAAAATGCACCCAAAATCATAGGTTTTTGGCTGTTTTTGAAAAATAATTCATCTTTTCAACGCTAACTTTTAGTCATTTCGAAAAAAATGCTTGAAGAAGTGAACATTTTCATAAAAATAGGGGAAAAATCGCGGCGCTGAAATGTCGCAGCGCTCGTGTGGCTGGCGCGGAGATGGCCATCTAGCGATGAATTGGGACAGTTAAAACCCACCGCGATTTTTTCCATCTTTTTCAACTTTCCAAAAATACTAAAATAATATGCGAAAAGGCTTTAAACCTACTTATTATACGTTAAATAAGGAAAAAAAAATTAAGTTTTACCATTTTTCGGTGCATATTTCGGCATTTTTGGTGCATATTTCGGCATGTTTGGTGCATATTTTGGCCTTTTTTGGTGCATATATATGCGCATATTTGGCCATTTTTGGTGCATATAAATCTGAGCCCTATTTATTTATATAAATTTTTAATCATTATCTTCAGATGATATATTTTAATATAATATTCTTAATTTTTTTTAAACAATTTAACGGTACATTGATCGCTTTATTTTTGAGCGCGTATTGCAGTGAAACATCTAGCATTCAGTTTATCACTTTGATCCTAACAGTTGCAGGTTTGTTAATTAAAGTTCAGAAATTTTGGGGCAAAAATGGCCCTTTTTAGGGACAATTTTTGGCAATACAATTCAAAATGCCGTAGAAAATTTTTTGTTTAATTTTTGCAGACTTGATAAGCAATGTTTAAGCTCACAAAAAAAATAAAACTGGGCCTGTCCAGGGCCGCAGCTGATCTTTGACGTACTCATGACCTTAACGGAGCGCACCTCCACTTTACCGAGTGGTGCAAGACAACTCCCGGGCCTTTCGATTAACTAATGTTTTGCAGAGCCTGCATTAGATTTTGACTCTGCGAAAATTCATGGGAAATTAGTGCGCGAATCTCAGTTTTTGGCATGGTCGCTAGAAGCGCCATCAATAAAAGGAGGAGAAATTGTAGAATTGTGGAAGAAAAAAAGAAAACATATCCAACAAACAAATATTTAAAACAGAGAGCAAAGTAATACCCAGCAAAATAAGCGAGTTATGAATTTTCAAAAAAATCAAAAAAATTTTGTGACAAAATCACGGATTCGGATTCCCCGTGTCGTATTACACCCGGAGTTTAAATTTTCAACAAAAGACATACACGAATAAAATGGGACATAAATTTCAAAGAAACAGCAAACGCTGAAAATTAAAGAAGCACGGATATTGTTAAATAAACACCTTTTGAGATTTTCCACGTGCGGAAAATTCACTCGTCATATTGGTGCCGTGCATCATTTGGTAGGCAACGCCCACAGACGACATACTCCAATAATGCTTAATGTTAAATTAACATATAAAATTAAAGCGACCCAACTATTTAATTCTTAGTGATGAAGAAGGAAATTATAATAATCAATAAAAACAAACAAAACGGACATTGTAATTTCATATTTATTTGGTACAATCTAAATTAATAATAAAAAATATGTACTTGTTCATTGATTTATGCATTTTACCAATGTTCTAGCCCAGTCAATTCTTTGAAAGATGCTATTATGGTAAAAAAATTGAAAAATATTATTTTTTTAAAAATTGATTTATAATCTACCTTTCAACATTAAGTTTCTATAAATTAAACAAAGTTCATTTGCAACTTTTTTTTTGTAAAATTTTACATTATTATGTGAGTCAAGCTTGAAATGTTGACTTAATAAAATAAAGTTTTTAAGACAAGAATTAAAATTATAAAAATGTGTTTTTTGATAAATTACAAAATCAATAGTAAAATTTTAAAAATATTTTAACGAATATTATAGATAAATCTGATTTAGTAACATTAAAATGCCAAATATTCGCTTTTAAACGTCAAATAAAGAGTAATTTATTCATTAAAAATCATTCTGGTATGTTGTATTTTGTGAATGCAAAGCAAAACGAAGGGGCTGGAAGGCCGGAAAAAACTGCTTTTCTTCAAATTTGCCGTCAAAACTTTGCAGATAAACCACCCGAGCATCCCTCTTTACAAATTAAATCTTTAAAAAGTCACCAACCCTACCACATACAAAAATTAAAGTAAATTATTAAGAAAAATATTTTTATATATAAAAGAAACCGTAATGACATCTGTCTCACTAAACTTTGCTGTAGCTTTCCCCTCTCGAAGATTCAAAAAATTCATTAAACAAATCAACTAACAATGAATGCTATTACTATGGCAAAGCGCGCGGGCGTAAACCTGTCTGGTGCGAAGAAACGGAATCGGCGCGTGACGCCTCACCGACGCGAAATGTGAGTGGGCATCCTCTACCGGAATGAATAAGAATTTCTATTTATAAAATTGATATATTTTTTGCCCAAATTTATATACGCAATAATAAAATAATGAAATCAAAAAGACCAAATATTATTATACATATTTAGTCAAATAAATGTTTCAGACAAAAAAAAAATTTAATACATAAATTCAAAAGATTCAACTAAAAATCTTCAACTAACAATAAATGCTATCATTATAAATGCATTGCCAATAATTAATATATTGTTTATATTCAACAAAATATGTGAGTTAAAAATGACGCTCAATAATTAATAAAAGTGATTAAAAAACGTAAATAAATAATCGGATGCAGTAAATACGTAGCGTCGCAACTCTATTGCTTACTCATCCATCACTTATTTTGACACAGTTTGACAAGTATTGTTTCTGTTGCGTATTCATTCTTCGCGTATGTTTTTTGTTGTGGGATGGCGGTGGACAAAGCGAAAACAGCCAATTTAATTGCTTGATGTTAATTTATGAAAATATTAGTTCAAAGGACGATAACAATTATAGGTCTTAATTAAACATAAATAAAAATGTAATTTTTATAAATTTAAAAAGCAAAACTTATTGTGAATAAGTCAAAGAACTCGTACTTGAAATTTCTCTGTCGGTTGGGAATAATAACAAATGCCACTTTTAAAATAAACAAATAAAGCCACACTCATTCTTACACATACAATTTAAACCAAGAAGCCATAAATAATCTCTGCTCATTAATTGCGCCCTTATACAATGTGCAAAGTGGTAATAAAATTATTAAAATGTTATTACCTAATATAAATTTCAATGTCTAAACAATTTATATGGAAAGAATCAAAAATTTTACAATTCAATTTGGTGCAATTCCAATCAAATTCAACTTGCGAAAAACGCAAATAAATAAACCCTCGCATGCAGAAAATACGTAACGTCACAACATAATTATAATTTATTAGAATAATTGACTTGCGCCATTCTAGCAGCCCAAAGAATAATAGTATTTCACCCTGTTAATCTGTAAAATCTCAACATAAAATAATGTTGTGCGCTTCCTTTGCCTTATTTCTAACCCAAGTGTTCAACACAATCTTTCGACAAGTTAAAAAATATATAAAAATATTAAATGATTCTAAAATTCAAATTTTTAATTCAGCCATTTTTATCCAAATAATTGAACAAACAAACAAGACAAAGGCTTGTGTAAAATGCAAAGTAAAAATAAAAAACAAATAATTATTATTGACTCCGGACACGTGGGAGTTCCTCGGCACGTAGGGAACATACGCCGGGTTACAAAACTTTTTTCTCACAAATTGGACTAACATTTAGAGAGATTTAGAAGAAAAGTCATGCAGACAGCGGTGCAAAAAGGATGGAGGCGGGCGGATTTAATACTAATATATACAAAAAATAAAAATTTAAACGCTTGTAACAAATAAAAATTATTTCATAACCAAAACATGTAACAAATACAAATAAAGTTTAAATTCTAAAATTGAATACAACTATTAATATATGAAAAAAATTATAATTATTATAATGAATGAATAATGTTTTATTAAAGTTTACATGTAATAATTATGTGTAAAAGTATCAAAAAAATAAAACAAAAGGTTTTTCTCACAAATTACACTTATTCTAAAAATAGGGAGCAAAGGATTTATTTATAATAAAGTTCTTAAATAATATTAAGCAAAAAACTACAGCACAATTAGAATCGCAAATTCTCAACAAAAAACTATCAAAACGGCCACGCCCCCGCAAATTTCTTAAATAAAAATATTAAAAACTTCCTTAAAGTTCTTTTGTTGTGCTTTAATAATCGTGTTATATAGAAAGCAATAAAAATAAGAAATTCTAAATTAAAAATCATCTCACAAAAAGAGGTATAAAAAAATTATAAGCAAAGCAAATGCTAATGACAACATCAACAAAAAGCACTGCAATGGCTTTGGGCAATTGCAATGACGATATACTTTCTAAATAAATTATTTGAATTTAGTTGATAACCTATAATTGTTTTTGACAAATTATATTATTAAAATTTATTATAAATAAATCGGGACTAAATACTTCTATCAAGTATTTGCGTATCAGGATGTCAATACGCGTTATTTGAATCAATAATTATAATTACATGCAAGGCTTTGAAGCAATATATGCCTAATTATTTTGAAGCCTTTAATTTGAATAAAAATATTATAAATATAGAAGTGATATTTAAATGTGCGTGTGGACAACCAATGATCATGAGATGATGATTAGCAAAGAACAGTTTCACGTCGACAAGATTGCGGATAGAGACTTTACAGCTAAATCGCTAACAAAATTGATGACATGTCCGTGGAGAACAACTGGGTGATAAAAATAAATAACAAAAAAACCTTACAATTAAAAGCAAAGAAATTTTTTCACTAAAGCAAACAAAATTTTATAAAAAGCTAAAAAAGAATTGGGTAATAATATAATGAATGACTACTAATTACTCCATAGAAGGTGTCGCAATTAAATTTCACACTTAACTTTAAAATAAATATAAAAGCAGTTATAATGGAAAGCATAACATAAGGCAAAATCATTACCTGCTATTAAAAATAATACAATGGTGAAGCAAAATAAAATTATTTAAAATGGATTACAAAAGTTTAATATCTAGAAAAAAAACAAAACACCGTCAAATGCATTTATTTATGATGTTTGATATTTCTCTACCCAATTGTTAACATCTAATTTATTCATTTTATGCCAACCAAATATTTTTATTAGTTTATGAAACAATAATAAAACGTATTCTCACATTAATGACATACATGAACAATGGAAAAATCAGTTTAAATTTTCATAAGATTGAAAATACGAACTTCTATATTTATGAAAGAGAAAAATTAATAATTTGATGTTATGTGTTAGTAAAAAACATATAATTAAACGTTATAAAAACAATTGCGAAAGGTCATAATGTGCATTAATATTTAAAAATCTACTAGTTTGCTGCAAGAGTTTCTTTACGAACTCACATACTTTTTAAAGTGCAATGTTAGCAACGTTGGTGCTTGATAGACCCTTGAATAATGGAAACCCATAAGGCTAAATTGGTAAAATTATGAGATGAAGTCAATATTAATTAACACTAAATTTACAATGTTAATCAATAATTCATTTACAAAAAGTAATGCAACTATTAAATCAATTAAAAATGTATACATTACTGTCCGATTCGTAGATGAAAAGTTCACATTGCAAATCTAATACAATTTATTGAAATAAATTTGCATTTTGTTAACAAAAGCACTAAACTGGCACGACGCTATGTTGATGTGACAAAGCCATACCAAACAAGAGTCAAATGTATCCTAAAAAAATTTTTAGATAAAATGGTCCTCGGGGACATGACAAATTTGCCGGCGGGGCAGAGGCCCCCCCGCCGGATCGTAAACAAAATATTTTAATAAACTTATTTTGATATTCAAAAGCTATTGTTGAAAAGAACATTTAGAAATAAAATAAAATAATATAATTGAAGGTGCACCTTTGCCATGCTTGTTTTTACAATAAATATGTGTATTAATTAACAAAAATAAAAATCCTCAAGCAACAAGTTTGCCATTTATTTTCGATAACTTGTATAACAGTATATAAATAAAATTAATGAAACTATTAATTATAATAAAAACTAGCAATAAAAATTACAAAAACTATCCAGAAATTTGATAGAGAAGCCAAGCAAATTTTAAAAATAATAGGGCATAAAAGAATTCCAAATAAATACATAAAACGTAAAAAAATAATTATTTTGGTTCGATATAATATTTTGTTTTTAAGTTATAAATGCTCAAAAAATTGATTGTCACAAAAAATTAACAAAATGTCTTAGATTCTCTTTATAATAAATTAAGTGATTATAAAAATGTTACAAACAAAATATTATTGCCATAATAATCGAAATCGGCAATTCGTCACTCGGAAAAAGACGAGTACGACAATCTTTTTGTATTGTTCCAATTAAGCCCGCAATAAACATGATGGCAGTGCAATTGAAAATCTGTGAAGAAACAAATAAATACTGATAATAAATAATCAATTCGTAAAACGAAGGAGCAAATGATTTATTTATAAGGAATTTGTTAAATATGTAATATTACTCAAAAACAAATATAACAAAATTGTGAATTGCAAATTCTCGCCATAAACTAATTGATTATTTGAAGCTAAACTTCAACAAATGCGATGAAACGATAGGATTGTAGAGGCCGTGCATATTCACCAACTCCAACCATTCAAGCATGAACAGTTTAAATGATTAAAAAGAAAATACTAAAAACGAGCAAATACTGAATCTATAGGGCAAATTACAAAATAATATTTTTTAATTAAAAAAAATTGTCGCCATTTTTTGAACTTGCAGCATGGATAACCGAGTTTACGCGAACAGCCTGGATCTCCCTGGCATAGTCACGGGAATTTTATTTAGTCAGATTATTAAGGTTGTAATACAGAAAATAACTAGGCATATTACATAAATTTTTAAGAAAAAATTTTTAAAATATGATTAAATTAATTTAAAAAGAAGTGTTAAATGCTGTTTTCTACAAATACGAATTTTTAATTAAAAAAGTAAAAATAAAAATAGCAAAAATTATATTAGTTAATAATAATTAAAATAATAAAAATTAACTCCTAAAATTAAATATTCTTTATGAGTGTGCAAGAACTAGCGTATTTATATTTTAATATCCAATTAAAATTTTAATCAATTTCTTGAAGAATAAACAATGTTGAAAAATTCAAGCTTTTTGAAAACAAAAAAGTGTATTCTGTTGAAATAAATTCCTGTATTTATTTATAAGATTATTTATTATTTAAATTAATTAAATAATATTAAAAAATAAAAATATAAAGAACCTCTTTTTTAAATAAATAAATAATTCAAAACTTTGGTAAAACACAACCTAATAAATAATGCTAATGAAAGCCCCGGAAATTAACGCTGCCTGGGCTGAATTGGACGACGACGGAACCACACCACCTGGACACGGTGTTTCCGCTTCAATAACAACTATTTTAATTTATTTTGTTCGCCTGAATGCCTTGCACATTTTGCTACCTAATTTGTCACGGTAACTCATTTTTAACAAAATTTTGACCCAGAGAATGCAGTAAACAAGGAGAACGCGCACCACCTTTTACACATCCAGTTCCCAAATGGTGAAAGAGCGGCGCATGGTTCAAAGAGTTTCGGAGACAGCACCAAACGCATGCCTGGTCGGGGAAGGCCGTCGACTGTGAACAGACAGGGTCTTGGCGCGCCGGTTGCGACGCAAACGGACAGTTCTAGCGCAGAACTTGTAAATAGACAAAAAATTTGACACTTTCCTGAGTATATGAACAAACCATTTATGCCGTAAGCTTTGCACTAAGGGATTTAAAAAAAATAATAGTTGAATTAATCCAATAAATTATATTTCAAAATTATAATATTAGCACTGCCAGGTTTGATATAGACGGCAAAAAAAGGTTGATAGTTACGGGCGGTTAACAGTTATGAGATTTTGAGGATGGGCGGTTACGGTTAAGAAAATTCGTAACCGTGTACATCCCTGGCAAAACGATGCATTATAAATTTGTTATTTATAAATTGCGCATAACAAAAATAGGTAACACTCAAAGTATATTAGGCATTTGTAAATAATATATTTTTGTTTTTGAAATTTACAATGCGATTATTGTTATAATATACCTTTTTTAGACTACATTTTAAAATCAAATAATGAAGGCCATTTATTTGAGACAATCGGCAGCAAAATGTTTAACCCCAAAATTTTATCAAAAAAATATAAGCACAAATTTACTTCAAAATTGCTTATATCTAAAAAATTTATTTAGGTAATGATTTCAAATAAAGCAGTAATAGCTATTGCGCAAGCAATAAGAGCAATAAATTTAAATGTAGCACTAAATCTATTTGAGTACTAATTAGTAGAAATTGTTTTTTTTTATTTGCTTAATACTTATTTGAAATTATAAAAACTAATTGAAAAATTAATTTATTCAAATTGGGCCAATAACAAGGAGATAGAAGTTCATGGAAATAATAAAATGTCTTTTAAACAACATAAATAAATATTAAAAAACTAAAAAATAATTTAAATATTTATTGCAAAAATATATAAAAAAATTATAAGTATCTTAAGTAAACAGATCCATAATTAAACAATACGGCAATAAAAAAATGATTATTTTCGTTAAAATACGTAATTAAATATAAATTAGATTACTTTACTTTTACGTTATGCCCTAATAGTGTAAAAAATAAACTATAACACTTATTCGCAAAATCGTCGCGTGATTAAAAGAGCTAAAGTAAACGGGCTTTTTTCAAAATTTTAAAAAATGTCATCAATAAAACTTTCAAAAGCTCGTCAACAACGCTTATTCTTTATAATAAATAAATATTTAAAAAAATTGGAAGCGAATGCGTGGTCTCGCAGATTAACCAGCATCGCCATCTCACCGCGACACAGAATACTTAGAAGTGCTGGATCAACTCGGCGGTAATATTTATAAAACAAAAAAAGCCAATTGACTTCACTTCAATAACTAAAAAATTAAACTATAAATGAATTAAGGATTGATCAAAATAAAACTTTAAAACCCCAACTGCCGTTTAATAAGATTTGGTTTTGTATATTTCAACAAAATTATTTATATAAAATGCTTTTTAAAATGAAAATAGGTAATATTTTGATTCTTATTCATTGTTCATAAGAATAAAAGGACAGATAAAACAAACCATATAAAACAGTTAACTTAAAAATAAAGAATCTAAATAAATTTTGCGTAAAATAATTGCGCAAAACTGGCAAAAAAAAAATTTTTTGGAGATTTGATACTCAAAAAATTATTAGAACATATAGAGCTAATTTTATCTATTATAATTTTTTATGTATGACAAAATTTAAATTAAACTAACAAAAAAAAAGATAAAGACAGACCCGTAAGCAAAATAAGCAAGTGAAGTGTTTTGTGCTTGGATATAAAAAAAACTTTTACAACAATTAAATCAGGGAGATATGGCATTAATGAAATATAACATTTACTAGGCCTAATATAAATTTATGTTTGTAACAATTATATAGTGGAGAGACCAGGACATCATTGTTGAAAACCCAGGAAATTTACGCTGCTTGGACGACGACGGAACCACACCACCAAGACACGGTGTTTCTTCAGATCAATAATTAAACAATACAGCAAAAAAAATTTTGTTTTCTTAAAATATCAAATTAAATATAAATTAGATTACCTTACTTTTACGTTATGCCCTAATACTAGAGAAAATAAACTACTTATAAAACTTATTCGCAAAATTAAAGACCTAAAGTAATTTTAACAGAATTTTTAAATGTTAAGAGAGATAGAAGGAAAAATGATAATAATTAAATTTAATTTAAAAGAACCTGCCAACGAGCAGAGGAGCAAACTACAACGGACCCTTCCGATGCATTTCAAAAAGCACGAGCGCCGGTCATCCAGCCAATTGTGCATTAATTGTGAATAAAATATTTGAATTTTCGCCAATAAAACTTTTAAAAACTCGTTAACAACTCGTTTATTCTTTATAATAAATAAATATTACAAATTAGAGCGAATGCGTGATCTCGCAGATTTGCCGCATCTCCATCTCATGGCGACGAGCAATATTTAGGTGTGCTTGACCAACTCGGCGGTAATATTTATAAAACATAAAAAGCACAATTGACTTCACTTCAATAACTAAAAAATTAAACTATAAATGAACAACGATATGCACACAAAAATAATTGCTGATAATTAAAAATAGTTTTGTAAAAAATATGGAGGTTATTAGCTTTGTATTCTTAAATACTACAATTTATTGTGCTCCAAACAAAAACCACTAATAAATTATCAGCCAATATAAAAGAGGCATAATAGTGATTAAACATTTCTAGTACTAAGAAGAAAACACTTTAAAAACCTTGCATACGTTAAAAAATAAAAAAAAATTTTTTTATGTGTTTTAATTTTTAATTTGCATGGAATTTAATTATAAATCAACGCCACTTAAAGGAGTCGACTCAGGAAAAAGCTGTAATCGCAGCTCGGGTAGCAAACATTCGTTGCGCAAAACAGCTCAAAGTTTAGCTGACAATGTTGCAGGTGGCACAAATAAAGCTATTGCCTTGGAAGGGATAGAAATTTTGGTGTTGTCATTAATATAAAAATGGTAAATCTCCTAAAATATTCTAGCAAGTATAAAAAAGGATTTCTTCTTTAATAATTTGAATAAATTTACTTCAAATTACTATTAATGATAGATCAAAATAATCTTTAAAAAAAACTTAAAAGACCCAACTGCCGTTTAATTGGATTTGATTTTAATTCAACAAATTATTTACATAAAATGCATTTTAAAAAGGAAATAATATTTTAATTCTTATCCATTGTTCATAAGAATAAAAGGGCAGATAAAAAAACATATAAAACAGTTATCTTAAATATTAATGTAAAATAATATCCTTTTGTATTAACTTGACAAACATGAAAGCCACCATTTAAGTACACTAAGAATCAAATAGCATTACGAAATAGCAAACTGCTAAAACTCGTATTCTACTGCACCTGGGATGAGTAAAAGAGAATCGACGAAATAATTTGTTTTTTGCTGATAAAAATACATTTCTAAAGACTGCAGACAACGACTATTCCACATCCAATAAATTTAAATATTATTCTTAAACTATACATTTTATTTTTGTAAAAATAATTAAGAAATTCATGGTTCAAATCAACATACCGTTAAAAATAATTACTCAGTAAAGAACACAAGTCAAAACATAAAACAAACTTTAATTTAGATTTAAAAATATCACATCATAATAATTTAAGCGAAATTTTAAGTAAAGCTACATGAAATTATTTATACAATTCATAAATAAAGTAAAATAATTATTCTTGTAAATCAAATAAAATAAAGCAAAATTTCTTAGTCAACAATTTTGTTTTCAACAAAAAGATAAAACGATACATAAAATGTAATACATTAAATAGCAGATTGTTAATCAATTATCAAATTTGTAACACCGCTGATGCATTGTTAAATCAATTAATTTAATTTAAGGTACGGAAAAACTACACCCTATGAAATTTTAGATCCTTATTGGTTTTGCACCGAAAACAATGGAGATGCTCGTTGCTGTTGTTGGGAAATATGAATGCACATAGTGCAAATAAAGCGCATACAGGTTAAATATAGTATTTGAGATCTATAACGAAATTTGTAATTTAAAACAATTTTGCGTAATATAATTGCGCATACAACTGGCAAAAAATTATTAGAACTATATAAAATAAATAAGTTCAATAAAAAAAAATGTTGTTGGAAGAAAATAAAAAAACGACAATTTTGTTTTTGAAGCAGAGAAAATTTTTTTTTAATATTCTTAATAAATATTCTCAACTAAAAATACTAGCTAAACAAACATTTTAGCTACGTATAAAAAGCTCATGCGCTGACTAATCTACTCAATAAAAAGTGTACTACTAGAGCTAATTATAACTATTATAATTTTTCCTGTATGACAAAAAGTTAAATTAAACTAACAAAAAAAGATAAAGTTGGCATTATAGCTGTATGATTCTTTTAAAATCAAATCATAACATATAAACTAATATTTCAATAAAGAAATTTACTCAAGACCATCTTATATTACTACATGGATTAAACAAAAGACTAAACAAGTGTTTTTGAAATTGACCTCGCCGATAGCATCAAAAATATTTTATGTTTGTAACTTTATTAAATAGTATACATTTAAGGTGGGGCCGATTAGCACTACTACCCTTTTTCCCACATAATTGGGCGTTCATAAAAATAATGGCACTTTAAAACTTCGGTGGTTTAGACTCGAATTATTACGATAATTTATTTAAAAATTAGTTTAATCATATCCATCTATGAGCTTTT
Source organism: Globodera rostochiensis (assembly GCA_018350325.1). Classification (NCBI taxonomy): domain Eukaryota; kingdom Metazoa; phylum Nematoda; class Chromadorea; order Rhabditida; family Heteroderidae; genus Globodera; species Globodera rostochiensis. The sequence continues at coordinate 1,802,718 of JAEVLN010000018.1, forward strand.
AAGGGCCCTTTTTAGCTCATTTCCATCGGCGAAAAAGGATTCTGTGCTCATATATAAATTAATCTCGTGACTATTTTTGTTGTTGTTTTTAGAGACGCCAATATAGTGTCTTTTTTTGACGTTTAAATGAGAATATTTTTAAAAAATGCATATATGGTTAAATATACGAAAATCAAATTTGCAAAGTCCCATAAAATTTTAGATATAATCAGTATATTGTATTACATAAAATTTTAGATATAATCAGTATATTGTATTATTTGACTATTTAGCAGATATTTTAGGATTCAAAATTTAATCAGAAGCATTAATTTTACGTGCCGCGCCGTCTTGTTGTATGCATACGGATCGGTAATGTTGTCATTGCCACGCGCCTCTTGTTTATTTGCATAGTTTCGTGAATATATTTATTTCGTTATTAGATTTTTATTTTGTATTTTGTTTGTGTCATTCTGCCCATTTTTTATTGGGCGTAAATTATTGGGGTTTCAGCTTTTATTTGTTTATATTAAATAAATTTTACTTTTGAATTTTTTTGTTTTGCATTTATAAAATAAATAACATTTTACCATTAATATATAAAAAATAAAACTTGGAGCAGTTATGTTTATAAGTTATTTCTTTTATTGTTTTTTATTTTTAGGTTTTTTATATGTTTTTTTGGGGTTTGATAAATAGTCACATCGGCAAGCTTGCGATTGTCACAATAACACTTTCCAACTTTGAAATTCATTTACTATTTGGATTTCCCATATTACTAATTTTCTTGCTAATATTTTGAATTAGAGCTTTTTAAAAACAACTTTACTGTGCTCAGCATTAAATTGTTGGTCTATAAATAAAGTTTTGTGAACCATAAATCATTTGTACTAAATTGCACATTTAAAATAGAATTTTTAACTGTCAAGGATTGATAGAGGTGCTTAAATTTAACGCTGCTTTTTACAGCCAAATTTACCCTTTTGCAGTAGAAAATAAATTAAATTTCTTTTATCATTTATAAACTATGGATAGCGTTAATTCCTTTCTAAAATAAACAATATTTGTACAAATAAATAAGAGCGCAGATGAGGCCAGGTTTATCTGCAGTCCGTCCATGGATTTCGTCGAATGAGCTACTTGCATCATTTGCACAAGCTGTTTATCAAAATTGTACCGTCCCATGTTTTTGCGGCATGTACAATCATTTCGACGATGTCTTTTGAAATAATAGTTTATTATGAATTTAAAAGGCGAAAAACTAATTATATGTGAAAGTCTAAGTGAAATGGTATTTTTTATATAAAATGGTAAAATATCTCATGCCTTTTTGGTCTTTTTGGTTGGAACTCTTCTTTTAGTCTTCCCGGCAATTAAAAAAAAAAGTCTCGGTTACTAGCTCCTTTTTATGCAATACATTTTTTGATGCTTTTTCTTGAGGAATAGATTATAATATTAAATGGTTAATTTATTTTATTTTATTTTCAATTTTTAAAATTCTTTATAACTAATAAATGATATTAAATTGTTTTAAGTTTAGAATTTTTATATATGCGTAACGCACTTTACACCTCGCTGAGACGCCAAAACTGAGGCCATTGTCGGCATTCATTTTAGGGAAAAAATGTTCTTTATTTATTGTTTAAAGTAATTAGATTTTTAGAAGAAAAAATTAAAATTTTTGATTTATTTATTGTTATCAATTTGCAAAAAAACATTTGGTGTAATTTCTAATTAATTTGTTTTTGATTTGCTATGTTTTGCAAATTTTTTAAGCTTTTTGCACTTTGTTTTATGTTGCATTTAATACCTATTATCTTTAAATCGTGTCTCCATTCTGCTATTGAAGTTTATTACGCAGTTTTTTAATTGTTTATCTTTAATATTGAGTTAATTAATCTGACAGTTTTACACTGTGTAGTTTATTTCTTAAGTGTTGGTAATAATTTTTTATGTATCTATTAGCAAAATTCAATTATGTTTTGTGTTATTAACTTTTTCTATCATTAATTCATTTATGTTAATGAAAATGATTTAATATTGTTTCTTTTGCATTTATTGTCATTTGCATTTTCTTTATATCTGAAATTCAATATACATTTAAGTCATCGTCTATGGCACACTTCATCATTGTAAGGGAAATGTATTAGTTTATTTCTTAATTGAATATTTATGACAAATCACCCTCTAATAATGTCACACGCTCTTACATTCTGAGGTGGTTGAAAAATAGTCCCCTCCATCCCATTTAACAGTTCGAATTCAATTTTACACCTTTTCCACTGGGTAAAATTTGACGAGATGTAACGGTTAAAATGTATAATAAATTATGAAGGTTCCAAGGGCGTACCAGGATTTTTTTTGGGGAGCCTAATTCGAAAAAGTCAATCTTTAAGAATGCATTTTTGGATTTTATTGCATTTTTCTTAAGGATTTTTTCAAAACATTGAATTTTAGGGGTGTATTTTTGGGGTTTTTAGGGTTTATAAAAATTATTCATTGAAACCAAAAATAATTATAAATATTTTGCGTGATTAAAACTAGAGACCGGAAACTTGGACCCAAAGAATATTTGGTCAAAAGTATTGGGGTATTTTTTGGTATCGGTTTTTTTGGGTTGTCCTCCTATTTGGACAAACAATATTTGGTCAAAAGTATTGGTCCATTTTTTTGTACAAAACAACCCAAAAAGTTTTGTGGTTTGGCCCGGACTCTAATTAAAACTATCTGAAGGATCGTTAAAACAGATTTATAAATTAGCTTTTTTTTTTGTATATTATAAACGTTGATGTAAATATTGGCTTTTAAATAAATTGCTTATGCTTTAAAAATATTTATTAATCATTTTTTATTGTTATATTGTTTTAAATTAATATTTAATATTATAATTTGTTTTAAATTCAATTTATGGATTAAAATTCATAAATTTATAGTTTTTGTTACCTTTATTTTCTATTCCAGACAAACAGTTTACGCGCTTTCCTGTTTCTTTGCCGCGGTTCACGCCCTCGTGCTATGGTTCTTGTGAATTCTTGCGCGTTTCAAAAAGATGGCAATGTTATTACTGTACACTTATGAATGTTCAAAAATATGTAAAATTGATGATTACTATTTTTTTTTTTTAATTTTGTTTTCTTATTAATTTTATTTGATTTTTGTTTTCTTTTTAATTTTTGAACATATTCAAAATGTCATTTTCTCAATAATTATCACTGATGTCCCTTCAAATGATTAAATAAATTTTAGAATTTTTAAATGTTATTTATTGCCATTCACTGTGCCTGCGTCTTGCAGTTTTTAATGCTGAACAAATTTTAAACTTTAATTATAAACAATAAAATTAATAAATATTTTTTTCTCAATTTCGCTTCAGCAGAGATTTTTGTATGAGTCAGATAAAAAAAATTTGCCGTACTTTTGGCAACTGTATAAGTTAACTTTTAAATAATTAGTTGTCACTAGCTAAACATTATTATATTCAAAAAATTATTTTTAAAAAAAGTAAACAATTTAATTTTATTTATTTTTTTAATCGAATGTGTTAATTATTTGAGTGAACAAAAATTGATTAATATCAGTTTACGGATCAAAAGGGAAAGATCAACATTCTTTCTGAATTTTGATGTTTTTTATAATAATTTCTTGATCAAGTATATAAAATGGTTATCGTCAACTTAGTCATTTATTGAATGCTTAGTAATTTTTATCATAAACATTATATATATATGTTTTAATATATATTTTTATTTTAAATCAATAATCGGCTTCATATATAAAATATTAATTGCGTGTTAGTTTCTTGTTTAAATTTTTAATTTGGTTAACGGATTTTTGTTGTTCTTTCGCCTAAAAATATATTTAGAAAAATTTTACATTTCATTAAATAAATATTAAAATTTAGCGACTAAATAAATTGAATGCTTCGTATGGTTTCATAGTTTTCGCATCACACCTGTAATGTTTTAACAATTTTTCTAAATAAATAACTTTTTGTTTTGCTTGCATCTGTTTTAGGCTCTTAAAATTTTGAATGAACACATGTGTTGTAGAGTACATGAAGTAATCACTTGTGGCATTCCATGACGATCTGATTAATGATGGTATAGTCAAGAATTGTCGTCGGTATTGCGGATTCGGCCCCATATTGTGTGTTTTATTTTATTATTAATAAAGCTAATACGAATTTTGAAATATGTATATTTATATCAAATAATCGATCGATTTTGGTAAGATTCAATTTCAAAAATTATACGTGTTTTATTTGCTTATGCAGATTATTGATTTTTTTATTAATACGGCTAGATTCAATACATTTTAGTTAGTACTATGTAGAATGATTTCACACGCATATTTTCATAAGCTTAACATCAAACAATCGGCCGCTGTATTAAAAATATGTTTTTTAACAATACATTATTTGTTAATTTAATGACGATTATTCTTTTTTAGGAATTGAGTTTTCTGTATTTTGAACTTTGTATAGATTAAATGAATTATAAAACTATGTATTTACTGTTAATTAAATTTAGAAGAGTATGTAAATTATCTAGTCTAATTTATTTTTCCAGCTGCGGTATATCGCCTGCCCGAAGTGAAACAAGCATCCGGTGTTGTAGAGTGGATTTTTATATTTTTCTTTTTTATTAATACATTGTAAGCATTAAAATAAATATTTATGAATATTTAATTTTGAAAAATAAAATGTTGTGCATTAAGTTTTTATGTTTTGTTAAATTTTAAAAAACAAAAAACAACCTAGGTAGGAGAAATAAATTTCATAAAAATTTAAAGAGCGATAAATTATTCTGGATTGCTCATTTTTATAAGAATAGAGTAAGATTGTATTCATTTTTATTAACGTTGAAATTCAATAAAACATGATTATGTCGTTTGTTGTATTAATATAAATGAATATTTGATCTTTCTGGGGATTCTCGAGCCATTTATCTCTTGCTTCATCTGTGTATTTTTTTACAATTTCGCATTTAGTTTTTAAAAATTAAAATAAATATTTAAAAATATTTTTATTTAAAAAAATACAATTGTTTTAAATTTTGCGTGGCTTTTAGAGATAATTATAAAAGCTCCGATTGCTAGTTTTATTTTAAGGAATCTTTTTATTGATATTATTTTGTAAATGAATGCCACATATATTTTTGTTTTAATTTTTTGAATCTTTTTAATTGTGTATATAATTTCTTTTTAATAAATTTTTGGATATGAATATTATATTCTAAATTTGATGCACTTCTAAAGTGAGGAAAATAATTTTTTATATTATCAAATTTTAAATTTAATTTGTACTTGAAATTCTAAATACAATATTTCTTTGTGAATAATTTTGTACTAAATTGGTTTGAGTAAAATTTCCGCCATTCGAAAAATTTTAGCTATTCTTTAAATTGGTAAACGATTATTTTATTAAATCTGCAGCAGGGTATTAAATTTTAAGTTATTAAAATATAAAATGAAAAAATTATATCTTGGTCCAAAGTTGAATGATTTTATTATTTTAGTGTCATAAAATGCAGAATCAGAGCATTTATATATATATATGTATATAGACAATTGCTTAAAATGTTGCAAATATTAATGATAAATTTAAAGTATAAAATTTTTGAATGATGATGCCGACACACAATAAATCTTTTTATTATTGTTTTATAGGCATTAAAGTTACAAATAATTTTGTTAACTCTTATTTAATTTTTAATTAATATGGATAAATCTTTGTGTTTTTCATTTAAAAACAGTAAGATGTTTATCTATTTCTTAAGAGTGCATTGTATTTTGATTTTATCCGATTTGTTTTTGGAAATGCATTATTGATATTTTATTTTAAATAGAGGATTTTTATATGCATTTATCCTTATATAAATCCATTTGTAAATATTTCAAGGATAAACTAGCTTCTTCTCCCGGCAATAAGTCGATGGGACAATAACATAACAGCCGCTTTGCAATCTTAAACGAATAGTGACCTATTTATTTATTATTTATTATTAAATCTTGGAATTCTCACGCTTGTAAGTTTTAGTGTATATAAAAAAGAATAATTAAACTTTACAATTGTTTAATTGAAACATCAAATTTTTTTTGGTTGGTTTTCAATAACTAGTGATTTGTCTTTTGGTATCGCGCGAGGTAGTTGTCTGTCTTTAAGCTAAATTTTTTAGGATAATAATTATATTAAGAATGTATAATTCCAAATGATAGGTAGAAGATTATAAAGTTGGAGTAATATGTGTGTTACATTGTTTTGCTATTTGTATTTAGATTGTACGTATATGTTATGATGGTATTATATAGACTTTAGTTAAATTTTATCTAATGAAACGTTTTAAGAAGTTTCTGTTAACAATTTTCGTCAGTATTGATTTGTATGCCTATACATACGCTAAAACTCAGAAGGGTTTTAAGCTGATTATTTAAATTCATTATTTTTATTTCTCTCTGTAAAGCAACTAAATTGATTAACATCTTTGCATGTGCAACATTTCATTCTATTTTTATTATCAATGACGTTTAACCAGTGATGCCGTATTTAAAGAAAAATTAGTTTAGAATTTTTTTAAATTATTTTCGTACTGTGTTTAGAATTAAAATATTCTTTAATTTGTAGAATGAATAATTTTCAAACTAAATTCATAACCAACACTTAAGTAAATTAATGTTGGTATAAGTAATTACGTAACCCTTGTATTGGGCAAATTTGTTTAGGACTAAACAAAACGAAAAAAACTTATTTTGCGAAAACAAAAATATATATAACAAAATCAAATATTAAAAAACATTGGAAAAACATCGATCTTTATGAGCGCATTTTTTGGGTAAAAAAAGACGGTGGTCTTTAAGATGCCACATCTTCTTTTATGGCGTTTTTAAAAGAAAATTTCATAAAATTACAAAATATGGAATAAAAATTGAATAAAGACAAAGATTTGTCTCAACAATTCTAAAGTCTCCAAATTGCTAAATCTTGCTTAAGGCATTTTTGAGTATGCACAAAAAAAGAGTTTACAAAAATTAAATTAGGGGTCGACCTCTAATGTTTAGTAGTTATTTAATCGGTTTACTCTAAACCGTTTGACTGACGTTATATGCTTGTATGTTATTAGATCTCATATTTTTTACACTACTTTCAATCTTTTAGGTTCATTTTTTGCTTTTATTGACTAAAATAAAAGAAATGAAACACAAAAATCAAAAATTATTGCTTTGGTTGAGGAGGCAATGACTATTGACTGAAGATGCTGTGAACTCCCCCCCCCCCCCCGCCATTCCCAGAAAAAATCGATGAATTGAATGGGTTGTCTGTCTTTTGTGTTACGATAAGCACTAAATTCTATATGAATTAACTTTTGCACAAAATTTCTGACTTAATTAAAATAAATTCACCTCATTCAGAGCTGCTTATTTAAATAACAACATTATTTGCATAATATTAAATGAATAAATAATATACATATTTTTTTTATTGCATTCTCATTGAAGATGTCTTTTACAGTTATTTTAAGCTTTATCATAAATTTATTTACTTCTGCAAAAGTCGTGTGTTTTACTGGCCCTAATTTATCGTTCAATTATTTAAGTACAAATTATAACTGTAATTCAATGGTTTTATTTTTTATTTGATTTAATCTTTTATTTTGAATTATTAGAAAACTTAAAGCTGATTTGTTCATCTGCATGAGGCAATAATTTTTTATGGTTGCTTACGGTAAATTGGTTTTAATTTCCTATAGATGTAAAAAAGGCTTGTAATATATTACTTTCTTTAAGTATGGCATTTTTAAATGCATATTAATCAATTATTTTTAATTAATTGTTTTCTGAGCTATCATTCCTTTGTGACTGAGAAGCTCATGGTAGAGCCAAAATATGAGCTGCTAAACGTTTCTAAGACGTAGTTGGCCATAGGCAGTTGACCCGCCACCCGGATTTTACGCAGAATTATTTTTGTTTTGAAAGACCAAAAATTACTGTAAATTCTGCTCAAAAATCCATAAATTAAGTAACACCCAAACCAGGTCTGCCGATTTATATGTGCCGACTGGGGAAAACTTCAGATCCAATGTTAAGCCGGTTAAGCCGTTCCGCCCTAGAGTGCTCACAGTTAAATTTGGTCTTTTAAAATTATTTCGGACATTGGCCAAACAAAGCATTAAATTCTGATAAACTGGTTAAAAATGAAGCGCGTTTAAAAAATTTTTTTTAAGTGATTATATTTATTTTTACGGATATTTTGTCGGACCTATTTGTGCTTGAACCAGGTTTTTGGAGCTTTTTTGGCATTTTCTCACCTATTTTAGGCGTCTATTTGATATTCTTTGAGCCTAAAAATCTTAGCCCTTGCTAATTTTATGTCTATTTATTCTTCAGTATGACTAAATAATTTATAACTTCAAAAAAGAAGTCGGATATTAAAGTAGTTGGATTTATAAAATCAAATTTTTATATAATAAAATTTTACTCGCGACTTAAATAAAAACAAAATTAAAAAGTAAAATCAAAGAATTAAAAATTACATCAATTTTTTAATAATAAAGAAATAAATTGATTAAACTAATTATGAAAGCCTGATTTTTTACTATAAGGATATATAATGACCGACAAATTCTATTTAACAAAAAAAAATAAATCATTAAAAGTATAATTAATTTAGAATTTTATTTTTAAACAGCAATGGCAATACTGCAAAAAACGGGCAAAAACGACAAAAATACATTTTAAGGCAAAACCCGGGAAAATTCCGGTTTTCAGATTATATTATTAAACCAAAGTATTCCATTAAACTAAAGTTTATATTAATCAACCAGTGGAATAAGAATATGTATTTTACATTAACTTTAAAAATTACGCAAACTATAAAAAGACAAATTACTACTTAAGAATTGAAATTATTTAACTTAAAAGGCAAAACTAATAAACAAACCGACAAGGAATGAATAAAATCAATCAACCCAAGATCAAAATCAATCATTTAAAAAAAGATGAGGTCTTATAACCATGCTCTGTTGATTATGTTAGCAAGTTTCTGGAGGCACTGCCATGATTGATGGATGATATGTGAATGTCCAAAAAAACTTCATGTTACTAGAAAGCGTCGTATTTCGACGATTTCTTCTCCGATCAGTCCCAAGCAGAGCTGGACGAAACTGTTTCGTTTCGTGTTTCGTGTTTTTCGTGACTTTTTGGGCGTTTCGTGTTTCGTTTCGTTTCGTAGATTTTTGGACCAATTTTCTCAACAAATCTTGTTATTTTTAAAATTCTGGCTGCAAATTTCTTAACAAATTAAGTCAACATTTTCCCCGGCGGCGCCTATCGGCACCGCCGACCCCCACCCCAAGAGAAAAGCGGATTTTCAAAATTGCTGATGATGCAATCGATGTTAAAGACAACAAGGAAGATGATTTCGAATAATAATAATTTGTTGGTAATCCTGTCTTTTACTGGTCCCGTTTTTCTTTGTTGTTTTAATGGAGGTTTTAAGAAATCCTAAGATGTACTCGGGGGTTATTTAGGTCGCTGATCACGAATATGATATCAGACCCGACTAACTTCAGGAAACAATAGAGGACGCTGTATTGGGGCCATCGGAATAAGAGGAAATAATGCCGGCGCCAGGACAGAGGTCCTCAAGGATTTGACTTTCTTTTACCGATTGCCGATACCAGCGAGGAAGGGTCAAATAAATTAGTTTAAGATTAACCCATATTATTAAATCTTCAATTTTTGAAAAAAAACATAGACCGTCAATTACCCTCAGAATTGAAGGCACGGCGATGATGGATGAAATAAATATAAATAATTTATTAATTAAATCCGAATATTTTAAAGAATTTTTCTCATTCAATATATAAAATTGTTTACGTAAAAATATACATGAAAAATCATAATGAGCAAATTGACAATTTAAAGCAGATTAATTAAATAAGTTAAAAAATCTGTCATTCCGAAATTAAATAATTTAATGATTTGAAGATAAAACACTATTTATATTAAAGCTCATTTAAAAAAAACTCAAAAATAAAAAACTAAAGTACGAGATGTAGCGCAATTGTTGAAGGCTATTTTTAATTTATTATCTATATTACATTTAAAATATAAAACATATTTTAAACTATTGATAATCATTAAACAAATATGTAAACTTGCAAAAAATTATATAAATAAAACACTTTTACTTTTTGTCATCTATTGCTAATTTTGTAGTATTTTGAAACAATTCACAGGGAGTGCGCCAAGCGAGGTGGACGCAGAGCAAATGCGCTGTGCTATACAACACATTACTTGGTTAAAGTGGTTTTGATTATAAAATTTTAAAATATATTAAAGGGATATTAATAAACGGATTGTCGATCCAGAAAGGTTTTGGTTTGCTGATTCCGCGCCAAGGTTTTGCCTTTGAATAAAAACAATAATTAATCATTAATAAATTTTAAAAATTTAATATATCATTTTCGCTAATGGCAGGGCGTCGTTTACATTGATGACAATTAAAAATATGAAATGTAATGATTATTCTTTATAATATAAAGCTATCTTTAGAATGGCGGAAATTAATTAAATTGTTGATTGTCAAATTCTGGCGAGACGACACTCATTAAAATGGAAATTTATCAAGTTGACGTGCTTAGTAATCGGAAAATTACACGGGCTTAAGAATAACGCTCTAATTATTATATAAAAAGATAGAAACAAATCGAAAAATTAATAAAGTACAAATATTTTAATGGCGCAGCACGAGCCGCATTACATAGCAACTGCGCTTAACTAAATTCAAATCAGTCACCTCGACAAGCTTAAGAGATGTGAAATTATTTGAGCAAAACTATCTATAGATGGAGTTCTAAAATTTGTATTACCTAACTTCCTAAATAATAAGGAAGGGCATGAGTATAAATGATCGAAATGTTAAAAAAAGCAAAAAATAAAAAATGTTTTCATCAATGAATAAAATGAATGTTTTATAACGTTATAGCAATAATTCAACTCAATATTTATAAAAATAAGTTACGTCAAATTCATAAATTTCGATAATTTGTAAAAATTTACTCAATACATCTTATATTATTAAAAATATAACAAAAGCCTAATGAGATATTTTGTAAAGGACCTACCGGAGATTGCAAAACTCTCAAAAGAGAAAAACCCCTACAAACTCTTTGCTGACGGCAACCTCGAGAAAAAAACCTTTACTATAAAAGAAATCAAGGTTTAAAAGATTTAATTCCTTTTGAAATTGGTTTAACAGTTTAAGAAACACAAAAATATGCATGATCAAAAAAATCTTAATTTATAAAAATAACTTAAAAAATTCATAAGAAGGAGGAAAAAAAACAAACCGACCTACAACACATCTTTGCTTCACAACATGAAAAATTATATTGATTTTATTAAAAAAGATTTAATAAAATCAAATGTATTCTAATTTATTAATTAATAAAAAGTGATTAGAAATTTGGTAGTAAATATACAATATCACTAATGAATTGTTATGCAAATAGAGAGTCAAATAAACTGTTAATTGCAAAAAAATTTTTGTTTTAAAATCAACAATCTGAAGGCATTTTGACGTGGGTCAGCGTTACGGTTCAACCTTATTTAGATTAGTTTTTAAATCTAAATGACGACCTTTTAAATTTAAAAATTTAACATAAAAATATTTGTCATTATTTGAATATATTATGCATTACCAACTTCTACGAGGTGCATGCAACTTAAATATCGAATAAAGATTCCATAAAGAAAATACCAATATATTTAATTCTATTAATGGTGTAAATAAAACTCGTATTATTTTAACTATATTCAAAATAAAATATTATGTTATTATTATATGTTAGTCATAAAAATATCTTTAAGTAAAAATTTAAAAGGCAAGAATAATAAGAACAGTGTATTTAGTGGTCAGTGGAGAACGCCTTTATATTAAATATCAGACATCTAAAAAAATCAACGACATCTTGCCCTGACGTTTTCCAGCATGCAATTCGCGGTGTCGCTTGGTGACTAATTGCCCGGTCGAGCGGTAATTTTATTTATTGAACATGCAAAAAAAACAATTCATAAACTTTTCTTTTTGATAAAGATGAATAAGCTAAATTAACTTGAACTAAAACAAAAATATTCTCGCAAAACTCTAAATATTTATTATCTTTCAATATTAAAAATATTTTATTTCTATTAATTGTGTAAATAAAATTCGTATAATTTTAACTTTATTCAAAATGAAAAATTATTTATATATGTTGGTCATAAAAATACCTTTATGTAAAAATTTAGAAGGCAAATAAGAACAGTGTATTTAGTGGTCAGTGGAATCAATGATTGAAAATGATCAAATAGATCGAAAATCGTAAAAATAAAATCCCATAATGCTAAAATTATAAATTGTGAATTAGTATATAAATAATTTTACGAAGTTTTAGATAAAACAAAAATTAAATAAAAACTTTCTCTTTAAACCTAGAAATTTGCAACTGAAAATGGAAGAGCCGGAAGATCTGACAAGGTGGTAACTGGTAGACTACCTGAAGGATAACTTGAGTCCGTTTAATTAGAATTATAGAAAAAATGAGCAAAAAAAATGATCGTTTTTTTGAAGCGTAAATATTTTAAAACAGAATAATATTTAAAAGATGACTTTATTATAACACATATAACCTTTTATAATTAAAATAATATAAACTTAAAATAAATTACCAATATAAAATTTTCTTATTTTGTCTAAACGCCTTTATTTTAAATATCAGCCTACATCTTAAAATTTATTAACGACATCATGCCCTGGCGTTGTCCAGCATGCAATTCGAGCTGTCACTTGGTTACTAATTGCCCGGTCGCGCGATAAATTTTATTTATTGAACATGCAAAAAAACAATTCGATAAACTTTTTTATTTGTAAAGATGAATAAGCGAAATGACCTTGAACTAAAACAAAAATATTCTCGCAAAACTAACTAACATATAAAGGCTTAATAGAATATTGCACAACGAATAGTGCAGGCAGCATTTAATTGTTTATAAAACTATCCTTTTTTATTGTGCAATTCAATAAAAATTTCTAATTATCTTTTACAATGCGGGTATATTGAGAGATAATGTATGAGCTAATAACTTAATATTAAAATAAATGTTTAATAAAACAATTAAAAGCTTCGGAATAAAATCACTTCTCACATAAAATTAAGTAAATTATTTAAACTTTAATGTTTCGGTTTTTATAAAAACATTATTATTAAAAAAAAAAGATTTTAAATGAACCTCCAATCCTTAAAAAATGATTTAATAAAGCCGGCTAAAGTAAGACGAAAAAGGAACATTTGAATAATTTGAATTGAATGAAACAGTAAAGGCAGCATGTGACTAAAGAAAAACAACTTTTTAAAGCAATCAAGCATTCTTTCACCGAACGTCAGGTACGACACCGACGTGCTTGATAAACGTTACAAATCTATAAATATAGCTAAATTTCAATCAAATTAAAATAAAATATTGTTATTTTTGAAAACATTAATTTAAAAAAATGTTGAGGAAAGTTAAAGTAATATAAAGTAAATTTACGACGTCTGAACACGACAAATGGAAGCAAGCGATTGAGCCACAACAAATCTTTGTTATTATGAAAGTATTTACTTATAATAGATTTTTGTTTAAAGTTTAAATAAACGTTTAATTGAAAAATAGTAAAAACTTAATCACAGAACTTGGTAAAAGCAAACCTTAAGTTTCAATCAAACTTTTGCAAGTAAAAGGTAAACACAAAATTCAAACAAAAGATATAAAATATATATTCAAATAAATAATTGGCAATAATACGTACACAGATTAGCGCATTAATCAATAATTATTGTTTAAATTAATAAAGCTTATATCCATAAAACACCTAGTCAATAGCAAATTCTTTTTTAAATTTTCATCTTTTTAAAAAATGTTCTTTGTATGAAGTGAATTATTCTATTTTAGTTATTAAAATGCAGCGATATCGCAAAAGATAATACTTCGATAATGAGACTTTTTGGAATTCTATTTTAGCGCCTATTTGAGCAAGTATAGGCGAAAAATTCGCATCTTTGCCATTGATTCAGTCACCTCAAATTGTGACGAACTGTCGAGCCACAGTGTGGGCTCCGATTTGCTTTTTCTTTCTCAGTTAAATTAATAATAATGTTATGCATGCAATATATTAATTTTTTTTAGCAGTTTTAACCTTTTCTTAATTTTATAACACTTATTAAAAGCTTTATTTTTCAAGCATTATATATTTTTGCTTTTTAATTATAAAAACGGCATTTTTTTTTATAAAGCAGTTCAAAAAATATAAATTACGTATTGTGGATGCTGACTTATATGTGATTTAATATGTTCCAGCTCTAAATTGTTTAAATTAATAAAGCTTATATCCATAAAACACCTAGTCAATAGCAAATTCTTTTTTAAATTTTCATCTTTTTAAAAAATGTTCTTTGTATGAAGTGAATTATTCTATTTTAGTTATTAAAATGCAGCGATATCGCAAAAGATAATACTTCGATAATGAGACTTTTTGGAATTCTATTTTAGCGCCTATTTGAGCAACTATAGGCGAAAAATTCGCATCTTTGCCATTGATTCAGTCACCTCAAATTGTGACGAACTGTCGAGCCACAGTGTGGGCTCCGATTTGCTTTTTCTTTCTCAGTTAAATTAATAATAATGTTATGCATGCAATATATTAATTTTTTTTAGCAGTTTTAACCTTTTCTTAATTTTATAACACTTATTAAAAGCTTTATTTTTCAAGCATTATATATTTTTGCTTTTTAATTATAAAAACGGCATTTTTTTTTATAAAGCAGTTCAAAAAATATAAATTACGTATTGTGGATGCTGACTTATATGTGATTTAATATGTTCCAGCTCTAAATTGTTTAAATTAATAAAGCTTATATCCATAAAACACCTAGTCAAAAACAAATTCTTTTTTAAATTTTCAACTTTTTAAAAAATGTTCTTTGTATGAAGTGAATTATTCTATTTTAGTTTTTAAGATGCTGCGATATCGCAGAAGATAATTACTTCGATAATGAAACTTTTTGGAATTCTATTTTAGCGCCTATTTGAGCAACTATAGGCGAAAAATTCGCATCTTTGCCATTGATTCAATCACCTCCAATTGTGACGAACTGTCAAAATTATAAGCAAAACCGTTTCTGAATGCATGAATAGAAATTGAATATTTAAAATTTTAATTTCATTACCAATGTTTTATATTAACAAATAAATCACAATTTTATATAAAAAAAGATAAAGAAATATAACATTATTCGTTTTCCTCAGTCAAATAAACATCAAAATTGCAAGAAATGGTTGCGAAATAATATATAAAGTTAAAAATCTTTTATGCGTTAGAAAAATCTAAATATACAATGTAAAAAATAAATAACTTAAAAAGTAAATAAAATGAGTTTTACTTTATTAAATTTAATTTTCAAATAAAACATTCTCGATGTAAACTATTTCTGTTTACCAACAACAAAAAAAATCCATTTTAGAATAATAATTTGTTTACAACGCAGAGTCAAAAACAACACGGATCAAGTCGTGTCGAATTAAAGATAAAATACATAACTGTTAGACAATAACAGTACAAAAATAAAACAAGTAAATTGTGTTTGATATTAAAAATAGAAAACGAACAAATAAGCAATCATTTGTTTTATTAAAGGCATATGAATTAAAAACTACCTAAAAGACTTACAACAAATGAATTATTTAATTTCAACATTAAAAAATTTTAATTTACCAAATCTCCACAGAATTGTATTGCCAAATGACTGCGGCCACATGTGCTTCTGCGTCGATTGCGCGGTCTTTTACGTGATAATTAAAAATAAAACATTATTTTTAAAACTGATAATATGAATCTAAATTAATTTGCTTTGTCAATGATATCTAGAACAAAACACAACGACCAGTTCATCCGCAAGACAAAGGATCAATATTCGTACGAAGGGACTCCGCATGGGCGTTGTTGAGCACTATCCGAGTTCGCCACTCGCAAAGGCAGTTAAAAGGATTTTGGACAGTAACGAACTAAAATTTAAATAAATACATTACTTTAAATTAAACATATAGTCAAAGCAAGGATATCCACAGTTGCCAAAAGGAAATGATTTACATAAAGCGTTTTTAACGTAGAATTTAAAAAATAACAAAAATTCTGATTAAAAATAATAATAATGAACCGCAATCAAATATTAGAAAAAATCGATTTGAGAGAACGGCAAGAATCTGGGAAAATGGAGTGAGTCGACTTATGATGTCTTATACAACACAAAATGAATATTAGATTGCAAATAGCGAGTGGAATAAAACATTACCCAATTTATACAGTTTTTAAAAAGTTTAAACCGAAATATAAGGTCTATTTATGAAAAGATAAAAAAATGTCAAAATAATTCGATCGTACACAATACAAAGATAACCCGACGCCAGAATGAATAATAGAAAACAGTTGCATGAACATTTGTCAACCGATGGAGTGCAAACCCTCATGTTAAAATAAGAAAAGTACCTAATAATTTAAACACAATTAGTTTAAACACATTAAAAATAAGTAAAGTAAACAATATAAACAAAAAATTCATCCCTTAAAATAAACAAGAAGATGATTTATTAAAATGAATACAAAAAATAGAGGCGTTTTTTAATTAATTATCGAATAGAAATTTAAAGGAAAAAATTATTATGAACTCTAAGGCACAAACTTTAAAAAAGTAAAGAAATTTATGATTAATTAATAATTTAAAGGTACAAACTCGCTGCCCTATCCGCAAATGCGTGAGGGTGTCGTGATTCCTCCGAATAATAAAGCAGGGCACCGGATATAAGCAAACATAAAGTAACGCGATACATCCAATTGGTTCAAGAAAATTTTGGTCTATTCAAATTAACAAGTTAAGAAAATATTAAGCGATGCAGTTTGAATAGTCTCTTGTTAAAAAATAATTTAAAAATTTATAACATTTAAATACATGCTCAAGGCAGCATAAAAATACTAGAATCTTTAAATAAAATCATATAAATAGAGAAAACGCTGATGACGGTTGTATCATTTGCGGCGTAATATGGGTTTGGAAATCCAAATAGAGCGCAAGTCAAATTTTACATTTTTGCGGCGGAAAAGGAGTTTTATTGTCAGTTAACATTAACAAGCTTAATTCTTTATACATTCAATAACAGAATAAATTTAATAAAATTTACAGATAATTAAATAAAACTCGGTAAAACTAATAAATAGATAAATAGGCATGTTCAAATAAATACATGTCGGCGTATTTTTATAATTTTATTAAATTCAAAACGCAACATATCGTTTTTATGTATCATAATAAAATAAGACAAATAATTCAAGTGCATATTATTATAAAAAACTATAAGTGAAAACTTGAAATAAATCTTTGACTAATTTAAAAGTATAAAATTTAAATTTTCATTTAAAAAGCTATTTGAAGTCAAACGTTCGCCCGATTTTTTCTAAAATGCTTTTATGACATAAAAAACTTTCTAATTATGTGATAACTCCATTTCTTGTGATTGCACTTTTTTGTGAAATGTGGAGATATCGTTTCACATCCGAACCACTCGTAACTCGCGCAAGGAATTAAATTTAAAATTATAATTTATTAAACAAAAAAGCAATGATTTAGTGCCTGACGTTTTATGCATAATTCGTCAAAACATAAACAATGATTAATTTATTTAAAACAACGAAACTTTAAATTGACTAAAAAGAAACAGGCCCATATGGATTATACGATTACTTATGCTATTTGCAAAAGGAAATATTATAATGTTAGCCTAAAAGTGAAATTCGTTGTTGCGCGCGACTTGTATAACAAATGCAAGCAGCATTATTAACCAAAAGGAAGTTTTAGAATCATATATGTCTAAAAAATTGATTAATAAAAATTTTACAAATTAAAGTTTGAGAAATAAATTGAAACAACGATAAATAAGAACAAAGGTATCCCTAAATAAATTTAGCAATAAACAAATATTCAATTGTATCCAAAATTTCAATGGCACAACAACAATGGCCAGTGTTGACATTGACTGACAAACGTTTTTCTTCGTCAACGTAGCGGCTTGTCCCAAGTGTACCAACGTAATGTATTGAACCCAAATTGCATTCGTTGACGACGAACCTGATAGATAAAGGCATTTTGCACGTGTGGGGTATACATGAAAATGAAAAAAAATTTACCTATTAAGGCTGGTTTGATTATCAAAGACAAACCAGTTTAAAAATATTTAGTAAATTCATTAAACTTTAAATGAGATAGTAACATAAACAAATACTACTACATAAATGCCAATAGATTGTATTACTTAAATTTACAAAAAGCTTTAAATTAAATGCAATTTTCAAGTGTACTTTTGCTATCTTATATATTTAAAACATAATTCCTATTGTAAATACATGCAAGGTGATTCAGCGGCAAGTTTTGCTGATGCGGGGTTCTAAATCAATAGTAATTAAAAATAATTTAGTGTTAATAAGCACCAACTGACTGACAGCACGACGTTTAATACGAATTTGCAAACAGAAAATTGAAATGTGTTGGAATCAAAAATTTGTCAGATTTTACTTTATATTATTCTTTATTTATAATTTATAAAACCAAAATTCCGAAAGGGTTCTAGGATAATTAACAATGTTGAAAATTAAAGTGCATAAGGGAAAATTTAAGCTTATATACTCTATCTCATTTCCTCCGCTCTATTCCGCCGGGAGAATTTACGTCGATTCACCGTGGCACTAGGGAAATGAAAAACATAAATCCTATGGTATTTTTGTTTCCTATAAATTTATTACCTATTAAATTTAGATTTGTTTTGCCACAAATATAAACTATGAAAAAAATACTATTAAAAACAATTTAAAAAAATTTAAAGAGTATTAATAATAAACCTATTATAAATTTGTACCTAAAATATTTAGTCTTATTATTTTCACCAGCTACCAAAATATATAACTATTAAATAAGTGTGTGTGCCATCAAAGTAAAACGCTAATTTATATTCAGCAATTAATGTGCTATGCAAATCTTAAATCATGCCCCAATATAAAAAACAATTCATGACATATTTTTATTTTAAATAAAATAGAAAACGTAAATAGCACAAAAAAATAATGGAAAAATGTAGCAAATATAAAATATTTATACTATCACAGTAAGAAAAATACTTGAAAAAGCTTAAATCTTATAAAAATACACACAAAAAGAGAGTAATATTATAATTGTAATAAAATAAACACAATAGATCTTCTTCGGAGATTTGGATGGGCATATTTGTTATACTTTTGAATTGTAAATTTAACTAAATTAAAAATGAATAATTAACATTAGTTTAAATCTTAAAATTTTAACAAAAAAAATTAATTGCATCCAAGAAAATAAATTACATTTAAAAAACGCATAAAAACCGGCATAAATATCCGCGTAAAAAGCCGCATAAAAAACCGTATAAAACCGGTTGGTCTGAAAACCTATTAAAATGGGGGTGAGGAGCACGGGTGTTCGAATATTGTACTTTCTCTCTGGACAACATCGGCGGCACGCCTTCACCTTATGTGAAATATTAAAAAAAACATCTGCATAAAAACCGCATAAATAACCGAATATAACGACGCTTTCGAGCTGATCGGCCTTATGAAATAGCAGCAATCGTATGCAACCGACGCAAAGCATGACCGAGAATTTCGTATTCACTGACGAACCTCAGCTACCAACAAGATACAAAAGTGTTTTAAAGAACTGAAGATTGGATGTATTGTCAGCGACAAACAACGACGCTGTGTAAATCAGATCATGAATGTGACACTGAAAAAATTACAAACGTTTATAAATGAATAAAACAAGACATAAGAAATTAATAAAAATAGTAATGTAAATAATATTATGTTTTCACTAAAAATTGCACAACCCTTTCAAAAATTTAAAATGAAAATTTGACCCAATGTTAAAACCATAAAACCAACAAACAAAAAATGAAATATTTTGGTTGTAATTAATTATATCAAGGAAAAACGACTGGGTCAATAATTGACGGTTAATTTTTATTGATTAGCAGAGATATGTAAAATAAATTCAAAATTTTCAATGTTGTAATTTTAATAATTGTGCCGGTGAGTTAACAAATAGACTAAAACTGAGCTTGTCTAACTGTTATTCTGGCTGAAACACCAGGACCAATCGTTGACGCCGCTTGTGCAATAATTATGCTTTTAATGTTGTAAAAGCTGTTTGAAATAAAAACAAAACAAAAATGCTTTAAGCAAAGAATTAAATAATAAAAATCATTAAAAACAAAATAGAAATTATTATCTAAACAAACAACTAAGAATATTTAGCTGAAAAAAATACAGTGTTTCTCCACAAGCGATGCAAAATTCGATTGTATCCCGATTACTGTTTGATGTTTGGAAAGAATAAATATAATAATCGAATAAATTTTCTAATAATAACATTTAAATAGCAATAGAAAGTAAAAATTTATGTAATTCTAATTATTTGAATTCATAAATAATTAAAGCGTGCAACTTGCAAAAAATTGATGCCGAACGATGTTTATGAAAATAAAAACCATACATTATTTGCAATCCAAGCATTTAAATTTATCTAATGCTTCATCTTCCAAAATGAAATACACAAATAATAATATTCATTAATATCAATTAAGCTGCTCCTTGTAATTAAATTTTAAATAATTCCATTTTTCGCGAAAAAAATATATTGATTTTTTTCACAAATTAAATTAGGTAGTGTTCTAGATACTAGAAAAACTACACTAATCCGTGACCTCAAATGAAAAAACGAGCAATAAGGTAAACATTGCCCAAAAGTCACGAGATTGTAAATTGAAGGACGGAAAATGCAAAATTGCTACATTTAGATTATTTAATAATCACTTCGTTACATATTAATTTGTCTATAAAAAATAAAAAGTAAAATGTTTGCTTTTTTAATAAAATTAAATAAATACGTTAATTAATTTCACCATTTGCCTTTTCTTTTGGGTTTGATATGCTTCCCATGATTAAAGTACGAGTGGGCGGACCTTTGGAAATGATATTTTAATTAAATTTAACTTTGAAAAAACGTCTAAATGTATAATAAGTAAACAATATTATTTTAGGTAAATTTTATATTTTTCTGTAAACTAACATATAAAGGCTTAATAGAATATTGCACAACGAAATAGTGCAGGCAGCATTTAATTGTTTATAAAACTATCCTTTTTTATTGTGCAATTCAATAAAAATTTCTAATTATCTTTTACAATGCGGGTATATTGAGAGATAATGTATGAGCTAATAACTTAATATTAAAATAAATGTTTAATACAACAATTAAAAGCTTCGGAATAAAAAACTCACTTCTCACATAAAATTAAGTAAATTATTTAAAATTTAATGCTTCGGTTTTTATAAAAACATTATTATTAAAAAAAAAAGATTTTAAATGAACCTCCAATCCTTAAAAAATGATTTAATAAAGCCGGCTAGAGTAAGACGAAAAAGGAACATTTGAATAATTTGAATTGAATGAAACAGTAAAGGCAGCATGCTACTAAAGAAAAACAACTTTTTAAAGCAATCAAGCATTCTTTCACCGAACGTCAGGTACGACAACCGACGTGCTCGATAAACGTTATAAATCTATAAATATAGCTAAATTTCAATCAAATTAAAATAAAATATTGTTATTTAAAAAAAAATTAATTTTAAAAAATGTTGAGGAAAGTTAAAGTAATAAAAAAGTAAATTTACGACGTCTGAACACGACAAATGGAAGCAAGCGATTGAGCCACATCAAATCTTTGTTATTATGAAAGTATTTATTGTACTTATAATAGATTTTTGTTTAAAGTTTAAAATAAACGTTTAATTGAAAAATAGTAAAAACTTAATCACAGAACTTGGTAAAAGCAAACCTTAAGTTTCAATCAAACTTTTGCAAGTAAAAGGTAAACACAAAATTCAAACAAAAGATATAAAATATATATTCAAATAAATAATTGGCAACAATAAGTACACAGATTAGCGCATTAATCAATAATTATTGTTTAAATTAATAAAGCTTATATCTATAAAACACCTAGTCAATAGCAAATTCTTTTTTAAATTTTCATCTTTTTAAAAAATGTTCTTTGTATGAAGTGAATTATTCTATTTTAATTATTAAAATGCAGCGATATCGCAAAAGATAATACTTCGATAATGAGACTTTTTGGAATTCTATTTTAGCGCCTATTTGAGCAACTATAGGCGAAAAATTCGCATCTTTGCCATTGATTCAGTCACCTCAAATTGTGACGAACTGTCGAGCCACAGTGTGGGCTCCGATTTGCTTTTTCTTTCTCAGTTAAATTAATAATAATGTTATGCATGCAATATATTAATTTTTTTTAGCAGTTTTAACCTTTTCTTAATTTTATAACACTTATTAAAAGCTTTATTTTTCAAGCATTATATATTTTTGCTTTTTAATTATAAAAACGGCATTTTTTTTTATAAAGCAGTTCAAAAAATATAAATTACGTATTGTGGATGCTGACTTATATGTGATTTAATATGTTCCAGCTCTAATTCTGTAAGGTCAGCGGTCGAGTCCTGTCGATTTTTATCTTCGTTTATTTATATGTATATATTTTTTGTATTATTAAAAGAATTATCTGAAAAATATAACTTTTTATTTTCGATTTGTGTATAAAATTTCCAAATTGATTGCTTACTAAAAGTAATATTAATAGTTTTTAGCGTTTACCTGCTTTCTGATCAATGGCGATGACTTGCCCAAAATATCCGTTACCGGTATTTTGACTGGATTGGTTAATAAGAAAGAACATCGGCGTTTATAGTTTTTTATTTGAAAATTTAATTGTTTTTAATTATTCAAAAATATTAATTTAATTACTTATTGATTTATACACTATATTGAATGTTTTAAAAATGAAGTAAATTTGCATTTTATTTAAAGGATGGTGGCTTTAAAACTTAAATTACACAAAGCTTTTTAAATTCTATTTTGAATTAAATAATAACAACATTTACATGACTTTACCCAGCAAATGTTTACCATTATCCGACTGACTTTTCTGTATTCGTAAGCTATTAATTGCATTTTCCCGTTTGTTTTTAAAGATTTGGACTATCAAAACAGTCATTTGCTATATTAAAAAAAAGTAGATTTGGCCACACTGGTAGTTTCAACTAAACAATTTAACCATAAATCACAATGATGACTCTTATTAGCAGTTTAACCCATTAAACTAATAAATAATGGACAATTTCAAATACTAAGCATCAAGTGCTCACTTGTTATCATAACTTAATATCCAAATAAAAATTATATGATAAACCAAATACGTTTTTAATATTAACAAGAATTGAATTTCCAAATTTTAATTTTTATAAATAACAAAACATAAAATAAATTAGTTTTAAGTTCAAAATATATTAAAATTTTTAGCAAGAACATTCTGTTTTAAGGCCAAGGCATGTATGAATGATCGCTTTGCACATGCTTCTGATTTGTTATTTAATTCTTTTGCACTAGGACTTTTTTTTGCTAGTTATTTTATGATTAATGTTGTAATTGTCAAAAATGAATTTATTGAGTTGTGATGTCATATAGATTTTTTTTTTAATAAATTTCAATTTTTTTGCGCCAAATTAAGTCAAATTAAAGTTAATCTGCGGAATCATTATATAATGATTGGAGAAAGCTTAAGACAAATTTAATGAATTATCTAAGATTTACGTAGTAAAAATTTCAGACTGTAAATGTTTTGCTACATTATTTATAAGTATTTTAAATTTGGGGATTTTTTCACCCACTTATGATGTGGTGAATAATTTTTTTATAACATGGGTAATTATTTTATTGAATTCTATATTGAAATGATTTTGAAGCAAAAAATATTTTTAAATTTAAATAGAGGGGTTGTGTTTTTTTAATTTATGTATATGTTTCAAATGGTAAAGTTAGCAGTTGGAATCATTTAAAATTTAATTTTAATATTACAGTATTAATAAATTTATAGCAAAGTTTCAGCATAAAATTTGATTCACAATCAATAAAGATGTTTTGCTTTTAATTTTTGGGATGGGCTTTAAATGTAGTAATTTTCAAAATTTCTATTCTTGAAAAACGAAATTTACACGTTGAAATTGCTGAACTACTAGCACGAAGACCGAACCGTCCAACTTTCTTCCCACTTTTACACCCGAACCCTTTTTGTTTAAATGAAATTCAAGTCAAGGTCGCAAACTTAATGTTCAAAATTGAATTTTTCTCAAAAGAAAAAATCCGCAGGGTTTGTTGAGTCTGGTTGACCCTTAAAGATTATTTATTTTTTCTTGATTAATTTTTGTTTTCTTGAAGTAGTTTATCCTTGAGTTTGATTATAGGGAAACGACCATTCAAAGTTGCGACTTTTTTTATTAATATGAATTCTCTAAACCTTTGTTTTGAACATAAATATAATTTATTTTATATTTATTTTAATAATTTGAAGAGTAATCATAAACAAAATTTAATTACAACATTTTATTGTTGATCGCAAGTTTCCTGACATTATTTATTATTTTGTGTTTAATAGATATATTTGTGTTCATTAGAGTAAGGATTGGGTGAAAAACAAATGGGTAATGTTTTCTGATTTCTTTTGTAGATGTGATCTTGTTTTTTTGATAAGATTTTTAAGTGTAGATTAATTTTTAAGATATCCGATTTTTATTATGTTTTTTCGAGCGTTTATTTTAACTAATTTGAATAGAATTTTTTTATAATTAAATTATTATACGAATATATTTGTAATATTAAAAGTTAAAGTTTAGTTTAGTAATTTTTATGTTCTTCTTCAAAGTTATAAAGTTAAAAAATTTCAAGTAAAGTGGGAGCAGATCCTACGTGTTTTAAATTTTTTATCATATTTTATATCAATAGAGTGATATAGATATTGATTTGCGCGTCTTTTTTTAATAAATTAAGTTTAGAATGAAAAAATTAAAAATTTGTTTATTTTCAAGAAAAACAATATTAAAAAATATTATAAAGGTTTTTTAGGTAGATGTACGTGTAAAAAATGAATCAAAATATAACATATATTAATTAGTCGGTCAAACAAAAAAAATCGACCAAAATAAACTATAAAAATGCTAAAATAAAATGTATTGCTCTTTAAGAAAATAACAATAGAAAAATATTATAAAGGTTTTTTCGGTAGATGTACGTGTAAAAAATAAAATATCAAAATATAGCATCTATTAGTCGGAAAATTAATTGATTAATTTTGAAATTCTATAAGCAGAAAGAGTAGAAAGCT
The DNA here is from genome assembly GCA_018350325.1 of Globodera rostochiensis. Classification (NCBI taxonomy): domain Eukaryota; kingdom Metazoa; phylum Nematoda; class Chromadorea; order Rhabditida; family Heteroderidae; genus Globodera; species Globodera rostochiensis. The sequence goes on from JAEVLN010000018.1 coordinate 1,828,080, forward strand.
TCAACAATGAAGAATCAATATAAAAATAAATTCATGAATGCGAATGTTTAATTTTTTGACACAATATGTGAGAAAACTAAAATGTATGTACATAGGAACATGAGAGAATGTCCCCAATTATAAGCCGATAAAACTTAATTAGAATATTTTCATAATTAAATTAGTTAAATTTGTAAAAATATAAATTTAATATGATTACAAATAGAGCCCGGATTTTGGCATTGTGTAAATTTGTTATTGCTAAAGTTTTGTATATTAATGTTTGTCAGACGTTTGTTGTATTTTTTTCTTTAAGGCTCAAATTGGTTTTGTTTTATTAGTTTGAATTACATCGTATAATATAGTTGTCTTAAATTTATTCATATAGCAATTTTCAAAATGGTTTATTTTATGTTTTAATATTGTTTATCATTTTCTTTTCAAAACACAATAATAACAAAATTTCTTTACGACTTTCATAAATATTCGAGCGGAATTATCTAATTGCATTAGAATAGTATTAAATTGTTTTCTATTAATAATAATTAGGTTATTATGTTTACTTGCTGAAGGAGGTCAAGTCGGATCATATTTTCCAGTTCTTCAAAATCATTTATTTTTTTAATTTCTTATTTATCAGGTGTTAGTGTACCAGTTTATTAATTTCTGACTTTATTCTCTTCTTTTTTTCGCGTACTTTTTTTCAGTAATTAATTATGTATAAATTTTTTGTTCTTTATATTGATTGATTAACGACCATATAATAATTTATGGGTATAAATATCATTTATTAAAGATTTTTGAATTTTAATTAATGGTAATCCGAAATATCAATTAATTAAAATACATTTTTTATATAGAAAAGTTGCTATAATTTAATTATTCCGGGAATGCAAATTTTGATAATTAAAATTAATTTTTATTAAATCAATGATCTATGACTGACGGAGGGTCCACAATGGAACCAAAGTGGCGACCGGGTCATATAATGGAGAGCTATTGTCGGCGAAAGTTGACGAAAGCGTGCGCTGGCCGGGTGGATCCGGTGAAAGAGCTGCGTTATAACCCGAAGACCTAGACGACGGATGCGCTGGAACATTTGGCGGTCGCGGAGCTGGGCACGAAGGCGGCGCTGCGATATTTTCATTATCGATGCGATAGTTGGCGGTGGCGATTAAAATTTTTTGCCAAAAAATGCATAACATCCTCAAAAAATTCTTTTCTTTTTTATTGAATGTTTGTTAACAAATTTTGAGTATAAATAGATATGCACAAAATGGTCAAAAAAAAGACTATACGTTGTCTCTATTCATTTCAAATAAGATGTAAAAACTTGTGTAATTCGTTAATTCGAATTTAATTTAAATTAACTTAAATATTTATTGTGTAAACATATTATTTAGGCACTTATATTAAACCTTCTACTTTAATTAATATAAATAACTTGCTTGCTTAATATCTCACAATTTCATTCAAGGCTTGCGTAACAAGCCATTTCTATTATATAATTCAATTTGGTTAATGTATTCATGACTTTATTAATTCTATGTATGATTTTTTTAGACTTTTTCTTCATTAGTTGTCGTAAAGCTGGTTTTTCCGAAAAATATATTTGACAATTAACTTTCTTAATTATTACATTATAGTTTTTGTTTTTGGTATATTCTGCAACAGCTTTTAATTGTTTAAAAAAGTCCGGCTTCATCTTCGCGACTTCGAGACTGCTGCCGTAATCCAGTGCGAAACCCTTTAAATTCTATTTCCCTTTTGTTTACAAATTTTATAATGTTTTGTTTTTTAGATTATTTGATAATTGTGCGCATTTTAGTTAGTTATAATTATTTTGTTTTTTGATTAATATAAATAATGTTACTTTATTGTAAATTCATTAGAAATGCATCGATTAAAACCTTGGGGGTTTAATTTTTTAATGCACCAATTAAAGATCCATTAAACTCAGTTTGTTTAATGTTTTCAGTTTTGTATTTTATGACCTAGAAGTAGAAGTTCGTAACTTAATCTGGTTTATATTTTTAAACATTTTTATTCTAATCAGAAATTTATCAATATTTAAATTTTGAGTAATTATTACATACATATATTTTTTATCAACTTCTTATTATATTGCCAATTTGTGATTATTTAATTTTATAATGTCTGTTTTGTTTGCGCTTGTTAGAATTTATAATTCTACCAATTTTTATTGCAGAATTTGATAGATAATTCAAACAATGCATAATCAGGTGTTTGGTGGTGTTTGTTAAGGCCTGATTCTGAACCTCAACTTTTGTGCAAAATTCGAATTTCGCACGTGTGTTCTTCAGCGGCACATAAATAATTAAAAATTATGCAATTATTTTTGTTCTATTTTTTCAAATTTTTTCATTAGAAATGCATCGATTAAAACCTTGGGGGTTTAATTTTTTAATTCACCAATTAAAGATTCATAAAATTCAGCTTTTTGTTTTTGCAGTTTTATTTTTTGAGACCTAGCAGAAGAATTCATTATTTAATCTGGTTTATTTTTTGAAACATTTTTGATTTAACTTTAATCAAAATTTACCAATATTTAAATTTTTAGTAATTATTACATAAAATGTTTTAATTTTATCAATTAAAATTGTGTAAGGAGAAACCAAAGCGTTTGATTCCTGCGCATTCATTTAAAGAAGGTGCCATCTAATATCGTCGGCTTAACATATGTTTCTCAAACCTTGGAGTATGAATACATCTTTTTGATTTAATACTTTTGTAATTTATCTTGTTTTTATTAATTATTTTTGGTTTTGATTCCATTAAACGTGAAAATTAACTCGTATTTTGTTTAATTTATTTTTAAAAAATATTTTTATTTTATATTTTTTTATGAAAATATATTTCTATTCTTATAATAAAGTTTTTGTAATTTAATAATTTTGTGCGCTAACCTTTTTAAATTATTATTTTTGTATGGGTGGGAGTATCTGGCGGTCCGCTAGGCGCCGCTGTGAAAATTTCTAAATAAAAGCAAAAAAACAAAAGCCACGGAAATTCATTTTGAATGCCCGCATCGGTGTTTCAAAAAGCCAACCCAATTTACCTATTATTTGCTATTGAAAGAAAAATTAAATCTCAAATAGTTTTTTAATTGTGCAAGTCATTTACCGCGGTAATTTACCATTAGTGTTCCTCCGACACCTCCGACTAAAACACCCCTCAACTTTTTGCAAAAACAAACAATAAGCTAGATAGCGGCATTAAAGTTGCTTCTTCACATTATTTTCAGTTTTATTCATTCTAATCATTTTGCAAAGAAAACCATGCACCCACTAAGATGAATGGTTGATCACATTTATGATAATGTAAAATGAATTTCATTAAACAAATCTAATATTAATTTTGTCAATATAATAAAAATTATGTATGGACATTTTGTTTGACTTTGAAATTGGTATTAATACCTTTTTATTTTATTTTTCATGACCTTAATTTTTTTTAGTATTGAATCATAAGCAAAATATTATTAAAAATGCTTTGTTCTTTTCTCTATTTATTTTGCATCTTTTTTAGACTCAACAAAGGAATTTCTTGGTCAAAGTTGTGCCGCCACGTGCACGTGTGTTCTTCGCTGGTTAATTCAAATATTTTTAATTTCATATTAAATTTTTTAAGTTTTTAATGTTTTGCAATGCGTATTCATTTAGTTATGGTGTAGGCAGCGTACTTTGTTTGTACCCTTTGTAGACATTCAGGGAGGTTCAAACTTATGTAATAAAATAATTTAAAATTATTTTTAACTTATAAATTTATTACAATTATGTGATCATATTATTGTTAATTCGGTATTCAAAAAAATAGATTTTCGAATATAAATTGTAATCTTAATCGAGAATTCCACATGGTTAACATTGGTTTTTATAGATGAACGAATTGGCTCGTCCTCATCAAAAGGTGATGGGCTGCGCCTATCCGGCGGAGTTGTTGTTGTGGATAAATTTTACTTTTTTTTAAATTTCAAAATTTTAATAAATAATGCAATTTTAAGCAAAAACGCTACGTATCCAACGTGAATTTTATCAAAAACAATTCTCATTAAAAAATTGCAGTTAATAAAATATTTTTGTAGACTTTCATACGCTTCGCCGAATTTTTGTGACATTCGGGCCCCAGAAACATTTAAATTTTGTTTCTTTTAAATCTATTATTCTTTTGTTGAGTGCGATTTTAAATAATTAAATTTTCAAAACGGCGTCCGGCGGTGCCTACAGGCAAAAATTTAATGAAATTTATTAAGAACATGTCGAAAACATCAAAAGAATTTGCCCGAATTTTGAGTTGGATTTTAATAAAATTGCTTTAATATATAATGTTCAAAATTGTTTTTAATATTTTATTTAGAGCTTAAATTTTTCCATAGTTTAGTTGTCTTTCAGTGAACTTAAAATGAATCTCATTAAAAAAGTAATTAATTTTGTCAATATAAAAAAATTATGTATGGACATTTGTTTGACTTTGAAAGTTTTTTTATGAAGAAAGGCTGTTCAAATAAATCTATTTTGGTATTAATACGTTTTCATTTTATTTTTCATACCTAAATTTTGTTCTATTTTTAAAGTTTTTTTTGTTTAATTGAGATAAATATTGCATATGCCATGCAACGAATAGTAGTTATGGAATCGCAGTTAACTGAAAAATTAATAGCTACTTATGATTAAATAAAATAGTTGCTTGTCAGTTTATAACGAAGAACAACTCGTTTAAAATGTCAATTATTTATAAGAAAATTAGGTAAGGAAACTGCAATATCCAAATTGGTATGTAGAGAACGGTCACTAGTGAAGATAAGAAATCATAAAATGGTTAGATTTGTTTTTTTAAATAATTAGAGCATGGGGTGTCATAATGTCGACAGGTAATAGCTTTTTTGCTGGCATTGGTAATCGTCAGAAACATATAATATTTTGAATTTGTTGCGCGCTTAATTGATTTGATTTGGTTTGGTAGTAAAGATTTAAAGTTAACGCAAAGATTTAATTTATTTTAAGTTTTAATTCTTTTTTCTTTTGTATACATTTTGTTAAAAAGGGTTCATAGTTAATTATAGACATTGGTTAATGATATTTTTATGACTTAATCTAAGTTTACGTTTTTATTATTGTTATTTTAAAATTTTATTTTGGTTATTGTCTGTTTAATTATTGGTGCTGTTTTAGAGTTTTATTAAATAAAAAAACTCTAAATTTACGGTATTTATTAATTTAACATATTACATTAATTCTGATAAATGTTTTGTTTAATGATCGGTGATTGGAATATCTAACATAAGTAAATTTAAGATGTTTTTGCAATTTAAACTAAAATGCTTTCATTTTTTGGCTGAATGCGCACATCGCTTGTGCCATCAAACACATCTGCCCAAGCCATGCCTTGGATTTCAATAATTGCCACGAGCTCGTGGATAAAAATTAGGATTCAATTTAAATTTTTTAAAATATTTTGTTATATATTTATCTTAATCTTCATATGTATATATGCATTATCTGATATTTTCTTATTTTGTATGAAGCAATAATTAAATTATTTTAGCTTAGCTTCTTGTTTATGTTATTTATCGCTTATTAATTTATATTCAACGTTTTTCAAATGGATTTTCTATTAATTTAATTTTTATTAACGAAGTTACCGACAAAATTAATTTTCAAATGAAATTAAAATACTTAAAGTCCAATTTCCTTTCTTCCTGGCCATTTGATGGGCTCCAATGGCTCAACAATGCATTGACTTGTTTCTTCCCTTTCTCGTATCCCATCTTCTATAAGAAATTTTTTTTTAAAAAGAGTTAATCGATATCACGTTCATTTCAAATTTTAAAAAAAGATTAGTTTGTTATTTAAAATTTTATACTGTATTTTTCAAAAATTTATGATGACTTTATCTCAATTCATCAACATTTGTTTTATAATCTTGCTTCATCTGTAGTATAAATATAAAAAAGGATTGCTTTTATTCTTTAAAATAGATGCTTACATTTTTAATTAAGAGTCAAATTAGGATAGCAAAATATGCAATTTATAGCTATTACCATCTGTGGATTGTTCATTTACATTTTATAATATTGTATTATACGTATGAATTTATTTTTATTTCGCACTAAAATTTTTAAAATTTTGGTTATTTTTGTTTTTACCTTGTTTCAATAACTTAATAAAGTCCTGTTTTTAATCCAAACATTCAATATAAATAATAATAATAACTGACACATCGTAAAATCTGTGTAGACTATTAAAAAAAATGCATTTTTATATTAATACATCTATTATGAAATAGATTATGAATTTGTCATTTCGATTAAATTTGTTAATTTTGTGAAGATGTTCAAATAATACTAACCTTTGTAGTATTGAAATATTTTAAATTTTACTATGACAACCCGAATAATCTTAGTAATCATTAGGGAGGAAAATTATATGCACATGCATATTTTTTTCTGAACTGGGAACGGTCTGAAACGCACGAAAAACGTGTTTTCAACTTGGTTTGAAGCTTCTAGAACGCATTTCCATGTGCATATTTTGCATATTTTTTTGGAAGTGTATCTCATCAGCAATTTTAACCAGTGTTGAATGAATTTGATGAATTTATGGGAAATTTTATATTGAATATGTAAAAGTTTATGCATATTTTTTTATTTTATGTGCATATGATTTCCCCCCCCCCTAGTAATCATACAAATTATTTAATCAAATCAAAAACAAATATTAAAGGAAAAATGGATGGGCTAAAGGTTCACAAACACACCAAAAACCAAAACTCGGGTGCCTTCAATTTGGTCTAGTTGTTTTTAAATTAAACGAGGAGTGATTTTATTTGTTGATTTTGTTTGCGATTTAAAACCCTTTATATATATGTTACATTATTATTTATTTTTTATCAATTTATATTTGTTTGCAAAGATTTTAAAATAAAAAAATTAATAAAAAACCTATTTTTGTTTTAACCAATTAAATAAGTGAATTTACATCATGCTGGACTGCAGTTCTCAAGCGACAAATTTGTATTGCTTTTCTAGTTCGTCATAGGTTGAGAAAGAATTGTTTCAGTTCAGTCTTGGTCTTGTCGATCAGATTCGAAGCATTTCAAATAAGAATAATAATGATTTAAAAATTTTTTTTTTGCTAAAAAAGGAATCTTTTTTTAATTCCCGAGTATTCTTGGCGCTATTTATTAATAAGACTAAATTAATATTTAAAAGCTGAATGCCATCCCTCTAAAGTGTTGTTGGTGCGAGGGAGACAATTTATGGCCACTCAACCATCTTCCACAATTCATTTGAGAAAAATACGTTTAAGGATGCTACACATTTTAATATAATATATTATATTTATTAATTTAAAAGAATTTTTTTGGCTTATATTTAATATTTTTAATAAAATAAACAATTTTCTTTACCTAATAGTTTTTTTTAATACGAATTATCATATTTTAAAAAGTTAAACAAATCAGCGATTAATAATTACTTTTATTTCATTCTGTTCAATATTTTTGGTTAATGTAAGTATCTCAATTTCTTTACGAATTCCCCATGTCTTCACCGCAGCATAGGCTTACGATTTTCTCAATCATCAACAACAAAAAGGATATTTGATTATTCCACTAAACATAGTAGCGTACGCTTTTATTAAAATTTTCTAGCGCTCAAAATTTTGTTTTTAATTTAATTAAACGGTAAATTGGCATATGTTTAACATTGTTAATGAATGTTTTTATTATTCAGATGTATTTAACGTTTTTAAATTTTATAGAAGTAAATCTAAATATTTAAATCCATTCATTTACCGACAAGTGATTTATGAATTATTGTTATTTAAAATTATACTCACCTTTTGTGGAAAATTTTAAATAATTAAGTGTTTTGTTTTATTTACTAAGACTTAAAAAAATATAGAAGGTGTAAATTATTTTTTTTGATTAGCAAGTGAAATGCGTAATAGTAGGACCTAACTAGTGGAGTGATGTACAATGCTATTTATGTGCTGGTAAAGCGCTAACGCGCTTATCGAGCTTCGCTACCTAGGTCGGGGTTCGGGGTGTGCAGTTGGGGGTGAAGCAAGGTACAACGGTTTGGGATGCGAGGAGGGCAATTTGCAACCGTTGATTGAGGTGCAACGGTTCGGGGTGCGGGGATGGAGTTTGAATTAATGATGGGCCAAAAATGAAGCCAGGTACAACGGTTTGGGATGCGGGGAGGGCAAGTTTGAACCGTTGATTAAGGGGATGGCAGTTTGAACCGTTGATTAGGCCAAAAATAAGGCCATGTACAACAGTTCGCGGTGCGGGCATGGCAATTTTGGACTGTCTGAGCCAGGTACAACATTTGAGAAGAAATTCGTAACAATATCTCACCCTCAATTTATGTTAGCCAATTATTTCAACAAATCTTTGAGCTGATCAAAAACTGAAAACCCGGG